>PVJI01000195.1:0-158373 GCA_004026765.1 Micronycteris hirsuta
ACACCGTGCCTTCTGTTCTGTTGGGGCTGGTCTCTTGGTATGTAGGGTGTTGGAATATATGATGGTTCTTGTTGAGCTGCCCCATGCCAAGGTCCCTGTTGCCTTGGACATTGTATCCTTGAGCCATTCTTCTTGAGCATTGTGTCTTCCTTGGGGGAGAGCTTACTTTGCTGAGTGGAGAGTTGTGCTTGATTGATTCAACCAACCAGCTGTGTGTCAGAAAGGCCACGACAAGATGTAATAATTGCTTAATGGATCAATTCATGGTTTTGATGGTCAAATGACCTATTATGTCAAATGACTATTATGAAGTAGTCTGGTAAAATCTTTCTCTTCAGGAAAGCCATAATTTTGATTCTCATAAGAGCCTGTACTGTTTTAAGCTCTTCTTCTCTAGTCTTAACATCTACGTCTAAATGCTGTGTTGCATCTTCATCATTTCTCCATGCAGCTTATTCCCATCTGTAACATATTTATTTTAGTACACAGGGATTCTCATTGGGGGTGGGGAGGCAACAGATAAAGGTCATCCTCTTTCACTGAAATCACTGATTTAGTCCAACCCCCAGATTTTTCAGATCTGGGAATGAAGACTCAGGAGTGATAGACTTGTCTAAAGTCTTGCAGTGAAGCATTTAAGATGATGCACTAGTTAGCTCAGGCTGTTATAACAAAACACCAAAGTGGGTGGCTTATCAACAGCACAAATTTATTTCTCACAGTTATGGAGACTGGAAGTCTAAGATCCTGGTGTCAGCAGGGTTGGGTTCTGGCGGAGCCCTCTTTGGGGTTGCGTACAGCTGACATCTCTCTGTATCCTCACATGGTGAAAAAAGAACTAGCTGGCCCTCTGGCCTCTTCTTACAATGGCACTAATCCCACTCATGGGGGCTACACCCTTATGACCTAATTAAATCCCAAAGACCTTGCCTCGAAGTATCATCACATTGGGTCTGGAGTTTCAACATACAAATTTTGAGGTGACACGGTCAGTCCACAACAGATGAAAACCCAATCTCTTGTTCTGCACAGGATTAGGTGCAGCAGCTCTCTCTGAAGTACTGTTCGTGCCTCATTAGTGTCTGTGATGGTACCTGGCATGTGCTGAGCAGCTGCAGTATCTAATCAGGGCAGGGCTGGCCCAGAAGAATTTACTGGGAGAGGGCGTCTCATAAAATGAGCAATTGCATGTGAGTGTAACTGGCACTGCAGTCTGTGTACCGGAAAACAGCTCTCTTCCGTGAAGGTCCATCAACCGTCTGTCTGTCTCTTAACTGATTTAGGAGAAAGATTGGCAAACAGCAATTTAATTTCTTTCCAAGAGGCTAGCTATTGCTCCAATTCTCTCCAATCCAAATTACACTGTCTCTCTTTATGCTCCAACAGTGTATTATTTGTGTCTCTGTTTAGCGTGTGAGTCATTTCATTCTTCATCATGTTAGTGGTTCCCGTGTTGATGATGTGAAGATGGTTCAAAAAAGAAACTCACAGGCACCCTACTGCTCAGCTTGGGAGGTGCTGGGTAAATATTTGGAGTATAAGGAAAATATTATTTGATACCCTTGAAGGTGATAATAAACCCATACATTTAAAGAGACTTCAAACAATTTAGTAAGATAATTTTGTTCATAGTCTTGGTAGTTATGCTAATAGTATCTGAGATTATCCCCATTTATCAGAGTGAAAAAATTGAAATGAAGAAGATAATAGTGACCTGCACTGGAAGGATTAGGAGTAAGAAGGAGATATCTCCTCATTTAGTCTGTGCACAGGAGACCACGACACAGAGATCCTGGTTTTCATTTTACAGAATAACAGAAAACAACATTTTGGGGGGAAAAACTCATGATGTTTAAAGTCAGTTGTGCCTTAAAACCTACTATTTTCAGTAAAACTACTTAATGTGGAGGGAAAGTGGTCAAGAATATAGTAACATGCAATTTGTAATGCATAGCATCTGAGGGCACCTTCTTTTCTGAAACATATTCTTGAGAAGATAATTTTAGAAGTTGACTGCACAGTTCTGGACCCCATCCGAGCAGTCTTCCAGTACCATGACTTCGAGGACTCCATTGGTTTGTACACATGAAAAACATTACTGTAGCACAGAGCAGGGTTCCCCACATCCCCAGCTGTGGACCTGTGCTGGGCCACACAGCAGGGAGTGAGGGGTGGGCCAAGCTTCATCTACATTTACAGCTATTCCCCAGGGCCCACATTACTGCCTGAACTCCACCTCCTGTCAGATCAGCCTAGATTCTCCTGGGAGAATCTATGGGCTTGAATCATCCCGAAACCATCCCTCCCTCCCTCACCCTCGTCCGTGGAAAAATCGCCTTCCACGAAACCGGTCCCTTGTGCCAGAAAGGTTGGGGACTGCTGACATAGAGGACGCCACTGATAAAAAAACAAATAAAAAACAAATAAATAGATACAAATAAAAAACATAATCATAATTGTAAAACAGATGTTGTTATCCACATATGCACAAAGATAATCTCACCAGACAGCTTTAGGTGGCAGATGCATATGTGCTCTCTTGGTACTTTTCATTTGTTATTCAGGAATCAGTGTATCTGATGTATAGTTTGGGTGAAATAAAGATTTAAAGATTTACATTTGTGAGGGTGAGGAAGCCTTGGAATTTACAAGGCACACCGATGGATATTGTCACACCATTGGACCAATAGTGTTTTTGAAGTTCTTCAGAAATGAAAGTGCTGGAACTTTCCCTATTAATTTATACATTGAATAGAATCGGTTCCTAGATTGTTGGAATATTCTTGATCTCAGTGTCCCCATTTTCAGCGGCTCTTTTCCATAGCTGATTTTTGGTAGTCTTCTTTCAGCATGATGAAAAGCTAACTTCTTTATGGAGTCCTGCTAATGGATGTATGTCAAACTCTATTCCTGGGGGTGCAGTGGGGCAGACCTCCCGACCTTGAGAATCCCAACTGGGACATTGCCAAAACCCACATGTGTGGTGCCCCCACGGACATCCTCCCAGCCACTCTCATGCACCTCTTGCTTTGTCTTGTGCACTTGTTACCACAACTAAAACTCAAGAAGCCGCCACAGAAGCTCCTCTATAATCCTAACTCTCTGTGCCAAACTGTCGAGAACACACCGCGCATCAGATGGCAGGAAAGGGGATGTCAGCCGCGGACACAAGTGTAAGACTGAGGGAACGTTATTGACAATTATTTTCTGAATTGGACAAAGCAAGGTAGTGTCTACTCTGTGTACTTGCAGTTGCTTTCCTGGATTTAGCTTTCATTTTTAGCACATTCTCATTGTTTGTTTCTTTGACACTCAGGAAGACTTGCCCAAGAGTGTGCTTTTGTCTCTGTGATTTCTTACAAAGGATGAGGGATTCAGGAGGTTGAGGAGGGCCTGTGTTTCCAGACCTCAGTGGCAGTGTTTGGAAGCTGGCAGCGAATCGGCCAGGTTACCACTTTAGGGTAGCTAGCACCTGCCTCTGTTAGAGAATCACACAGGGAGGACGAGTGCTTGAAGATAAGGTAGTGTTGCATAACAGAAGAACTAGAGGCTTGCTTTTCTTTCTCTCTTTAGAGCTTCAGTTTTGAAGTGAGAAAAACCCCGGCTTTTCACTGTGCTAGTTGGGGAGGTTTCCTAACACCTCTCAGCCTCGTTTCCCCCGTGTGTACAATGGGAGTATTAATGTGCGGACCCACAGCATTGCTGTGGGGGTCAGATGAATTCATGAGTCATGCAGCTAGCTCAGTGTGCGGAATAGTGCAGATGTGCAGTTGAGGTTCCTTCTCTTTCTCCTAATGGGGCATGTGTCCAACTGAACCCACCGCTTCTCCTTAGCATACCTGTGGTCCACCTTCAGTAATTCTTCATGATGCTGATCCCCCTTTCACAGTGTTCGCTAAGGGAGTCTTGCCAATGGTTCTGACGCCCTGTCTCTTTCCTTGTCCATTACTAGCTTGAGATGGACTTGGGGAACATGATGTGTGTAACTGCTAAGGAGACAATATGCTTCCCAGAGGTTCCCAGATCAGGGTTTTAATAAGTCCTTTATTAGGAAAAGAGGAAGGAGCCGGGCCATCCTGTGGCTCTTAACCTGCAGTTTGGCAGTCCTAGGACCAGACTCTTAGAGGCTGGATGAATGTGTGTAGGTGAAAACGCTCAACATTTCCCTTCAAGTTGCTGGAGTGAGAAGAACAAATTAGATTATTAATGATCATATGGAGGTATGAGCTGACAGTCTACTTAGTTTCATTATTAAAACAAGAGTGGTTTTGAATAATGGGGATTTTCCCCCTTTTTATTTAGATGGCAAGGAAAATTTATTAAGGATATCAGTAAAGACCATGTTGGTGACCTAGCCTCCACAGCTGTCCCCTGCATGCTAAAAGACAGAGAAGAAAATTGAAGAGAATAAGACTATGAGATGAAAAGCCAAATTATAAACTCATTTCAACTCTTGGCCTGCAGGCTCTGGAATAACATTCTTTGTTGTCAAGGCTGGAAAACAGCTCAGAGTCAGGTCCAAGTGATTATTCCACTTTGGCATTGCCGCTTTTCTGCCAACTGCAATTCCATTTGGACATAGATTAATTAGGCAGGCAGAGACGGAAGTGCGCGCTGAGAACAAAGCCGAGAGAGGCAGGGCTGCGGCCTGCAGAGGGCACTGCCATGGAGCCCGCAGAGCCGCCTGGCCCAGCCCCCTGGCACAGGAAGCCCACAGTGTGCTGGTGACAGTGTGTGTATGCAAATAGACTCCAAACTTCTGTAGCGATACACCGCATTCTTCTGCTGACTTTGTTCCTGCCAGTGCCTCACGGAAAACCTCAAACTGAGGTGAAGGAAGACACAAAAATGTGGCCGATCAGGTTTAGTCACCAGGAGGCTGTCCCTTGGAGAAAGGGGCTAGTGGATGCAGACCTGGATGGGTTAAAACTTTCCTGGGGCCTTGCACCATTCGGCACCTTTTTTATCCTCACATGTAAAACGTAAAACAGGAACAATGCTACCTTTTACTTTTTGCTGTTACTTGAAATACAAAGACATGAGACAAAATCATGAAAACTCTTGGGAAAGATGACTGCCTTAATTAATTGAAGATCGCATTATTAACACTTATCTAACAGGAGGGTTTAGTCCCTTTCCAGATATTTTCCTGGCTCTTGCTTCCAGAGTGTGGTGCTTGTGATCCCTTTTCCATCTGCTTTTACCTTCCTTGACACATCTGTGTCCTCCAGTGGAATTCCTTCAAGGAAAGGATGGTGTGGGGGTGCGTGGCTGGGAAGACAGCGAGGGCGAGCGCAGCCGAGGGCCGGCGGCATTGGGGCCGCCGTCCCGCGGGGGCAGAGCGCTCGCCCACCCTGCCAGAGCCCGAGCTGCTCGCTGCAGGCGCGGAGGCAGCAGCGGCTGCGCTACCGGTGGGGCGGCGCTGCGCTGCGCTGCGGGCGGTCGGGGGACCCGGGCTTTCCTGCCATCTTCCGAGTCTTCGGAACGTGTGAACGCTTTTATTCCCCCGGGGAAAATTTCCAGGAGGATTTGTTGTTATTATTATTATTTTAGCATTTCATTCCATAGAACCATTAAAAAAAAAAAAAGTGGTGGCGCCGAGCACGGTCCTTTCAGAGGGGGGCAGCATTTCAACTCCTGGCTGCAACCTGGCAGCCCAGTGGCCTCAGTGCTGCTCCGGCCCCCAAGCCGAGCAGCTGGGAGTTGGGACGCAGCGCGTGGGCAGCAGGCACGTTTCTTACTTGCGAGGTTTGGGTTTTGTTTGTTTGTTTGTTTGTTTTGGTTCTTTAGCAAGTAAATATGACGCTGCTTTGTTTTTACACACACTTCTTTGTGGCTTCACCATTTATTAAACCTTTATGAGATTTTCTTTTTAAATAAACGTTTTGTATATTACCAGTTAAAATAATAGGGAGGAGAAAATACCATTCTGCTTTTTGGGGCGATACTTTGGATGAATTGTATTTTATATACTAAATGATTTAAAATTTTACCATTTTGTAATACCACCTATATTTTAGACATGGAAATTCACAGGGGCTACCTTCTATTTTTATTTTATTTATTTATTTATTTTGTATTTTAGAATCCTTTCCATTTCAAGATTTTTACCCCGTGGAGGAATGATGTAGTTCCATCCATAACCTCCTCTTCTTATACTTCCAGGTAAGTGAGTCTGTTATTAATCTTAAACTACTTAAGAAATGAAGATTTGTATGGTTTGGCTTGAACTCAGTATTCTGGCTGTGTTTGAAATATGTTAATTTCATTTCACTTTCAATAGTTTGATTAATAGCAAAGTATTATTTTAAGATATGAATACTTTTTCAGAGTAATACAATTACTTGCTGCTTTGAATCCTTTTATTTATTTTGTAAAGCGTGTACTCTACATTTGACTTTACCAACTTCTTCAGAATTTCTTGCTTCCCAAAGTGGCAAATGACTTAAATCAATAATGTAGTTAAAGAACTACATGATTCTTTTTAAAAACTGTTCACTGGAAAAGGAAAATTTGTTCTCCTTTTGGAAGTTGTGACAGAATATTAAGCTTTCTCAAATATGTAGCCCATAATTAGATGGGCACCATAATTTTGACCGTGCTACAAAATAATTATTTAAATAGAATGGCTTAGGAAATTGAAGGATGATCTTCCTTTCTGACTTATAATGTCTTAAGGGTATACTTTCCGGAAGTATTGGAGAATAGCACCCTAATGGATTGTATGGTTGGTTTTAGTCTGGGGGCAAATATAAATCTCTGGAATGTTGTTCTAGTTCTGCTCTTGGAACCAGTAATTTTGTGTTTCTCTGCAATAAGATATTTTATTACATCTGGCAAAACTAAACTTAAAAAAAAAAAACAAGAACCTTAGGTTCATCATTAATGTTGAAATGCAACAGTATGAAATGGGAAGTTACCATATTTGTATGGTTCCTGTCTTCAGCAGAGCAAACCTTTTTTAGTTTTCTTTAGAGATTAGAGCTATCTTAATGAAAATAGGTAAGCTGTACTCACATGTAAGTATCATCAAGAAAACTCCCTACGCCCTTCCTGTTCATTTAACAAATGTCTGTAGAGGTTTTGTTCATGATTTTGTATTTTTTGTTTTTACTTTTGTTACACTGGTTAAGATTAAAGAGTGGACGTGAAAACATTTGATTTTGTGTTAATGAACTGCTTTGTACTAAAACAATAGAGTATGAGGAGTTTAAAAGGGATTGTGTCTGGGTTACTACTAATAGAAAAATAAAAACAACATTGGCCTAAAGTTAATAATGCAAATAAAAATAACCAAAGAATAATTTTTCAAATTCTTTTAAAGTGGCTAAGAGGCCAGAGTAATTGAGGCCCACCTGGAGAGATGTACGGAATTGTCTGTCTAATCTTAGTTCTTGTCGTGTTTAATGTTTTTGTGGATGGCGTGGGTGTGTAGAAAAGAGCAATGTCATTAAAACACAGTGTAGACCATAATTATTAAAACCTTGAGATCACTGTAGGAATGAGCCGAAGTAAACTTTACATAACAGAGAAACAATCAAAAGCTGATTGAGGTCTACTTGGGCCCATGCAAAGTCATTGGGTGTTTGCGCTCTCATATGAAGCTATCAGAGTAGTGAGACAGGGAGTGTTGGGGGTGGGGGTGGCACGAAAGGGCAGAGCGGGACATCCGGAGGTGGGTTTTAGTGGCGGTCACAGTGCTGTGGTAGAGATCCCTGGGCAGAGATGCAGGGCTGTTACCTGGGAGCCGAGTCTCTGGCTGGGCAGTATGAGCATGGGAAGGTCAATTTTCCAGGAATTACTCATTCTTCACTGAGTCCTTTATGGACTCAGTGTGGCCCTTCTGCCGTGGGCCTTCGCCAGACTTGCAAGAAACAAGTGATAAATTGTGAAAGAGTGGCAGGATCGTGTCTCTCTCTGGCAGGCACAAAATCCGTACCAGTGCACGGTGGTCATGGAATGCAAACAGGAAGAGGTTTGATTGTTTGATTGAAATATTTAATCGCATTAGGCCATAAAAGGCTTGCAATACAGATATCCTGGTGTCCTACACATGTCCTACACAGAGCCTGTTCCCTGATGGTCTCTTCTCAGTGAATTGCTGCTCACCATGTTTTTACCCCACCTTGTGCCCTGCTGGCGTATTTCCGGTCTCTCCCTATCCTCCAATGTATTCCTGTTTCCACACATCTCTGTCTGTTTTCTCCTGTCAAGGGCAACCCATGCTCCTGGCCACGCCCTCTCAGGTCTCCCACCTTCCACTCCTCTCCTGTCTGTCCCTCCCCTGCTCATTGTGACTGCTGGTAGCTGTGTTGGTCTCCACACTCTTCTTTCTACCGGGATCACTTTCTTCCTTCCCACCTCACCCAAGGCACTTTTATTCATCCTTCAGCAGCCATCTGTGGAGCGTTTCTGTACAGGCGTCTCCAACACTTTAAAACAGCTCCTGACGCCTATGAGGCCCTGAAGAAAAGAATGGGTGGGTGGGTGAGTGGAAAAGTGAATAAAGGGATGTCCCAGACCTGAAGGTGCCTCCTCTTATCCCTTCCGCATTCTTCTGTACTGGCATATGTCATTGCGTTATCATCACTGTTTGCTGATGGCCCCCTGGTCTCGTACCTGAGCAGGGCGCAGATCTCTCCTCATTTTCATGGTCTTGTTAGTTCCT
Organism: Micronycteris hirsuta; assembly: GCA_004026765.1. Lineage (NCBI taxonomy): Eukaryota > Metazoa > Chordata > Mammalia > Chiroptera > Phyllostomidae > Micronycteris > Micronycteris hirsuta. The sequence continues at coordinate 8,669 of PVJI01000195.1, forward strand.
TGTGTAGTTTCTGGGGAATGGAAACTCTATTTGCAGACAATAACCTTGTAGGTCTTGCAGTTCTGTGAGCCCCTGAGATGTGATTACTAGATAACATAAAAGTAGATGATTCAATCTGTTTTTTTAACTTTGGAATGAAGCAGGTATTGAAAGTAAATACTGATATGAAACTATAGTGTAGTAACGATAAGTTGCTCATATTCGAAAAAGCAGAGACTCGAGTGGATCACTTCGTATTTTATGAAGTGGCCTTCTTTTGGACACGCTCAGACTTTAAAAATATTGCCACATAATGGAATGAGGTGTGACATCAGGTCAGTAATCTTTTGATGATTTTCAGCTTCTGCTGCTACAATTTTAATGTGTACTCCTGGGCCGTCATCTGTTTTCACACTCAAGGGTACTGCAGCCGAGGGCCTGGAGATGCACACTGGCACCGGAATGGGTGTGCAGTGATCCCCGACCTCCAGTGGGTTTCCTCTCCTGTTGATTGACACTTCATTAGGCCTTTTTTTTTTTTTGGCCTCTTCTTTTCTGTTTTGGGGCTCTGCTTATTAGGATTCCCTTTTCATCAAGTTAGCTTCTTGCCTCTGAGCCTGTGCTTCACCCTCTCACGTCCACGTCTTGTTCTGCTGTTCCCTCTCTACAGAGCCTTCTCCTTCCTCTGCGCCCTCCTGACTCTGGTCCTTCTCCAGGACTCCACTCTGGAAGCCTTTCCAGAGCCCTGCCCGAGGGTGGGGCTGGGCCCTGTACCCCTCTCTCACCTCATTATTTACAGTTGTTTACCTGTCAGATGTCTGTCCTTTGGCCGTCATTGCCCTCAAAGGAGGATCTTCTCTGCATTTTCTGCATCTAGCGTATGTTTGTTCATATTCATATTGAAAAGCAAATGTTTGAATGAATTTCTGGTATCTGAAAACCCTCATCAGAACCTCATGATGTCAGTATTTTTACTTGCTGAGTGCTTCATGGTGCACCTATCTTTCCTCTGCCCTCTTTCTTTCTAACATGTATTTTCTCAGCTACTGTGGAGGGGAGGGAGTTGAACCCAGGTGGTCTGACTCCAGCACTGGTGCCTGCTCAGTTAAAGAAATTGTTTAAAAAGTAAGTCAAAGAAGGCTGGAAGCAAGCCAAGTGCCCATTGATAGATGAATGGAAAAACAAAAGGCGGTAAGTGAATGCAATGCAATAGTATTCCACCTTAAACAGGAATGAAATTCTGACACATGCTACAGCATAAGATGAATCTTGACATTGCGCTAAGTGAAATAAGCCAGTCACCAAAAAACAAAGTACTGTGGGACTCCGTTTCCATGAGGTACTAGTCATATTAAAAAAGACAGAGTAGAATGGTGGCTGCCGGGGGCTGAGGGGAGGATGGAGCGTTGTTTAGTTGGTAAAGAATTGCAATTCTGCAAGGTGAAGAAGTTCTGGAGAGTGTGCTTAACACCACTGAACTGTATATTTAAAAATTGTTAAGATGGTAAATTTTACGTTGTGTGTATTTTACTATAATTAAAAATAACAACAAGTAAGACCTTGCTTTAAAAAATATAATTAGTCCTTTTGTTAACTGATGGTCATTAAGGCCAATTCAACACCAACAGGAAACTCCAATTTGGGGTGTGGTGAAAAAGAAAACTTTATTCAGTGCAAAACAGCTCAGTTGTGATACAGGGCTGTGAAAACTGCACAGCTGTGAGGCAGCCAGCCCCAGGGCCAGGCCCCTCGCTGGCTGGACAGCTGTGCTTTGCTCCTCGGTGGTCTGCTGTGCTACTTCCCAGTCCGCTTTGTACTGTGCTGCTCTGCTCTGCTCTGTTCTGGCAAGACACCTTTGGTGTTTCAGCTCAGCCGGGAAGATTCAGCCTTCAGTCTTTGGTGGGACGAGAAAGTGTGATCTCAGAGCCAGAGGGGAGCTGGCTTATATGGACAGAAGCCCCTACACCTGGTGACTGATTGGTCTCTTCTCATGCAAATAAGGGCTCCAAATCACAACAGTTTGATTTGTCTAAAAGGCACTGCCATGGTTGGTCAGAATAGGGCCTTTGGTTGCTTGGAGCTGTGCAGCTTCCATTAGTGGGAAAAGCCTCGGTTTTATTGGTTGAAATAGGATCCAAGGAACTCCTTTATAAGGGCTTGGCTCAGATAGCAGAAACAGTGCAGGCAGGCAGTTCAGTGCAGGTCTCTCCGTGAAGTTCAGTTGTGTGAGAATCCCTTGTGTAGAAATGGCTGCTAGGCTTGCTCTCTCTTTTAATTTGAGCCTAGTTAGACACCAGAAATCCTTCTTAGTAGGTGTCTTCTTTCTCAGTGTTCACACTTTTTTTTGTAGATTTTAATGTTTTATTGTTTATGCTATTACAGTTGTTCCAGTTTTTCCCCCTTCACCTCCCCTGCCCAGTCCTCCCCCAACTTCCATAGTCAATCCCCACACTGTTGTTTTTGTCCGTGGGTCCTTCTTATATGTTCTTTGACTAATCCATTCACCTTCTTTCAATCAATCCCCACCTCCCCCTCTTCCTCTTACAGCTGTCAGTCTGTTCCATGATTCTATGCCTCTGGTTCTATTTTGCTCATTAGTTTATTTTGTTCATTAGATTCCTCTTAGAAGTCAGGTCATATGGTATTTGTCATTCACTGACTGGCATATTTCACTTAACATAATAGTCTCCAGTTCCATCCAAGCTGTTACAAAAGGTAGGAATTCCTTCTTTTTCCCTGATGTGTAGTATTCCATTGTGTGAATGTACCACAGTTTTTCGATCCTCTCATCTACTGATGGTAACTTAGGCTGTTTCCAAATTTTGGCTATTGTAAATAGTGCTGCTATGAACATTGGGTTACATAAATTATTTTGAATTGGTGTTTCAAGAGTCTTATGGTATATTCCCAGCAGTGGAATCACTGGGTCAAAGGGCAGTTCCATTTTTAATTTTTTGAAGAAATTCCATACTGTTTTCCATAGTGGCTGTACCAGTCTGCATTCCCACCAACAGTGCACTAGGGTTCCCTTTTCTCCACATCCTTGCCAGCACTTATTTATTTGTTGATTTTTTAATGATAGCTGTTTTGGTAGGTGTGAGGTGATATCTCATTGTGGTTTTATTTTTTTATTTTTAAATTTATTTGATTGGCCCTGGCTGGTGTAGCTCAGTGGATTGAGCACGGGCTGCGAACCAAAGGGTTGCCGGTTCGATTCCCAGTCAGGGCACATGCCTGGGTCGCAGGCCAGGTCCCCAGTGGGGGCCACATGCGAGGCAACTACACATTGATGTTTCTCTCCTCTTTCTCCCTCCCTTCCCTTCTGTCTAAAAAAATAAACAAACAAAATATTTTTAAAAAATAAATAAATTTATTTGATTGATTATGCTATTAAAGTTGTCCCATTTTCCTCCTTTTATTCCCCTCTGACCTGCACACCCCCTCCCACCTACATTCCCTGCCTTTAGTTCATGTCTATGTGTTGTACATATAAGTTCTTTGCCTTCTACATTTCCTATACTATTCTTAACCACCGCCCTTGTCTATTTTCTACCTACCATTTACGTTACTTATTTTCTGCACCTTTTCCCCTCTCTCCCCTCCCATTCCCACACTGATAAGTCTCCATGTGATCTCCATTTCTATGATTCTGTTCCTGTTCTAGTTGTTTGCTTAGTTTGGTTTTGTTTTCTAGGTTCGGTTGTTAATAGATGTGAGTTTGTTGTCATTTACTATTCATATTTTTGATCTTCTTTTTCTTATTTAAGTCCCTTTAACATTTCATATAATAAGGGCTGGGTGATGATGAACTCCTTTAACTTGATCTTATCTGGGAAGCACTTTATCTGCACTTCTATTATACATGATATCTTTGCTGGATAGAGTAATCTTGGATGTAGGTCCTTGCCTTTCATGACTTTGAATACTTCTTTCCAGCCCTTCTTGCCTGCAAGGTTTCTTTTGAGAAATCAGCTGACAGTCTTATGGGAACTCCTTTGTAGATAACTGTCTCCTTTTCTCTTGCTACTTTTAAGATTCTCTCCTTATCTTTAATCTTGGGTAATGTAATTATGATGTGCCTTGGTGTGTGCTTCCTTGGGTCCAACTTCTTTGGGACTCTTTGAGCTTCCTGAACTTCCTGGAAATCGATTTCCTTTGCCAGATTGGGGAAGTTCTCCATCATTATTTTTTCAAATAAGTTTTCAATTTCTTGCTCTTTCTCTTCTCCTTCTGGTATCCCTATGATTCAAATGTTGGAATGTTTAAAGTTGTCCTGGAAGTTCCTAAGTCCCTCCTCATTTTTTTGCATTCTTGTTTCTTCATTCTGTTCTGGTTGAATGTTTCTTTCTTCCTTCTGGTACAAACTGTTGATTTGAGTCCCAGTTTCCTTCCCATCACTGTTGGTTCCCTGTACATTTTCCTTTATTTCACTTTTCATAGCCTTCATTTTTTCCTCTAATTTGCAACCATATTCCACCAGTTCTGTGAGCATCCTGATTACCAGTGTTTTGAACTGTGCATCTGATAGGTTGGCTATCTCTTCGTGGCTTAGTTGTACTTTTTCTGGAGCTTTGATCTGTTCTTTCATGTGGGCCTTATTATTATTTTTTAAATTATTTTATTGTTGTTCAGTTACAGTTGTCTACATTTTCTCCCCAATCCTCCCCCCCACCCCATCCAAACCCACCTCCGTCCCTTGCTTCCATGCTCTCCCTTGGTTTGGTCCATGTGTCCTTTATAGTAGTTCCTGAAAACCCTTCTCCCCACTGTCCCCTCTCCCCTCCCCTCTGGCTATTGTTAGATTGTTCGTAATTTCAATGACTCTGGTTATATTTTGTTTGCTTTTTTCTTTTGTCGATTATGTTCCAGTTAAAGGTGAGATCATATGGTATTTGTCTCTCACTGTCTGGCTTATTTCACTTAGCATAATGCTCTCTAGTTCCATCCACACTGTCACAAAGGGTATAAGCTCCTTCTTTCTCTGTGCTGCATAGAATTCCATTGTGTAAATGTAGCATACTTTTTTGATCCACTCATTTGCTGATTGGCACTTAGGTTGCTTCCAGCACTTGGTCCTTATTTTTTTGTCTTGCTGGGCCTGTTACATAGTAAGAGGCAGAGCCTTAGGTGTTCACTACGGTGGGGCAACCCACATCGCTACGTTGTGGTGCTATATGTGGGGGAGGTGTCTGAGAGTGTGCAGTGCCACTTGCTCCACTCTCTGCCAGTTTTCAGTCACTTCCCCCACTTACTCACAATCAAATTGGGCCCTTCTGGTGCTGATTCCCAGGTGGGTGGGCTTGTATACATTCTAGGACCCTGTGGGTCTCTCCAACTAACTCTCCTGTGAGGCTGGGAGTTTTTCCTGCTGCCTCAACCCCTACAGGTGTTTTCATTCAGAGGTTTTGAGGCTTTATTTCCCCGCGCTGGGACCCTGGGTTGTGTAGTCTATCTCACTCCCCAGTTGTTCCTCCTGGTTTATCTACACATGAATGTGGGATCGCACAGTCCTCAAGCCTCCTCCTTGCTGGGTCCACCAGCCGCTGCCTTGCTGTGAGTCCTTTCCACCCAACTGCCCATCTCCGCCCCTCTTCCTTATCTGGATGAATGTTTCTTCTTTAACTCCTTGGTTGTCAGACTTCCATACAGTTCAATTTTCTGTCAGTTCTGGTTGTTTTTTGTTTTTAAATTTGCTTTCCTTCTTTTGGTTGTGCAAGGAGGCACAGTATGTCTACCCACACCTCCATCTTGGCCAGAACCCTCATTTTGGTTTTAATTTGGCTAGTGATGCTGAGCATCCTTTCATATGTCTCTGGGCCCTCTCTGTGTCCTCCTTGGAGAAGTGTCTGTTCAGGTCCTTTTCCCATTTTTAATTGGATTGTTTTTGTTCCTGGTCAGATGAGTTCTTTATACAAATATTTTTGGACATTAAACCTTTGTCCAATGTATTGTTGGCAAATATGTTCTCCCATATAGTTGATTCCCTTTTCATTTTGATGGTGGTTTCCTTAGCCACGCAGAAGCTTTTACTTTGATGTAGTCCCATTTACTTATTTTTTCCCTTTATTTCCCTTGCCCTAGGAGGTACCTCAGCAAAAATATTGCTATATGAGATATCTGAAATTTTACTGACTGTTTTACACTAGGATTTTTATGGTATCATGACTTATATTTAAGTCTTTTATTCATTTTGAGTGTGTTCTGATGTATGGTGTAATTGGTGGTCTAGTTCATTTTTTAGAGTATATTTTATTGATTATGCTATTACAGTTGTCACAATTTTTCCCTATTTCTCCCCTCTGCCCAGTATTCTCCTTCATTCTAGTAATGCCCCTGCTTAGTTCATGTCCATGGGTCATGCATATAAGTTCTTTGGCTTCTCCATTTCCTATACTTTTCTTAACCTCCCCCTGTCTGTTTTGTACCTACCAATTATGCTTCTTAATCCCTGTACCTTCCCCCCATTCTTCCCTTTCTGTCCCCCAACTGATAAACCTCCAAATAATCCCCATATCTACAATTCTGTTTCTGTTCTAGTTGTTTGCTTAGGTTGTTGTTGTTTTTTAGATTCAGTTGTTGATAGTTGTGAGTTTGTTGTCATTTTACTGTTCATAGTTTTGATCTTCTTTTCTTAAATGAGTCTCTTTAACGTCTTATATAATAAGGGCTCGGTGATGATGAAGTCCTTTAGCTTTGCCTTGTCTAGGAAGGACTCTATCTGCCTTTCCATTCTAAATGAAAGCTTTGCTGGATAGAGTAATCTTGGTTGCAGGTCCTTGCCTTTCATGACTTCAAATACTTCTTTCCAGCCACTTGCCTGCAAAGTTTCTGTTGAGAAATCAGGTGATACCTATTGGAGCTCCCTTGTATGTTACTAGCTGTTTTCCCCTTGCTGCCTTTAAGAGTCACTATTTGTCTTCAAATTTTTCCATTTTAGTTATGATATGTCTGGGAGTGGGCCACTTTGGATTCATCTTGATTGGGACCCTCTGTGCTTCCTGAACTTGTGCAACTTTTGCCTTCACTAAGTTAAGGAAGTTTTCTGGCATTATTTTTTCAAACAGGCTTTCTAGCCCTTGCTCCTGTTCTTCTCTTTCTGGTATCCCTATGATGCAAATATTGTTATGTTTAATGTTCCCAAAACTCCCTTGAAATATCCTCATTCTTTTTAAGTCTTTTTTTTTCACTTTGTTGCCCTGCCAGTGTGTTTTTTCCTCATTGTTCTCCAAAATTTGCTGATTTGATCCTCTGTTTCATCTAGCCTCCTTTTAATTCCTTCTAGTGTATTCTTCATTTCAGATATTGTAGACTTCATGTCTACCTCGTTCTTATTCATAGGTTCTATGTCCTTTTTCATGCTGATATAGTTCCCACTAAGTTCCTTGCGCATCCTTATAAGCATTACTTCTAACTCTTTGTCTGATAAATTGCTTGTCTGAATATCATTTAGGTCTTTTTCTGGAGATTTCTCCTTTTCTTTCATTTGGGGGTTGTTCCTTTATCTCCCCATTTTAGTTGTCACTTTGTGTTTGTTTCTATTATGATCTGTTTTGACTCCCTGTAGTGTGGAGTGGCCTTATGTGCTAGGAATCCTGTGGCACCCAGTGGTGCAGACCCCTTGATTACCTGATCTGGATGCTCTAGGAATGTCCTTTGTGTGGGTTATGTGGACTCTCCTGTTGTATTTGGGTCCTGATTGTTACTGATCTGTTCATTGGTGGGGACTCCCCTACAACTGGCTGTCTATGAGGCCCAACCTCCACCCTGTCTCATACGCTGTTATACAGGTGCTGGAAGAACAAAGCAAAACAACACCAAAACAAGCAACTCCCCCACCCACAACAGCAATATCCGTGACGAAAGAACAAAGAATGGTACAAGTAGAAAGAGAAATGGAATAGTAGGGAAAGTGAAAAGGAAAAAAATACGAGTCAACCAAAGGAAAGAGAAGTGATTATGAGAGGAAAAAAGGGAAGAGAACTAATACTAGTAATGAATTGAAAGAGGAAAATGGGGTGAAGGAACAGAGAAAGAGACAAAGTAACAAAAAATAATAAAAGGAAAGAAGAAGGGAGCAATCAAAAGTAAGGTAAAATAAGAGATATGAAAGAAAACATAGAATACTAAAAGTAGAATTAAAAAGATAAAAAATAATAAGGGTATGAAAAAGAAAAATAGCAAAAACAATGAAAGAAGAATCGAGTGGATTCTCCTCAGCAGAGTTCAGTGCTTGCCCACTGGTTCCTCCCTTTGGATATCACTCTGGTGTCTGGGTCTGGTGTAAGCCAGTGTCAGGTGCTGTCCTTGTCTAGCCCTCAGCAGCCTTTTTTAAACTACAGGTGATCCATAGTTTTTGGCTGATTCCTCTGGGCTTGGCTGCTCCCAGGATGGGCCAAGCTGCTCTGCAAAGCTGGTTTTTATCAGCAGTGGGTCCAGTGGGTGTGTCAGCAAATGTCCCATGTCACTGCAGGATCTGCCTCTGCCTGTCTCTGCCTGATGGCCTGCTGTCAGTCTTAGACTAGTCACAGACCAGACTATGGCAGGTGCCTTTCAGACTTCAGGGAAGATGGTGGGTGTGTTCCCCCTCCCCCAAGCCACTAGTCTGAGTCTGTCCAGGATTATTTCCCTGGACTCAGCAAGGTGGGGGCCCTGGTAGGGCCTCCAGAGCCCAGCTTTGGGTCTGCTGGGAGTTGGGAGCGTGTTTCTATGGCTGTCCTGTGAGGGGGAAGTGCCACTCTGTTTTCCAGGAAAGTGTCTGAGTTGGCTGCGCCCTACAGGCAGTCTCTGACACCCCCTGAGTCTGTTTACGTTGCTGTCTCCTCAGCAGGGGTTAAGATGCAGAATGGGAGAAAGATAGAAAGAAAACCCAAACAACACCAAACACCAAGACAGAGCCAAACTGAAAGAAGATCAGAAAAAGGTGCAGGGCAGAGGGAGTGAACAGGATTCTAGAGGGTGTGGCGAGCGGAATTTCAGAGGGTGGGGGTAGTGGTATGCTAAGGAGTCAGATGGTTGATTTTCCCCTGGGAGAAGCTAGCTCTTCTCTGGAGAGGTGGCTGCTGTGGAGCCCAGGTATATCCTGGCCCTGAAAACCCACAGCCGTACCCCCAAGTCTCTCCCCAGTGCCTCCTGCTCCAGACTCTCCTCCAGTCCTGGGGCCCAGGGTTAGTAGCCATGAGCACAAACCCCGTGCTTTGCCCCTTTAAGGAAAGAAAAAGATGATGGGTTTGTCTCCAGTGGGTTTTGTTTCTCCCTAGCAGAGAAAGGCCCCGTGGCCTTTCACCACTGAGTTTGCTCTGTGATGGGCTGGTCTCGGCACTGGCTCTCCATGCTTGGGAGCCTGGTCTGTGGTGCTGGCTTCGCTCCTCTCAAGGGGAAGCTCCCACGGCCTCGCCACAGTCTTGGTGGCCACTCGTGTGAATGGGGCCAGCCCTTTTAAGATGTCCCCACCCTTCCTACTGGTCTTGGGGTGGTTTTGTGGCCATCCTTGGTTAAAAGTCTCCTTTTCGGAAGTCTCCTTTTCGGGTAGCCTTCAGTTTAACTCAGGTGATTGTTGTCTTTAATTTTATTTCCAGTCTGGTTTTGGGAGGAGGTGCGTGATCTATCCTTCTACTCTGCTGCCGTCTTGGAGTCACCCCCCAGGGTTCACACTTTTAAAAGTAAAAAAAAAAAAAAAAAATCAATGGACAGACCTGGAGAATATTATGCTAGTGAAATAAGCCAGTCGGTGAAAGACAAATACCACATGATCTCACCTATAAGAGAAACCTAGTGAACATAATAAACTAATGAGCAAAATAAAACTAAAGGCATGGAAACATGGAACAGACTGACAGTGGCCAGAGGGGAGGGGGGGCAGGGGTAATGGTGGAAAGAAGGGGAAGGGACTAGTCAAAGAACATGTGTGAATGGCCCACGGACATGGACAACGGTGTGGGGATGAACTGTGGGAGCAGGGGGCGGGCTTGGCAGAGGAGGGCAAAGGGGGAAAAATCAGGACAACTGTAATATAACAATAAAAAATTTTTTTAAAAATCAAAGGAAATTTCTTTGATTTGGAGACTTTTCTTTCCCTGAACTTTATTTTTCATTTGCTCAATTTTTTAAATCACTTTTTATTTGAAAATGCATTATGTAGTAGAACAAACACTATTTACATTGATAAGATTTTTTGAAATTAACTTTAGACCTTGCCCTTTTATTATTTTGCCTATACTTGCAGTTAAAATCTGTTTCAAAATTACCCACTTGCTTACCTGTTTTTCTTCAACAAATAGGATCTCATTGCTTATCCAGAAATACTTGTATGACACTTACAGATTATTTTTGTGACTAAGAGCAGAAATGTTTGTTCTTTCACAGGCAGAGGGCATGACAAACTCCAGGGTTTGATTTGATGGCCAAGAGCCAGCTACTTTAGTCATTTATTTTTTTTATCTTTAGTCATTTTTTTTTTTTATCACACTAATGGACCTTTCATGTGGAAAATCATGACTCTAAAACTGTAAATTACACTCTGGTGCTTGAAAGAGCACAATCTCAAAATGTTTAGCTGACACTTAGGAAGCAGTTCTCTTTTCACTCAAAGGTTCTGACCCTCTATGTAATAGCTTTCCTGAAGAACTTAGAGCAAAACTTGAATCACATCAGCCTGGGGAAACGTTTGCTGAGAAGGGACGGCAGGAGCTGATGGAGCTGGTATAAAGGTTTGAGGAAAAAGCGGGGATGAACATTAGGGATGGAGGGTGGACAGATGAAATAATTTTAACTCTCTGGAAACTTGCAGCTCAGTTGTGACTTAGATTTTTATAACATTACAAACATGGCCTGTGGTCAAGGACACCAGAAAAAACAAAATTTAATTCCAGTTGCTACCTTAATTTTTTCTGAAGTTTTAAAAAAAATATATGGTAATTTGAAATATTAGTTAATGTTTACATTTAAGTGTTTTAATACAATTTGCATATTTTTGGCTCAACGAGTATATGAGGTCTGTCCATAAAGCATCCAGCCACACACTATGAAAAATAGAAACATTTATTGAAGAAGATAGAAGATACAAGAAACATTATACATAGGACAGCGATGCCTTGGTCCCTTTCAAAGTAGGCACCGTTGGACCTCACACAGTTCTCCTAGTCGCTATTAGCTTCCCCATCATATTTTCCTGAATCTCACTGATGGTCTGAAATCTCTTCCCTTTCAAAGGTGATTTTAGTTTTGGGAGAAGCCAGAAGTTGCAGGGCACCAAATCTGGGCTGTAGGGGGACTGAGTCACCTGGGTGATTTGATATTTCACCAAAAAAAACTCTGCATGAGATATGATGCATGAGCAGGCACATTGTCATGATGAAGTTGCCAATCACCAGTTACCCATAGCTGTGGCCTTCTAAATCATCCAAATAGTTTCTGCAGAGGAATGTCCATGCTTAATGCAAAATTTGATGCAGATTTATTGCTCTACTTGCTCAATCATTTTGAATGTGACAGTCACACAGTACACATGCTCACTCAACAGCCTCTACTGCTCCCACTGACCAGTACAGTGAAGTCATCATTGTTCACACACGCATATTCCAGTCTACTCTTTTTGGCTGCCAGGTTACATTGATGTCATGCAAACCATTCCCATTATATTAGCAATGGTTGGACTTTTTCCCTCAGTCTACAGACCTCATATACTGAGGCTTACTATGTGTTAGACTTTAAATGAACTTTGTGGTTACCAAGTGCCAATCCTTGGATTGGAATCCAGTCTCTGGTGAAGGTGTCAGTCATCCGCAGAGAAATGAGAAAAATACGGTGATGTTTTCAAAGAGGTAACATTCGCTTTAAAGGAATAACCTTTCCTTTGAAGTTCGCATCTTTTTTCTTATGTATTAAATTTAAAATATTTATTTTTTAGAATGTAATGATAGTTAGTATTTAAAATTCTATTTGTTGGCCAGTTAAAATGTTGGCTATCATTTAATAGGATTCTTGGCTCTAAGAAACAGAAATCAAATTTAACAGGAAAAGAATCTATTGGGAGCATTTCCCACAGAATTGATAGGAGAACCAAAATCTCATACACAGTATAATAAAAACTTGCAGCCAGAGCTATTTGTGTCATTAAATGTGTTTTCTAGGTTTATAAAACATGTGACTAGCCAACCTTGTCCCAAGTCCATGAGATATATATGAAAAAGTAGAGGTCTTGATAGGGGGGGAAAGGATTACTTTATGCACCATCATCTGATTTATATAACATGTGACTTTTATGCTAATTTATTGCAGCAAAGTGAAATAAAGCGCTTACGGATAGCCTCACCCTCATTTGAGTCATGACCCAAAGTTGGAGGGAGAGCTGCACCTGGGCGCAGGTCAGCCAATTGCATGTGGGCTGGTTGCATTTTTTTTCATGTTACACGATCACCCCCTGAAGTCCTCGTTGTGTGTTTCCGTCCTGGTGTAACTGTTCTGCTCACCGTCAGTGGGTGCAGGGCATCGTCATTCCTGTTTTCGGTACTTGGAGAGCCAGATGGTGAATATCAGATGTGACCCAGCTCCTCTCCAGCTTTTGACAATTTGACCGCTCTCCTTGACACTCACTTCCTTTGGTTCATATAAGGTGACAATAAGCCCTTCCAGTTCTTTCCCTAGTTCTCTGCATGTCCAGTCCTTACATATTGATCCTCCCTTAGCATTCCATACTCCTGTCCTCTCATTCTGTATCATCTATATAGTTTCCTCTGATCTGTAGACCAGAAATGGTGAACTTTCACCCAGTTACTGCTGATTTCCAAATTCGTTCCCCTCGCTCACTCTACTCTCCGTACCGCAGAATCCTGGTCATCTCTACGACGTGTCCCGCCAGCATCCTCCACTCACTTACCCAGCCGAGCTCTCACCTCAGTCACCAGCCCAGTCTTTTTCCTTCCAGTCTGTTACCAGGGCCAGGCACCTCAGAAAGGTGGCAGTGGCCGGTACAATGTGGGGAGCTGATAACCCGGCGTTCCTGCCCCTTCCACAGGGCCACTGCAGCTGTTGCTGCTGCTGCAACTCCTCCAGAGGTGGCACAGGAGTGGGTCTCTTTCTCCAAATATCTGCTCATCGAAAACGAAACTTTCCTATTCCCGTTGTATTTTGGAGCTTGACCAAAATGTTTAGGTCAGAGGTTTAACTTTCTCCGTTCATGATGCCATCGCGTCTCATTAATTTTTCCAACACCCCTTGACTAAAAGCAATGGCTAACAGTTTTTCATCAAGTAGTTAGGTCCACTAGTTTATGAGTGTGCCCTAACAACTTAGCAGCTGCTTGAAAAAAAATACAATAAATTGAAAGAAAAACGGTTTTATCTCATTCATAAGTCCAGTTAATAATGGGATATATGAATCTCAGGCATTGCACAGCTTCTAAAACTTTGGAATCAGATTAGATACTGCCATTCATTCTGTGTAGCAGTTGCTTTTTATCACAATAACTGCTGAAAATGTAGTCTTGCAAACATGTGATATCATCAGAAGGAATGTAGCTCAAGCTAATGTTGAAATGTGAACTTTCTTGAGCTAGTAGTTTGCATGATGTCCATCAGATGTCTAGTATTGCAGTGCTTTGCTTGCAAATTTAAACTATTTTGAAGCACACCGTGAACTCTCTTTGGTGCCCTGGGTGCCTCAGTGCACAGTTTGAGAACCATCGATTTAGGTATAAGAGTCTTTTTGGGGATGTTTTGCAATCCTTCTGTAGCCTTCAGCTACTCAAGTATATGCCTTAAAGGCAGGTTAGGGGTTAAATAACTGTAAGGAGCCAGATTGTAACTTCACCACACACAGACAGGAGGCAGAACAGACATTTCAACCTAACTGGCAAAAGATGGAAATTCCTTTCATTTATGATACATTTGAAGTAGAGAGAGAGGTCTGATTTTCACCTCCTAGACAGTGCTGCATTGCACTGTGCTTACCAGTGAATAAAAGATTAGCTGTTTAGGTACATTGTTCATTTGATAAGACTTTTTACTTAAGTTTTTTGTTTGGCATATTTATTATTCTCCCCACAAGCTGCTTATTTTCTATGGATTGATAATTTTCTTGTAAAATATTTTAGCATTATTCCACTCAGGCTTTGGAAGAATGCTCTAAATCTTCTCAATAAGGTTTATATCTTTGTGTTAACAAGATACTATAGCTGTGCAAATTAGCTAGATGCTAATAGAAATTAGATCTGGGTGACATAATAATTTTAATTTTTATGAGCTTCAGCTATGTATTTGAGCTTCAGCTATGAAAAGACTTTCCCGGCCCTGGCTGGTGTAGCTCAGTGGATTGAGCATGGGCTGGGAACCAAAGGGTCCCGGTTCGATTCCCAGTCAGGGCACATGCCAGGGTCCCTGTGAGGGCCATGTGAAGAGCAACCATACATTGCTGTTTCTCTCTCTCTCTGTCTCCTTCCCTTCCCCTCTCTCTAATAATAAATAAATAAAATCTTAAAAAAAAAAAAAAGACTTTCCCGACAGGAATTCTGGGATGTTTAAAAAACCTAGGTAGTCTTAGAACAATAATGAGAGGTGACCTGGTCTACCAAGTGGAGGATTTCAAAGCAGAGGATCTTGGCTGATGAGTTTCCCATCAAAGTCACCTTCACTGTTTTATCTGGCCTTTAAAATGGATGGAAATCAGGGAGCATCTCACCCAAGATTCTCCTTAAAAGAATGGAATGGCATGGTAAAGGGCCCCAGACTGAGTGTCTCAGATCTCGGTCCTGCTCCCAGCCAGCTGTCACAGGCTCCGTGACCTGGGTTAGGCTTGTCCTGGGACATGCGGGATGTTCAGCATTACTGGGCCTACTTAGCCATTGCATCAACCAGATGTTGCGTCCCTCTCCTGCCCCCAACCTCCTGTATATTTCCAAACGCCCCTAGACTACTGTGTTTGAGTCAGACTTGAATTCAGTCCTTGTGTAACAATTGAGGAAACTGAGGCTCAGTGAAGTGAGGGAACCATCTAAGGTCAGACATACAAGCACAGATAGGACCTAGGTCCCCTGCCCACCTTCCTGGAATTCATGTCATGCACAGAATTCATTTCAGCTCTAACAATCCAGAGTTTTTTAGATCCAAGAGAGATAATAGTTATAATCATGAATAAACCTCGAAAGAAAATGGAAGTGACAAAAATCCAGTTAACGTGCTAAACAATGGGATTCCTAGGTCTAAAATAAAAGCTGTACGAGGGCTGATGTTTTCTCTCTTGTTCGCTGCTGTTTCCAACTACCAGAATACTGCCTGGTGCGTAGGAGACACTCAGCAAATAGGTCAATTGAGTGCCTGGGTGAACTTTATGGGTAATATTTATGCTTAGGCGATCAGTATTCTGGTAGGATATGAGTTACTGGTTTATTTTTAAGTTTGCTCAGCTGAACTTTATTTCATGTTACTCAAATAATGATCTACACAAATAATAATGTCTGTGATGAGTTCTCATTGGCTAGAAGATGATATTGAGGATAGTATTATGATATTAGCATCTTTGTCATCATTAATTGAATATCCTGTGTGTGGCTGTTTTTAAATCCTCACCTGAGAATATGTTTATTGATTTTAGAGAGAGAGGAAGGGGAGAGAGAGAGAGAAACATCAACTGGTTGCCTCCCATACATGCCCTGACTAGGGATCAAACCAGCAACCTCGGTATGCATGCTGACCGGGAATCGAACCTGCAGCCTTTAGGTGTATGGGACGATGCTCCAACCAACCGAGCAACCTGGCCAGGGCCCTCTGTGTGGCTTTTTTTGTTGTGTATTTGAAATGCTGGTCATTTCACGAAAGAGAGTCCAAGTATGTAGCTGATCATAGCTGGAAGTCTGTTACTTGTGATGAGGGTTTAAATGTCTGACTCCCCAAGTGGGGAAAACAGAGAAGAAAGCCATGCCCTTTGCTAACTGTGGCGTTTTCTAACCCAAAATTGGAAGGTACCTCTCTTTTAAGGGTCTCTCTTGTCATGCAGAGGTATTTATGCCCTTAGCACCAGCTCCTAGAATAACAGCATCTGGGGCTTCCATAGCATCATCTTCACAGAAGGAGGTTTACTGGGAATGTGGATACGCTTGGCAACTTTATTCCAAGAAATAGGGTGATGTGTACACACTCTCATTTTCATTCACAACTTTGTAGCTTTTATTTTTCCTTATGTTTGGACTGAGTTAGAAGAGTGTTGAGTTGTTTAGAGTAGCATCGCAGGTGGCGAGAAGTGAGAAACAGGCACCTCCTCACCTGATTCTAAGCTCATCTCCAACCGGGGCCAGTTTTCAACCGTGGCCCCCGACCCCTCGCACCCCAGCCCTGAGGGTGGGAAGGCAAACGTGTTTTGAAATGAGTATTTTCACCACAGTGTCCACTCAGGAACACCCTAGAAACAATGAATGGGGGACAGTAGCATCTGACCAGTGGTTCCCAAAGGGTTTCTCAGAGATTGCTAGTGCTCTGGGATACTTTTCAAAGGGAGGTCTTTGAGATAAGTTCGGGAAATGCACTCCTCCCTTGTAGAGTACAAGGCACCTCGGCCCATTGAAGGTCTGTGAGTTCTAAAGACAAAGGTTGGTTTAATCTCATGGTTCCCAGCTTTGTACCTCACAGAATCCCTCTCCCGCATGACATTTCTTGGTCTTTTTAAGAACAGTGTAGCCCCAAGCAGCCTTGAAAGGCATAGCCCATGATGGAAAACTCGATTCTGAGTGTGACTTGCACCTACTAGTGCTCATAGATGAAGCCAGCGTTTCTCAACCTTTGATTCGCAGCTTTAAAACCACCACGGATGCCCAGGCCTGTCCGCAGAGGTTCTGATCCTGTGTGTCTGGGTCGGTGCCAAGTTACCTATGTTTCTGAGAAGCTCTGTAAGTGGGCTTAAATGTTCTAGAGGCTGAGAAAATCATTCTGCTTGGAAAAGGTGTCTGAGTTCCATCTCTTGCCTCTGAGGCTGCAGCAGGTGTCTCCACTTAACAATTCTTTCTGATGTTGAGCGTGTTTCCCAAAGGGAATTGGTTTCATGTTTAAGGAAAATGGACGTTGTGTGGTGGCTCGCCGGTCCTCAGCCTCTGGGCCTGTCCCTAAGGTTGCATGCTTGGGCCCTGGCACTGTTCCTTTGCAGGTGTGGTCCCCAAGCTTCCTGGAAGGGTGTAAGGAAGTGGTAAAGGGGGGGCTCCATTGCTCCTTGTGGTGGGTGCTGCGGAGACCTGAGACCTGCGGCCCTGGGTTGTCAGTAAGCTGACGATTTGGTGATGTGCAGGTGGATCTGATGTTCTCCTGGAGGAATGTTCTCTGTTACGGTTCTTCTCACTTTGTGCCTCATGGCCTAACAGCTTCTAGAATCTCTGTTCCTGCATCATCGTACTGTGAGGAGCCAAGCCGGAAACAGCTCAGCAAGACTGGTGGTTTAATAGTGACCACTCCGGGAACACGTGCAGGGTAGGGAAGTTGTGTGGTGCAGCCGCAGGCTGCTTGGGTGGTTTGTCTAAGACAGGGCCTGGGGTGAGAACGGAGGGCACTGACGTTAAGCCAGAATCTGCCAAATCCACCTGTGCTGCGAAGGTTGTGCGACAGCTTGTGGGAAAGGCCCCAGCAGCTAAGTGTTTAATCAGAAGCAAGAAAATCAAACTTGTCTTCATGTGGTTGAGGAGGCGCCTTGATGAGGATGGTTTGAGCCTTTCCTTCTTCAGTTACGTGTGGTCACTGGTCTTGCCACAGACATTGCGCCAAAGGTTACTAAAGAGTATACACTCAAGCAGAAAGCAGCCCCCTTCCTGTTGATTTACAGTTGGAGGAGAGAACACTCACTGGCCTGCATTCTCTCCATGGTGCTCTGAAATGATTTGCCTAAGAGTGGGCCAGAGGAAAAGAAGGAGAACTGATTTCTGCACAGTGTTCCGAGCACTAGGTAATTTATTCTACATATATATGTATATATATAGAATAAATATACATACATATAATTCCCTTATTTACATATGTACACATATGTAATGCCTTTATTTATTCCCTACAGCAGCCCTGGGGAGTGCTCCTTATTAGTTCTTTAAATAGAGATGAGACATGGAGGCTTGGAGAGATAGCATGTCTAAGGGGTACACGGCTAGAGGGATGGGGCTAGAATTCAAGTTGAAATCTATTCAAGTCCAAAGTCCATTCTGATGTTCCCGCCTCCATCCTGCGGCCTGTCGCTGGCACCCGTGGCAGTGGTGCCATCAATCTTGCATCTGAATGTCTTTTTTGCAGTTGAGCAGAATAACAAGCTCCTAATAAAAAAATAAAGAGATGGCTTGCAATGCTTTATTGCTTATTCTATAGAGCTACAGTCATGACCTCAAATGCTTCCTGTTACCAATCTTTCTGGGACAGACTCTGGAAGGAAAGAATATGGTTGCAGAGGATCTTCTCTGCTGAGTATATTTAGATTATACTTCTTTTGATTTTAGAAATAAGCATTTGGTTTTTGAGTAAGTGATTAATAGTGTTCACTAGCAGTGTGTCTTATGTCTAGAATTTAGTGGCATTAGCTAGATCTTTAAAATGACATAAATATTTTCCTGGAGGAAACAGAATATCACCATGTGATGTAAAGCTAACATTAGCAAAATAAATATCAACCCAAGGTTAACTGTTAGCTTAAGCTTTCTCTTAATTCAAAATCCAAGCTAAGCCATACTCTGTTAAAAAAAAAATACTTTACTATAGCTCAGTTTGAAATTCTAATATGGAAATCACCATAGACTTGTAAAAATGCAGTATGAGTAATATTAACTGTCTCCAAAA
Source organism: Micronycteris hirsuta (assembly GCA_004026765.1). NCBI lineage: Eukaryota > Metazoa > Chordata > Mammalia > Chiroptera > Phyllostomidae > Micronycteris > Micronycteris hirsuta. The sequence continues at coordinate 27,436 of PVJI01000195.1, forward strand.
TTTAATTACACAATAGCAAATACCATTGCCCGGGAGGCACCTAACTATAAGCTTCCAGATTTAGAGATCATAGATTTCTCAAATATTAGCTCTGGCTGGTGACCATTTCATTTGACTTTTATATTCTATAGGTGAAAAAGTAAAGAGGTGAGTGATCTTTCAAAAGTCCTGGAGCTGCTGTCACCATAGATAGTGTTGCCTTAATTGGAGTGTTTTTAAGAAACACTACGGCCAACTCTATTAATGTAACAGACTAGTGAGCTTGGCCCACTTCTTGCTTCTGATGTGTCATTGAGTCATAACCAAGCAATGTAAACATGTCCCCAAAGCTGCAGACTGCATAGAGTGGCAGTTGTCAGCGTTCAGCATCATTGGTTCGTGTCTCTCAAACCCAAAGTAAGAGCAGGTGGCCAATGGAATTTGGAAACCTTTGGAATTTTATTCCAGTTGCTCAGTTGCAGAGCAATCATTGGTTTTTTGGTTGGCAGTTCCAACCCAGATGTGGAGGCTCTGTGGCTTGTCTAGTGCAGGGTGGCAGGAAGGTGACCGGAGAAGTTAAGTAAGCTGAAACCGATTGCCTGCAAGTGAACATGATCCGAAGCGTGACCTATAGTCGGAGTAACTGGATTTATAGTGATTGATGATTTTAATGAAAATTTAATGTAGATCTCTGTTGTTATGTGTTCTGAATTTTACTTGCTTATTACTATTGGAATGGACTGAGACATTCAGGAGCCTGATAAGTTTTGAGAAAAGGTCACTTAGCATGGAACCAAATGACCGTACTTCTATTTTAACGTTAGAGGCTGGCCTGATATCATACATACCCAGGAGTTTTGCACTGGGTTCAGTGCAGCTTAGAATCTTTTTGCCTTTGAAGTCTTTGTGTCTTGTCAGTTAAGGGAGTGTATTGGTTTATATAAACACACAGGGGCAGCTGGCTTCTGGGGTTCCTTGATTCGGGTACTCAGATCTTTTGGCTCTGCTCTGTATGTTGGCTTCATTTTTAGGTAGTAGCAAAAGGTTACGGCATCTCTAGATCTAAGTCTTGCTGAAGAGTGAGCATGCTTCTTTTTTTTTAAAGATTTTATATTTATTTATTTTTAGAGAGAGGGGAAGGGAGGGAGACAGAGGGAGAGAAACAGCAATGTATGGTTGCTCCTCACATGGCCGTCACTGGGGACCTGGCCTGCAACCCAGGCATGTGCCCTGACTGGGAATCGAACTGGATCCTTTGGTTCCCAGCCCGCGCTCAATCCACTGAGCTACACCAGCCAGGGCTGAGCATGCTTCTTTCTCAACCTTCCCAGAAAGTTTCAAGAATAACTATCATTGGCTTTGATTGGGTTATGTGTCCATCTCTAAACCAATCACTGTGGACCCCAAGGGGTAGTGGGGGATATTGAATTGCTCAGTTGAACGGGTTTTGGTCAGGTGTATCCCTCTTGAAGCCGGATGACTTCCTTTATACATGAGCTAGAGAAAACGTTGATTTTAGTAGATGCTCTGAGGCTCTTTAAATAAAAATGTCAGGATTTTAAGGGGAAATGAGTAACAGGGTTTTTGTTTTTCCCCCTGACCTGCACACTATAGTGTCAGTAATGTGCATTGTAGGTTGTGAATGTTCTAGGTAGTCGTATTCTTTTATTATGCTATCATTTACCAGGACAATCTTTAAAATCTTGGCAAATGGGACATATAGTCAGCTGTAGTGCCTAGTGACAGTGGTGGGCTTCTTGAGGAAGGGCAAAGTGACAGGACAAAGCCTCATTTTTCTGTCCTGGCATTTCTAGAACTCATGTGGGTAAGTCACATAGCTCAAACAGAGTCTGGGCTGGTAGATTATTATCATAAACGTATTTTAAACTTTTGCATCTGATTTTTTTCTGTTAACAAAGATGAGTAATTCTCTAAATTGTTGGAAAAATCAGAATAAATTTCTGAATCTTCTGAAATTATGATGAGTTTGCCACTTTGAAATATCTACAATAGCAGTTCTCTGTCTCCATGTTAAGAGATCACACTCATCTCACCAACATAATAACTCATTTTTATTCTCTACTTTATGGGCCTTGGCTTCCTGGAAAGCCACATTATGAGAATATATAGGTATACTGATGATACTCAGTAGGTGATGTATTTTTATAATCGCTTTAGGACTTAGAGAAGCATCAGACTTCAATTCAAATCTCTTATCTTTATAGAGTAAATGACAGGTTTTCAAAACTAAATAGAGGAAGAAAGAAATGGGTTTATATGTCATAATTATATCCTTCAGAATTCTGTTCCAAATTAATTAAAACATTGTAGCTTTGAGACTTTAAGAGGGAATTATCTGACTTTCGTCCTTAGTTTCACTTAGTAGCAAAGTGGATGAGAGAGACTATCAACATTCCATAACTGAGCACGAAACTGTGAGTCAGGACTCAATGTGCTATTTAGGTCTGCCATTACTGCCTCTCCACACTCCCTCCATCCCCACCGTCATGGATGCTTCTGGGACTTTGTGTATATACTTGGTTTTCAGCAGTTTTGCTGTGATAGGATTTAGGTGTGTTTTCTTTATATTTACCATAATTGTGATTCATGAAGCTTCTTGGATCTGTGGCTCAATATCTTTGATCAGGTTTGGAAGACTCTTTGTGACTATTTTGCTATAGCCATTGTTTTTTTTTTCTTCTTCTCCTTTCTCCATTTGGGATTCCAATTATATGTATGTTAGTTCTTTATCCATGTCTCTAATGTGCCACTTAAGCTGATTACTGTATTTTTAGTTTTTTTTTCTTTCTGTGCTTCTATTTGGATACTTTCTGCTGACAACTTTTTCACTTTAGAAAACCCCTTTTGTACTATTTCTAGTCTGCTGTTAAACTCATCTGTTGGATTTTTTATTTCAATTGTTAAATTTCCATTTGGTTCTTTTACTTAGATTCCAGTTATCTAATAAATTTCTCCATCTTTAATCTATGTTTGTGAACATAGTAATTGTACTTTTATTGAAATTCCTTTTTGATAATTGCAGTGTCTAAATCACCTAGATATTATACGTAGAGTCTATATTTTGTCCATTTTTTCTTTTAGCTTTTAGTCATTTGTTTTTGGTTCTTCTTGTGCTTTTTAATTTTTAATTATTAAGTACCTAACATTGTGGAGGAAAGATTTCAGGACCTGTGGATATTGTTATTTTCCTCTAGAGACGATTTAATGTTTTTCTGGTGGGTAGTAGAATAAAGCCAGTCATCTAGATACAGTCAAGAATTGTAACGATGGGTGTGAACTTTCAGGCTGATGTACTTCTGTTTACCTGACTCCCAAGGCATTGGACAGGCAGCGCTCTGGAAAGGAAGTCAGGGGCGACTTCAGGAAGAGCAGTTTGATAGAGTGATGGCGGTGGAAGTTGGACTGAGGAATTGAGAGGTGACAATGAGGGTTGACACGGTCATGGAAACTTGGCTTTGCGGGCCTAGAGGAGGATGTGTAATACAGTTTTAAGTCAATATGTCTCTTCCTCTTTCTTTCTCATATAAGGTTATAAATAATATAGAGATGATATGGTCTGCAGTCCTGTAGAATGGAAAGTCTTCATTTTGCTTGTGTAGTAGAGCGTGGGCTAAGCTACCCCCAGATAGAGTGACTTAAATAAAAGCTATTTTTTTCACTTAAAGTCAGAGGAAACGTTTCACCCGAAATGCAAGAGAGGCTGGGAAAAGAAATGTCTTCCTTCTCGGAGCAGCAGGTTCATGGGCAGTTGATTCCTATGGAAAGGAAGGGCACACACAAGGTCCCAGAGCACGACAGGTGTCCACAGGTGAGAGCGGTAGGTGATCCCAAAGTTCTTTCAGCTGGCTGTGCGTCGGCCTGACTCACACGATAGGGCTGAACTTTTGAGAGAGAGAATGTTAGAAATTATGATAAACTATTATTCTAGATGCCAGTGGCAGAGCGACTAGCGGGGGAGTGGGACTTAGGGTGGCATTGGCGGCCTGTGTGCTGCCTTATGCCTCGGCACGTGTGCACCCGGCTGCACCCACGCTGGGACTGCTGTGGCTGACATGGACCAGCGCTTCGGTCACGTGAAAGCAGGCCGTGCTGATGGCGTAATTTTTTCCACCAGTCCATTCAGTGCAGCCACACCTATAGGATCCACTTATTTTGCATGGCAACTAGTTCTTTGTTTCATTGTCAAATTAAGTGTGGCAGGGGGCTGGACTCCTGTGTCGCCAGTGTTGTTCAGTCGTTGGCTGAGAGTGCTCCAGGAGCTGGGGGTCATCTCAGGCTCCTCTCTCATTTCCGGTTAGAGACACCATCAGCTCCAGTTGCTTATGTGAGTCAGGCAGCTGGGAAGTGGCAGATCCTGCATCCGAATTCGTTCCTTGTGATTTCAAAGCCAGTGGGAGTGTGTCTTAATTTGCTTTCAGATTTTCAGTACCTGCCAGAGTAACCTGATATCTAACAGATGCAGTAGGGCAGTGGGAGGTGCTAACTGAGCTATTTTTATGCCACTTGCCCAGCCCCAACAGTAGAGTTAATATCTGGTTAAGAACAAAATTCTAAGTTCTCGAAGACCCAGTACACCCCTCAGTTGATTTCCAGATACAAGAAGGGGCGCTGATATGTAAAGCTTCTACCAGTCACAAGCAGAGACGTAGGATAGTGATGGAGGGCTGTTTCCGAATACAACCTTTGTTAGTAATAGTTACTTTACTCTCGTTCCCAAAGGCGGACAGAGAGGCCAAGAGGTGTAGAGGTTACCATGCTTCTGAGCTGAGGTGGGAGGGGTCAAGAGGTTTCCTCAAAAAGTTCTTGGGGTCTCCAAGAAGTGAAGAGCACTTCTGTGTTCTCTTGTCGGACGTCTGCTGAGCTCCAGGATTTGCCACGCTGCCCCAGTGCTAATGGAGTGTGGAGAGCGTTGGTGAGAACAAGTGTGGTGGTGTAGCCAGTTGCAGAGGAAACAAGACAGTCTCCTGAAATCCATGGTCTCTGGGAGAGATGCAGGTGGGATTCCACTCATGAGCAGGCCTGAGCACTGGCCTTGGCCTGCATGGGGAAGCCTGGCTTGGGCTTGGGCAAGAGACTGCCAGCTGGGGGTCAGCCGGAGGATGCGATCAGGTCTAACAAGAGACCACCGTTGCCGCTCAGGATTGAGACCCCTGCCAGGAGGGCTTGTGGAGGCCCCCATCCGTCCATCACTACTGGCTGCAATGGGTGTCAGTCCTGTAAATCAGGAGGATACCAGCAAAGAAAATGACAAGAAATGGCTGAAGGAAAGGCCTCCCACAACCTTTCTCTGCATCGCTGTCAGAGGAGTGGATGCCAAGGACAGACGTGCGGGGAGCAGACAGCACCCCCTTCCTTTGCCTCTGCCCCCACTGAGCCATCAGAACCGCCAGCGGGGCCTGCTCCGGAGAGAGGAGGGGTCCTAGGATTGAACATGAGTTTGAAATGTTGCATGAACATAAAGAAATTTTGTTATGAAAATCTTCAAGTAAACACAAAAGTAGAATGCAGTGAATTCCCATGAGCTCATCATGGAAACTCAACATTGATCAACATTGTGCTGATCTTATTTCATCTGTCCTCCAGCTTTTATTTTATTAACATTTTTATGGGAATATTTTAAAGCAAATCCTAGCCATTATGTCATTTCACATGTAAATACTTTTGTGTATATTTCTAACAGGTAAGGATTTTTTTTCAAAACCAGTAAGACATAATTATTTCTAACAAAATTTATATTAATTCCTTAATATCATAGAGCACCTAATCCACATTCAGATTCCCTTGTTTCTTTTTAAAAGACTTTGTTTATTTATTTATTTTTAGAGAAGGGAAAAGGGAAGGAGAAAGGGAGAGAAACATCAATGTGTGGTTGCCTCTCACACAGCCCCTACTGGGGACCTGGCCCACAACCAAGCTCATGCCCTGACTGGGAATTGAACTGGTGACCCCTTGGTCCACAGGCTGGTGCTCAATCCACTGAGCTACACCACCAGGGCAGATTTCCTCCTTTGTTTCAAAAGTATCTTTCACAATTACTTTTCAAGTTTGTATGTAATCAAAGCACACATTTTGCATTTGGTTACTATGTTTTATAAGTCACTTTTAGTATGTAGTTGTTCCTCTATTTTCATTCTCTTTTTTTATTTTGTGATGTTTATTTGATGGAGAAGCATTCATGTGTCCTAAAGAAAGTTTCTCCTTCTTGACCGGTCACTTCCTAGTGGTGACATTTATCTTGTTTCGCTGTCCCTGGTCTTACCTGCCATCTAGGAGGTAGATTTAGAAACTTAATTAGATACAGGTTCAGTTATTTTTAGACAAGAATACTTCACAGATGGTGCTGTATACGCTAGACTATTTTAATGACCAAAAGTAACTAAAACATTTGGGATGAACTGAGAATAAAAACCACTCAACTTTGCAGGGGGAAAAGAAAGACACTGCGTGAATCTGGTGGTAGCAGTTATTGGAAAAAATAAAATCACTGGTTTTATTACCCAATCAGTTGAGGCTCTTTGGCCACTCTGATTATGAAGGAGAGGTGTAATGGAATTTTAAAATTGCATTTTTCACTAGGGATCCAAATTCAATAGACATGTGAGTTGGCAGACGAGGAGGTTTGAAAACCAGTCCCACAGCTCTAAACGTGTCAGACTGTGGTGAGGAGAGAGGGTTGCAGACACAGCCCGCCCTGTTACTCCCACCGTGTGGAGTGGGGGCAGGGCTCCTTGGAGCAGCAGGTCTGTGTCATGGGGCTCCTAAACCTCAGGTGGCCAGGAGCAGGCTGGCTGTAAGGTTGGTCGTTGGCATCTCAACCGCCTGCCCCAGCAACCTCACTGGAGCCAAGCAAAGCTAAGGGATCATTGTCTGTGCGCCAGAGGTGGGCCACACACACGACAACAGTGTGTCTGCTTGGGCTCCGTCTGGCAGGCCAGGCCACGCAGAGGGCCCTGGGAGCAAGAGGCTGGAAATAGATGCCATATTCCAAACCCTGTGGAGCTTGACAGTGCTGAGATGCACTTGTCCGGGTCAGGGGACCTGGAGCAGAGAGGTTTCTGGCAGTGAGATCTCCTAGGAACCCACTAACGCAGCTCAGGTATTTGCCAGGCCCAGAGAACGGGATGCCAGCTTACAGTGGAATCAGGTTTGTGAAAACTTTCTTATCCATTTGCCCTTCTCCTTCCCTTCGCGCCCATACCCGAGGGGTCCGCCCCTGTAAGGAGGAAACCCTGACGCACCTCCCTCCGAGGCCAGGGCTCCGAAACCATCCTGGTCCTGGAGGGGAGGTTGGAATACAAAATCAGATTTGGAGTCTTGAGTATTCAAGGGGAATGGGAAGGAATCTCCAAGTTAAGATTGTTTTATGACTTTAAGTGACTTTTATTACCTAAGAGTGAACAGAAAGGACCTGGTGCCTGCCCAAGTTTTCCTCTGGAGTAAGGGAAGGCCACTTCCCACTGACAGATTTTTAAAAAGGCAGAAGGAGAGGTTCTGTCTTGATCACATTCTCTACTTGTGATCGTTCAACATGCTGGCTGCTCAGACAGTCAGTGTTCGAGTGAAGACATGGGTAAGGGTCAGTCTGCTGGGTGTGGCTGGGTGAGGAGAGGATGAACCAAACTGGCTTCATCTGTTTCGTGTCCTGAAGTCAGAGTGAAACCTCAGAATGCTACAGCGGTGGGAGTGCACCCTTTGAAATGATTAGCTGGTGGGAGGTTCAGACCCACCCTTCATCCATTCCATCCTTTGTCCTCTCTGTATTCGTCACTTAGGGTCATTTCTATGGGTCGTAACAAGTGCAGTTTTGACTCTAAATCCTTTGTATTGCCTTCTTGCTTTCTAAACATGATTTTTGGGGCCCTGGTAGCTTTCTAGAGAAAGTACCTAACCACCTGAATATCTCGTTTCTGTTGTTTATCTCCACTAGGACAGAATGAAAAATAATGTATTTTCTCTTTTTTGAAAAACTTAAGTATGAATTGTCCTAAGTGGCCTTGATAGTAAAACATTAAGTTGTGTAAACATTTACTAGTCCTTATAAAATGCCATTTTTAGTATTTGCTATTCTGTCTCCTTCCTTTTGCCCTGGAAGTATGCCTTGCAACGTTACCCATCGAAGGGTGAAACTATTTGTAGTTGGTAAGAAGAGTTAATGTGAACTCTTGGAGTGATTTATTATATTGCTGAATTAAAACTTTTTCCTTGTGAGTGGTACCTACACTTAAATGTTTCTTTTGCTGTCTGAAGAGGACTTTGTCCATTTATTGGTATTTGGGGCTTTCCATCAGTAAGGTTAGTTTCCCGGAAGGGACTCTTTTTTCCTTTTTCAGTATTATTTTACATTAGTTTAGGAGCACAGCATCGTGGGCAGATAATTATATCATTTACAAACCGATCCTCCTGATAGTTTAAGCACCCACCCTGGGAGGGACTACTGAATCTGCTTGCTTTGGGCTCTCTTGACTTGCTGTGTTAACTTGTTCTGAAAATTACTGTGATTTTTTTTTCATAGAATCAGTGTTAACCCTGAGATACTACTCTTTTTTTTTAACTGCATTATATCCATGAAGAATGATAAGAAAGGAGAAAATCAATGGCATGACTTTGAAAGTTTTTGTCCCTTTCATCAAAGGAGATGAATTTCATAGATAAACATTTAAGTCTTCTGGGGAAGTGGTTCTTCATGCTACGGGGTTGGGGAGATGGAGTTTTAAAATTAAAAAACCATGAAAATGATGATTATTTTAAGGAAGTATTTACATTTCTTTGCTGTTGAGGAGGTTTTTCCAGTCGACTGGCTGATTTTACTTTTTTCAGCATGAGAAAGACACTTGGTGGTAGATGGCTTTATGTAGTCATTTGAAAACAAATTATGGTGTGACACATGATGAGTGTGTTTCATTCATGTGGGAAGTCAGCCAAAGGGAAAAATAATGTAGTAACTTGTTTGCTGGTGAAAATGAGGCACACAGTTTTAATCTAAAGATTTCCAAATGAATCTAACTTACCTATCTAGGCCCCACAGAAAACGTACAGTATCTTCTTCTAAGAATTTCAGATATATCACATATTAGCTTTTCAGGTAGCCACTGTCTGGTAGCAAAAAGGGCAAAAGGTTCCTATTCGCATTTTATTGATTGGCTGAAGGTCACTTTAAAGTCCTCTGAAAAGTGGCTGACATAGCTGAGGCCATCTTCCATGGGCTTTGGCTGTGAGAGGTGAATGAAAGAAACACCCTTCTCTGTGGCTTTTCTATAGAATTTTTCAGTTATTGATAATTTCATCTGGATTTAATTTCAAAAAACTCCCATCTATCTTAATCATTAACTTAAAACATGTTTGGCACCTTTTTACTGCAAATGCCACAATGGAGAGGAGGTGGCAGCGGACAGGGGCCCTTCCTGGCTGTGGTTTCTGACCGCTCTCAATTGCCCTTGTGCTTCCACACTTTGTCCGTGATGATTCTCAAGTGCCTCCCGCTCTAGATTCCTGTGACTTCCTGAATAACAGGTCTTTCGCTAGAGGGGGGCTCATAAGAGGCAGAGGGTTTAGCAGGGGGTGTTTTGCGCATATCGAGTGCAGAGCTTCCTGAATCAGAGACATCTCAGAACCTGTCTGATTCGGAGTAGAACCCTCAGGGCTTGCCTGAGCCACTGCCTTTGACCCTGCAGGGCCCTTCAGTCAGGAAGTGGGTGATGCTGCTCATTTCTGTGCCTGTCCTCATTACCTCTTGCTTTCTGTTTATGTCTGGATTTTGATTAGGGCTCTTTTTATATGTTAATGAAGAGCAAGCTATTGAGACAGAAGAGCTTATATCTCTTATCTGTGTAGGCGAGAAAATATTCTTCTTTATACGATTGGCTAAAAGGTCCTATCAAAAGTGTTGAGACACTCAAATTATACCCAACAGCAAAAATAGGTTTTAAAAAAAATTGGCTTCCCATAATTAAGGTGATTAAAACAAATATTACTCATTGGAAAACAGCCAACCTTTTTTTCTTACTTACCTTTTTAATGAGGTATAATTTATATAAATACACAAATCTTAAGTGTACAGCTCAGTGAAGTTTTGCATGTGACTATGCCTGTTGTAATCACCACAGAAATCAAGGATTAGAACACATCTAGCTTCAAAAAAGGCTCCCTGTGCCCTGGCTGGTGTGGCTCAGTGGATTGAGTGCGGGTTGCAAACCAAAGGGTCGCCGGTTAGATTCCCAGTCAGGGCACATGCCTGGGTTGTGGGCCAGGTCCCCAGTGGGGACCACGTGAGAGGCAACCACACATTGATGTTTCTCTCTGTCTCTTCCTCCTTCCCTTCTGTCTAAAAATAAAATAAATAAAAAAATCTCAAAAAAAAAGGCTCCCTGTCCACCCCTCTCTCACACTTGTGATCCCCTCCCAAAGATAACCACTATTCTGACCTCTAATCTAATTCAATGCCTCAGATTAGTTTTGCTTGTTTTTGAACTTCATCTAAATGACATCATAAGATATGCACTCCTTTCACTGTGTCTGAGAGATTGATCTATGTTGCTGCATATAGCGGGAGTTCGTTCTTTTTGTTGCTGTGCAGTATTCCATTGAATGGATATTCTATGTATCCATTCTACCGTTGGTGGACAATTTGTATTTTTTGGCTTTGGGCTGTTATGAATAAAGCTGCTCTGAATATCCTTGTACATGTTTTCTGGTGGACATATCTGTTCTTGATTTTCTGATTTATCTTTAGAACATACTAATAAACAGTTTTCCAAAGCGATTGTGTCAATTTAGACTCCTGCCAGTATATTATGTAAGTTCCAGTTGTTCCGCGTCTTTGTCAACACTTGGTATTGTCAACAACCAACCTTCAACGCTAAAAATGCTAGCTCTAATTTCAAAATACAAATTTTATATCCACAGAACCCAGTTACTTGCTTTTAAATGAAATTTAAATTTATCAAGTGGTATTATTGAGTACCCACTGGGTTCAAAGTGCTCCCCTGTGCTGTGGCATCTGTCAAAAGAATAAAACATAAGCCCTGCTTTCCTGGTTTTGCCATGTTCCACTAGGGGCGCTGCAGAGCACAGGCCATCAGCAGAGCAGGGCGGGATAGAATCGAGTGCCCTGATCAGCAGTCTCTCAAACACGTCTCCACAGCAGGGTTGCTTCCTCAGCTCAGTGGCCAAGTACATTGTGCTTGCCTCTAGCATCTTTCCACTTCTCCTTGAGCACTGTAGTGGCATTAACTTCGTGCTTTCCAGGGTGCCGCACCGTGCCAGCCCCTCTGCCAAATGGCGGCACTGCGTATTCCGGATCTGTGCCTAAAAGTGCTCTGCTTTTTTCTTCTACGTTGTCAGACTTGATTCCCCAGAATCTTGCTTCTGAGTAAATTAAGTTTGGTTTTAAAATTGGATAGTGACTCACTTACGTTACCTCCTCCAAGAAGTATTTTTCTTTTAAAAATGGATTTTGGGAGACCTAGTGTCTTAGTGCAAAGGAATTAACCATCGATGCTTGGAATTTTTATGTTTTTAGGCTAGTGGAGAATTTTGAGGTCTACTTTATAAATATCACTTTAAGGGAAGCTGTTCATTCCACCTGTATTCAAAGATAGGTGTCATAGAGGATGACTGAAAAATAAGGCAGAAATTTCCAATAATTCCCACACAAAGATGAGTTGACCTGAATGTATATATCCACTCTTTAGGCCACTTCCTCTGAATGGATTTGCTGAGTAGAATCTCAGATGCGTTGCAGTTTTTTATATATCCATAAAATGCCACTTTATATCTTATATTCCAACAAACTTTTCTTTATACTAATTGTAAAATTAAAGGGCTTACAAAGTCTTCTTGTTGGTTTTTTTTTTTTACAGTTACTATAATACTTAATGAGGAAATTCAAATGTTTCTTCAATGTTTAATTAAAATACGGACTGATGATAAGAATTCTAGTCCCCCATCAAACACACATGACACCTGCCTGGTCAGGATTCTCACACAACATATCAAGACACTGCTGTATTTCAAAAACCAGTGTTTGGGAAGGTATGCTAATGATTATATTCAGTTTATTTTTCTTTCATCGGTTGCAGCTAAAACCTATGCACACACCCAAGTTGCTTTTAGAAAACTCAGTAAAGTTGTATAATTTTCCTAATATAGGTTTTGCACATCTTTTGTTAAATCCATTTCTAGATACTTTATATTTTTGATGATATTGTCAATGGTATCTTTTAAAAATATTTTATTTTCTGTCTCTTTGTGCTGATATATTGAAATACAGTTGATATCATATAGCATTTGTCTTTTGCTGTCTGACTTTTTCTGACTTATTTCAGTACAATACCCTCTAGACCCATCCATGTTATTGCAGCGAGATTTTATTCTTTGTAACGGCTGAGTAATCCATTACACACACACACACACACACACACACACCACTTCTTTATCCATTCAGCTATTGACGGTTACGTTGCTTTCATATCTTGGCTATTGTAAACAATGCTGCAATAAACACATGAATGCATACATCCTTTGAAGGGAAAATTTTTAACATTTCATCAATAAGCGTGATGCCTGTTGTGGGTTTTTTGTAAATAATCTTCATCAGATTAAAACAGTTGCCGCCTGGTCCCCAATGTTAAGGAATTTTATCCTGATTCGATGATAAACTTTATCACACGCTTTGCCTTTGTCTCCCGCACGGTCTCTTTAATGGGGAGGTGGCCGTATTGACTTATGCTCCTCAAGATGTGAGTCTTTTAGGTTGGTGGTTATTACCTGGGATGGGTTCCAAACAGATCCTTTCACTCTCTTGGTTAATTGATGCTGGAAGAATTGATGTTTACAGTTGCCTGAGGCTTCTTTTTTGGCACTGGTCACAATCTGGTTCTGAGCAAGGACTGGCTCATTATCATCATAGTACATTTTGGGTTTTTGTTTTGTCTTTTTTTTTTCTTTCTCCCATCAAGCCTAGGCTTGAGTCTTTTCAGTTAAAACAATCTGTATCCCAACCTCACATTTTGCCTTAGCCCTGAAGGTGTCCAGGTGTTTGCGTGGAATCAGAGAACACGCACCCCTGTCCCTGGAGAAAGCAAGTGGAGTGGGTTTGAGTTGGGAATGTCATCCTCATTCTTCCAGAGGCAGTTCATCGCTGTGCAAAAGGCTCTGAGCCAGAATTGAGATATCCTGCATCTTCCTGCCTGGCTCCTGGCGAGGGTTTTACCCTCGGGAGCCTTTGTGTTCGTTCCCTTCCCTAGGAAGGGTTAGCATTAAATACTCCTCCAGGGCTGTTTTAGCACAGTCTTCGAGGGGTAGCCGTCATCATCCTTTTTTACATTATCCCTACAATCCTGAGGGAATCAAGAGTTTTAATCCTATATTTTCAGATGGGAGCTGCGTATGAGGGGAGAGAGAGAAATGCACTAAGGATGGGACCTAGCTCTTTGGTCTGAGTGACCAGGTGGATGGGAGCTCCGTGTACTGAGGTGGGGCAGCCCAAGGGAGGAGCAGGTTTGCAGAGGAAAAGTATGAGTTTGGCTGTGGACATGTCAAGTGAAACAAGTACTTCACCTGAAGTTAAAGCAAGGCCTTGTGGGTGCCCAGAACACGGAAGGATCAAATCAGGACGGGAAAGTTCCCAGTGAAGAAATGTGATGTGAAGTAGAGTGAGTAGGCTAGTAGAGTCACACCTGTCAGGCTTGGAGTTGGTGGGGGGAGGGCGTAGGGGGTAGGTGGAAGGAGGTGTGGAGAGCAGCGTGGCCAGCTAGGAGGCTGGGACGATAGGTTGGAGGCCTTCGAGTGTTAGTTATGCAAGGAGGCTTAGCAGTCCCCGTGAGCCCTTGGGAGTTAGTATGTCTGAGGCTTAGAGGGGTCTGAGTAGGTTGTGATTAGGAGGCGTGGTCCAGTGGCCCTGAAGGGTGGATTAAAGAAACGAATGGAGATAGGGAGAGTGTAGGAGGCTCCTGTGGAAAGTAATAAGAGAGCCCACGAATGAGGACCTGACGTGGTCAGTGGTTGGGGGGCGAGCGGAGAGCAGGTAGAGTTAAGGGAGATGATGGAGACAGTTGGACCAGGCAGTTTGGGTGATGGATGTGGAGTGTGGGGGACAGGCTTTCACAGCCTGGGAGCAGTGAAAAGTGACTCCAGATCATCTGTGGCTTGCTTGTTGCTTCTGTATGCTGAACATGATTTTTTTTTGGTTCCTAAGTCATTGCTGTGTAAAAGGGAACTTCAAATTAATTTTTTGGTGCATGTCAGCCTAAAGAATTTTTGTGAAATGAGCAAATCCACCTAATAAGAAAACATACTTTAAGTGACCAGGAATGGCCTTTTTAAAGTTGAACACAGCTCACAGGGCTCCCAGCTTCTAACTGGGCCCTGGGAAGACTGAGGCTGTGCCGGGTTGGCAGTGCACAGATGGGGTCCCCACATGTCCGGGAGGCCTCAGCGTGGTCCCCTGTGGGTGGGAGCTCAGGCCTCGGGGTGGGAGAAGAGGGAAGGCCAAGAGCCACTAGGCATCCAGAGTGAGAAATGGGGGAGACAGAGGCCTCCTGCTGTGACAGCAGTGACTGCTCCCTAACCCCTCTGGGCCCTTTCCGGCTCACATCTTCTGGACCTCTTGCCTCCTGGGTCCCCGCTGGCTTCTCCTCTTGCTGCAGCCCCGTTGCTTCCACTGGCCCCCCTCACTGTTGGTTTACTGCAAGGAGAATTAGCATCACAGCATGTACTTTTTGCTCTTGGACGTGTGATAGTTTTTAGTAACATGGCAAATGGGGTCAATGGAGTCCTCTTTTGGGGGGCTCCCTGCCCTTCTCCCCACTTCTCCCTTGGCCCTTGTGAAGGAAGATAAGGCTGACACATGTGTCCTGATCACTGGACCACAGCACAATTGAGGAAGGTGAACTCCAGCCTGAAAGCAGCACTTGGATGTGAAATTTTGTATGGGCCCTCTGACACCAGGGAGGGCTTCCACTTGAAGGACTCAGTGGGGCTAAGAGGGCCTAATAAATAGAGAATAGCCTCCACTCTTATTTTCAGTCTGTTTCTTGTCATTCTCCTATCTTATTGTACTTGTTTATGTTAATGAGCATTTATCCAATATAGCCCCAACTCAAGCTCTGAAGTTTACATATTTCCTTTCAGTCATTTCCATCATAAAATATAATAGATGTACAAAAAGGTCCATAGACTGAAATGGTATAGGCTAATAAATAATTAGAAGGCAAACACCTGTGTGACCCAGAACACTGCTGGCCTGCCCTAGGCCTTCACGGTCCTTGCCTAATGACTGCCTGTGGCCCTCCCACAGGTAACTGCTCCTGTCATTTTTATGATTATATAAATTTATATACTGTCATTTTTATAATTTTATATATATATATATGTGTATATTGCTCTAAAAGAAGTTTCATCACTCTTTAAATAATACCATTTGGTTTTGCTTGTTTGGGGATTATATAGAAATGGAGTCAGATTATCATCTTTTGTGTCTTCCTTCTTCTACATTAGTTTTGTAAGATGTATTTCTTTTGCTGTGTGTAGCTATAGTTTGTTAAATTTTGCTACCCTATAGTATTTCCTTGAATGAAATCATGACGTGTTTATCTGCCTCTTAGACTTGTTAACACTTGGGACATTCAGATGACGCAGCTGTGACTGTTCTTATGTGTGTACTCCAGTGCACACTAGTGAGAATCTCCCTGTCCGCCTGGAAGAGCAATCGCTGGCTCACGGATGTGCCTCTCTCTGTCTCTGCTGCGCGGCAAGAGATCCTGGGACCTTGCCAACACTTAGTCCTGGCATGCGGTTGGTTGGTTTTGTTAAATGAGTGTGTGCATTCATAGCTCTTTGTGTTTTTTTCTCTGCTTTTCTGTTTCCTAGTGAGGTTGATGACTTTTCTGTATGTTTATGGTCATGTGAATTTCCTCTTTTGTGAAGTGGATCCGTTTTACGTTGCGTTGTCTGCCTCTTGAGTTGTCTGCAGAATCCCTTATACATGTTTGCAGAATTCCGTGTACATTCTGGACCCTGCTCTGCTGTTAGCTGTGCATAGAGCTAATCTCCTCTCCTACTCTCTGCTGACTCTCCGTACGATGTTTCTTGGTAAACAGAAAACTTAAATTTGATGTAGTCAAGTTTATAAGTCATTTCCTTTCTGGGTTGTGCTTTTTTTGTATTGTTTAAGAGATCCTTCCCTACCCCAAGCTCATGAAGTATTTTCTATATTATATTCTATATTTAATATATTTTCTATACTAAGTTTAATATATAAATGTAATATATTTTCTACATTAGGTTATGTTCTGTATTAAATTTAATCTTTCCTGTTTAGGTACGAAGTTCTTCTGAAATTAATTTTGTATGTGTGGTGTGAGATCAAATCAAAATTAATTTATTCTCTATAGATATTTATTGAAAAGACTGTCTTTTCTACCTCTGTGATATATCACATATCATTATGAGTGTAAGTCTGATTCTGAACATTTTGGTCTGTTCTGTAAGTCTATTCTGTGCCTATACCACACTGGTTTAATGTTTTCTAAAAAAGTCTTGTTATTTGAGAAGGCATTCTTGATCTTCAAGAGAGTCTTGACCTGTCTTGGCCCTTTACATTTCCATATAAAATTTTAGAATCAGCTTGTTTAAGTTTTAGATCCCTCAAATACAGTTTTGGGATTTAGAGTGGGATTGAATTGAATCTATGAATTAATTTGGAGAAAACTATTATCTTTACAATATGGAGTCTTCCTCTATTTGTCTCTTAAAATGTCTTAATAACATTTTATATTTTTTCTCAAAAGTCTCACCTATTTTCTATATTGTTTTACGTGTTCTTTTTTAGGATTTAATTTCCTGTTTGCTGTTACATAGAAATTTAGTTAGTTTTTCTACACTGCTCATTGCTTTCCTACATTGCTAAACTCTCCTATCAACTTATCTGTAAATACCTTTTATTTCTACAAACATAATCATATCATTTGTGAATTGTGACATCTTTGTTTTTTCTTTTCCAATCTTTAAACCATGTATTTACTTACGCTTACCAGACCGACCAGGCCCCCGTCTTGCTGCTGACTGGAAGTTCTGGCAGGGGCGTTGGTCCCCCTTCTAATTGCAACGAGCAGTTTTCTGCATTTAAGAATTACATACGATGTTTGCTATAGGAAAGAAAGAAGTGACCTATTTCTACCTTTCTAAAGGCTTTAAATCATGCATATTGCATTTTATTTTGCATAGTTTCTGCATTTATTGGCAATATATGATTTTTCTGTGTTAGACTGTTAAGGTAAAAAATTAAATTCCTGACCTCAGCATATGAAACCAACTTAGTTCCTGGGATAAAAGTCAACTTGATAGTTTATATCTGACTGGGTTCAGTTTGCTAAAATTTTGAGTGTTGGGGGGGTTGTGTCTGTGTTCATGAGAGATATTAGTTTGTGATTTTTCTTTCTCATACCCTCTTTACTGTTAAAATAAGGCATTGAAATATTTCATTTTTTTCTGAAGTTTGAGGAATAAAAATTACAATTTTCAATGTGAAAGGCAGAGTTGCATTGAAATAGAACTATTTATCCCCTTATGTAGTTCAGGGAATTTCAAATATTTGGAAACAGGCTTCCTTTGGAAAATTTCACATAATGCTCAGAATGTTTCAGTTTGGCTGATAATGAAAAAATTCCTTCATATAAATTGTTTCGTGAACTTATCCTTTGATAAATGTTTTTAAAAGATAATTAGATTTAAAACTTGTTCATTATTCCATTTCAGCTTCTAAATTAAATGTCAGCATGGAAAGAATTTTTCTTATCTTGGCTAACTCATGACACTAATAATTTGAGTATTGAGTCAGTACTTGAATAGTGTATATTCTAAAATTAGTTTTCATTTTTGGAAGGAAAAGACAGTGTTGTGAGTTAAAAGAGTAAAATCTAGATAAAAGCCACATGATGTAAAATATATGGCATAATTTTGAATGATGTCAGTTAACTTCCCAGATCATTTAAATTTCTTTTTCTGCATCAACATATTATTTTACAAGTGTATTCAGAAACCACCTGGAAACCCTGATGGTATGACTTGCTCAACTATAGGGACCCGTGGATTCCTAATTATTACAAAACAAAATTCTGATCTAGTGTTGGGAAGAACAGAGAGCCAGGTAGCCAGCCTAGAAAAGGGTTCCCACCTCCCAGGAGTGGCTATGAAGTTGAATGTGTATCTGTATAAAAAAATGATACTACTGACAATTGAAACAAATTGGATCTGTTAAAGAACCATGAGTCTGTGAAAAAGTAAAGTTGAAGTGTGCTAAGATGTGGTTTGGATGAACACTTGAGCTATGACATAATTTATAGCAAGCCTGACGTACGGGGCGGGGGAAAAGCAGGTATCCAGCTGTTCGTAGGAAGATGACACAGCAGCTACTACACACGGCAAGAATAGTGCTGGGTTACACGTAACCTCAGCTGTTCACGTACTGATCACGTGGCAGTGTCTTCGGTTCTGTGGTGGGGACAAGCTGATAAGGGAATATGAGAGTTTTAGAATGTAAGGAGACATTAGCAGCCATGCAATCTCATTTTCTGATCCCAGAGATAAGACCAGTGATTTGCGTAAAATCAGACAGGTATGGATATGAAAATTGAGACTAAAATTCTTTCTTTCTTTATTCCTCTTTCAACCCAGATTGAGCAAGAACCTGTTATCGTGAGAAATGGTTCTACATAGTGGGGCTCTAGAGTTGACCAAACGAAGTTTTCCCCTCATGGTGTCCATATTCCAAAGTAGGAGGTGGGCCATGTTCAGAGGGCTGCGTACTAAAATGACAGGCATTGAAAAGGGGCAGGAGGAAAGACAATGCAAGGGAGGGGACGGAGGTGACAGGGAATGCTGTTTGGGGTAGGATGGTCAAAAAGTCTCACGGAAGCAAAGACCTTTGAGCGAAACCTGAGTGATAATCTTGAGGAAGAGTGTTCTAGGAAAAGTGCAGATGCTTAGTGCGTTCCTAGAACAGCAAGGGGGTCAGTGTGGCTCGGGCAGTTAACACGTTAAGCGTGGAGCCGATTTTGCTGGGCTTTCCCTCAGGCAGAAGGCTGGCAGCCAGTCGACGGGTGTTGAGTTAGAGTATAAACGGGGCACAATGCTGCGGCCAATGCAAAACTTCATTAGAATGACAACATTTATTTTTTAACCTTGATACTGCCGGTTCCATGCACGGATGTCGCCCAAATGATAAGTCCACTGTCAGTCCCTGGGGACTGGCGCCACGCTTAACATGTTAAGCCAGGGGGCTGAGTGGCTGGCCATGGTGGGGAGAGGAGGCTGGGTGCCAGGTCATCGAGGGACCTGGTGGCCACGGTAAGTACAGTGGACCCTTTAACAGTGGGGTTTGAGCCCTGGCGAGGTAGCTCAGTTGGTTAGAGCGTCGTCCTGGTACACCAAGGTTGCAGATTTGATCCCTGGTCAGGATACATACAAGGAGCAATCGGTGAATGCATAAGTAAGTGGAACATCAAATAGATGTCTGTCTGTCTGTCTGTCTGTCTCTCTCAAATCAATTTAAAAAATGGTTTGAACTGTGTGGGTCCATTTATATGAAGCTTTTTCAATAAATATGTATAGAACTGCTAATATATTATCTCTTCTTTATGATTTTTTTACATATTTTCTTTTCATAGCTTTATTGTTAGAATACAGAACACAATTCATATAACATACAAAACATGCATTATTTGACTTCTGTGTTATTGGTAAGACTTCCAGTCACCAGTAGGCTATTTGGGAGTCAAAAGTTACACGTGATTTTTCAGCTGCTTGGGGGTGGCCTCCCTGAACCCCCATGGTGTTCAAGAGCCAGGTGTCCTTTGGGATTTGTTCCCAGGGTGCAGGGAAGACGTTGGAGAGTTCTTGGTAGGGAAATTACACGATCTGAAGTCAGTTTTGAAAGGTATACTCTGCAGAGAGACAAGAATGGAAGAGACACAGAGGTGGGAGTTTTATAGTGAGAGACCAAGAGGAGAGGGGATTAGGAGGAGGGCGTGAGATAGTCACAGCTCGATGACTTCTTGATACACCTTAATGGTAGAGCAACACGTTTTGCAGAAGAATTGAATGTGGGATATAAGAGATCCCCAGTCTTCTCAACGGTTTTGCCCATTCCCTTTCCCTTCACTAAGGCATGTTAGAATGCTTTTCCCAGATTTAATTTTGCTCTTTTTCTCTGAAGCATGTGCAAGTTAAGGTTTAGGACTGTTTACCAGGCAGATGATCCTTCTCATTTGCATAAGGTATAATGTTTGTTCACAATCACATCTGCCTACAGGTATCAGTGGCTTGGTATCTGATTTACATAAATGTCTGCACCTGGTTCCATTTTAGTTTACATTTGGAAACTTAATAATATTCTACTTTAATCTCTGCATTGACCTAAAAATTACAGAGTCTTTTTGAGGTTAGATTCACTTTAAAATAGATGGTGCACCAACATGACTACTGTAGCTCTGTGTGTCAGCACTAGGAAATTATCCTGGGAAAAAAAGAGAGAATCTATTAGTTTGTGCCTGCTTGCAGCAGATAAGAGCTTGCATGCAGAACAGTCCCAATAACACGGACTTCCAGTAGTGCCAGCTCATTAAATGGCCCGGAGGACAGCAGTGTGGGAGAGCAGTCTCCTTTGCTGTGGTGCAGTGACACTGGACTTGACCCTGAACTGATGCCAAAGGCAGATCCATTGGATTTGTGAATACTGATTGTCCTCTGCACCCCCACCAAAACAAAGGGAACACAGGTTAAGTCAGGATTTCATCCACTAATAAAATGCTCCTTTTCATGTAGTTTGTTAACGCAGGATATTGCCCGTGCTTCTCAGCGCCACTTCCAGTGTTACTGTTGTTCTTATCTCTGAGGGAAAAATACACACGTTCCCGATGGCTGTCTTAGAA
This sequence comes from Micronycteris hirsuta, assembly GCA_004026765.1. Lineage (NCBI taxonomy): Eukaryota > Metazoa > Chordata > Mammalia > Chiroptera > Phyllostomidae > Micronycteris > Micronycteris hirsuta. The sequence continues at coordinate 48,363 of PVJI01000195.1, forward strand.
ATGGGGCTCCAGAGGCACAATGAAGATGAGCATTTTACTTCCTCCGTTTCTGTGAGTCTCTCCCATGGCTGAGTCACCAAGGGGAGGAGTGTGTGGTATGGGTGCGTTTGCACAAAGCTGTGTTTTCAGTAGTTTACACACCAGGTTGAACATTTACCACAAAGCAGGTATACCATGTTTTTAGGCAGAGTCTCTAAGGGTGACGATAAATGTCATTTTGTAAGGAAACAGGAGTAAAAATGGATCTTGCAGTTCCCCTGGGACCCAGTCACCTGGAACGTGCCAAGTGACGTCTGCGAGTGTATGGTTTGGAGCGCTAAACAGCACCTTGACTACGGACATGCATTTGAATGCTTACAGATGTTTCCAGCTGGACCAGTGTCAAGGTCTTGCTTTAGTTCCTTATTAGATACGTGGGAATTATGCCTCAGTCTACTGGACAGATTTCAGATACTTAGGTCAGAGTCCTGATGGGAAGCATGTGAAATCTTGAAAAATTTGGGAGTTAGGGCCATTTCAAATGGGCTTCTCCAGTGCATCTGATAGTTTGTCACCCTCCTTCTTCAAACTGCACCCCTTTGGCTTCTGGACACCAGACATTCTGGTGTCTTTTGCAGGCTTCTCCCTCCATTTGACATTGGCGTTCTCTAGGGCTTCATCCTTGGCCCTCTCCTTTAATCCCACCACATGTTCCTCCCGGGGAGTCTCACTCACGGTCTTGGCTTTAACGAGCCTGTAGACAGATGACTGTCAAACTGTCATCTCTGGCCCAAACCTCTCCCTTACACTTTTGATCTGCGCATCCAAGTCTGGTGAGTCACTGCTTTCTGCGTGTGGCGCAGGCGCCTCGGACTCTAGGACAGCTTCGCAGCCAGGTTCTTCACTTTGCCCCACAGTCTGGCCTTCTATCTGAACGCCGCCTTCGGTGGTGGCCCCACCATCTGTCCCTCAGTCACTCGCAACGTCCCTTGCAGCAGCAGATCAATAGCCAAATTATCAAGGCCTTTTATACTAGCGCTTCATTTAAATTTTTTATCAAAGTAACTCATGCCCGTGGTTACAAAGTCAAATAGCGCAGAATGGCTTAGAATAAAAAAACTGGTTTCCGTGCCTCGCCCCCTACCCACACCCATTCCTTCTTGCCCAAAGGCCCACTTTTAACTCCTGTCCCTGCTTCTCCTGGTAGTTACTGTTTATATCTAAGTTCTACACTCACACTGTTCTTTCCTCATTCGTCACCGTGGACAGTGTCTGCTGGTGTCCTGCGCACTTTTCTCTCTCGCCTCCTTTCTTTGCCCAGCATAGTTGTATCACAATTTTTAGTTTCTCTACCGAAGTAATTTAAGTAATATAGTTATGTCTTATATCTTGCTTCATCACCTGTAGGTGGGATCACTTGGTCCTTGAGTTAGCGAGTGAGGATCTTGTGCCTGCACCCTTCCCTTTAGCTCCTCTCTTTCCTTTTCCTCGTTCCCCTTGTGTTATAGGCACCGACTTTCCAGTTATCAAAATTGGTCCTGTTTAGTTGATAAATTAATTGATTTTCTCTGATCTCGGAGACATTGCTTCCTTTTGGTCTCCAACGCTGCTTTTGGGTTCTGAAATTTCTCCCTTCATTTTTTCAGCTGCTTGTTCAGTAAGTTTATTGTATTTATCTGAAAAATCTTCATAGAAAATTGTGGTTTATTAGCTCTCAGCAGCCCGTTCCTGAGCTCTGAGGAAGCTTGCCCTCTTCCAAGCTACTCGATCCTTCTGCTGGGCAAGAGACACTTTGGGAGGATTCCACCTCTTCTTTTAAATTTCTTTCTTAGGCTTCTTCTTATAGACTGGCTTCTCTCATATAATAGCATGAGATTTCTTATATGCATTCTCCATCATGCCTGGAGTTGCATTGTTCTTTACGTATTGAGAGAATTGTTTCTTGTTAGCATCATCGTCTTCTTCCATTAGATAGCGCATATCAGCTGCCGCCTGCTGACCCATGGTGTGCTCCCGATGCACCGCTGCATTGAATCCCTGGCTTTCTGGATCATAACCAGGGAATCGTTTGGTTACTGTGAGAGATAGACAAGCCTCCATCCACAGCTCCCTTCAGGGCCCCACTTTATTTCCAGTAGTAGTTCTGGCAAGCCCTGCCTCCAAATAGCAGGTGAAGGCACCTTGTTGACCATCAGTGTTTTCCACATTGTAGTCATCTCCAGTTACCTGCGCTTGGCCTTCACAGATCTTGTCCGTGCCAAACCTGTTGAAAAGCTGCAGGCCAGCAGCAGGCCAGGACACTGTGCTGCAGCATCGTTCATCAGGCTGACCTTCACACCATGCTTGGGGAGTTCATGGGCATAAGCTGCACACACTATGGTATCTCCTTCTCTACGGGCGTAAGCAATCTGGCAAATGACGTCTCTGTTGGCTCCACAAACTATCATCCTGTATCTGCGGGTGTTGTACTTATTTGTATCCTGGATTACCAAGCATTTCCAGACATAGTAATCAATTTTATCCTCTTGTCATCTTCTAAATTTCATTTGGAATCTCTTGAAGTAGGCCTTATTTTTGATAACTTTCACAAACCCCATCCTGCGGATGAAAGACCTGCATCCGCAGCTGGCCACAGACCTACAGGCCCAGCACAGCTCCGGTGGTGGGGAAGCTCTCCATTCATTTTTTAACTGCTGCAAAATATTCCATGACATGAATATATGTTAATTTATTCAGCCAGTCTACAACTCATGGATATTTGTTTCCAGTTTTACACTAATACACTCATAAATAATGCTGCTGTTTCCAGCTTTACACTATTATAAACAATGCTGCTATCCTAATAAATGTGTGCTCATAGTTCTGCTAAATGTGTATTGAGGAGTGGAATCACTGGTCATAAAACATACATTTCTTCAAATTTACTACATACTGCCAAATTGTTTTCTGTAGGGGTTATACCAATTTATGCGTCATATTGTCAGGTTTAAAAAAATTGTTATTCTGGAGGGCATAGGGTGGCATCTTATTGTTGTTTTTCTTTACACTTTTGCTGATGACTGATGAAGTTGAACTCATTTTTACACGTCAGTTAGACATTTGGATTTCTTCTTTACTGTTGGGTTATTTCTTCATTTCCAGGAGTTTTTTAAAAGTGTGTTTTGAATTTAAATTGTCTGTCAGTTATATGTGTTACAAACATCGTTTTCCACTCTGACTTGCCTTTCTACTTCCTTTTGGATGTCTTTTAATAAACAGATTTTTAAAATTTTATTGAGGTCCAATTGATCCGTAGTTGTAGTTAGCACTTTTTCTTTCTTATTTAAGAAATCTTTTCCTAATCAGAGGTCACAAAGGTATTAATTTGAATCTTTTTTTTTTCCTAAAAGTTTTATATTGTCTCTCACGTTTGGGCCTTCAGCCTGCCTAGAGGAGCTTTTGTGTGCGGTATGAGGTCAGGCTCAGATTTCTGTATGGAAAGCAGAGACAGCAAACCTGTGTTTCTTTAACAACAACATAAACATCAAGAATGCGAAGGGGCGGGACCCCAGGAGGGTGAGCCCTTGCGTCCTCCTCACGCTGTGTCTCCCATCCACCCTCAGCACGTGCTCTGCTGCCCCGGTCCCTCCTAGTGGCCCCTAGCAGCCGTCACCTTGCCCTTGGTCAGTGCATTCTTGAAGGGAAATGGAAAGGAAAAATGTGTTACCTTCTGATCTTATAAACATTCTGTTTAGCTCTAGTTTGACTTTATTTGTATGAGTTGTTTTATACCAGGAAATGAATACTTTTTTAAAGTGTAACTTATTATAAAGCAAAATCTAAAACTTGAACGATGCCTATTTTGTTCAGTATTGAAGTGCTACCCATATTTTAAATGTAATCATGCTCTTAAATGTAGATCTTTAATCTCACTAGCAAATTATTGGAACTTGCAAGTGTGAATATTAAAATTAAACCAAATTCATTTTAGAACTAGTTTAAAAGAATGAAAAAAAATGAAAGAATGGTCTAAAAGCCTAGAAAAGAATGTTTCTATTTGCTAAAAGAAAGAGAGAGAGAAAGGAAGAAAGGAAGGAGAGAGGAAGAGAGAAAGAAAGAAAAACCAAGAAAGAAAGAAAGAAAGAAAGAAAGGGAAAGAAAGAAACTAGCTCAGGAAAGCAGTGATTATTTTCTGCATTACAGGTCTATTGGAAAGAAAAGAAACATACAGCTGGAAGGAATTTAAAAGTCATCTAGTGCAGGATTTTACCTCTAAGAAGTGGACTATTCTCACTTCTAATATAATTGCAGAAAAGAAAATTCCACACTCTTTCCTAGTAATATTTAATATACTTCACTGTCAGATAATTTTCCTTATGCTATGTTTTAAGTCCACTTTCTTATTCTATTTGAAATGGAAACAGAGAAATCAGGCCAACCATCTGTGTCTATAATAATTCTTCATTTACTTGATGGTCATTACTAAATCCCTCAGCCTTCTCTTCATAGTATAATCTATTATGTTTGTTTAGTACTTTCTTTTAAGCCTGTTTCCAAATTATCTATTTAATGTTTTTTTATTTCATCTGAATTCTTCCTGTGTCATCTATAAATTATGATTTATAGGCTCAAAAACTGAACATAATACTTTTGCCAAGGTATGACCAAATGCTAGTTAACCAATAGGAATGATGTTCTAGAGAGTTCTCTAAGACTTGTAATCTGAATTTTTTTTCATGATAAAAGATTTTTGGATGTACAGCTGTACATGGAAGTTTGAACACACTTGTTTATCTCTGCCTTCTGAGACTACCCAAAATGGTAGGTAACAAATAAAAGAGCTGTAAATCCACATGGACAAAGAACATGGGAGATGAGATGGAACATTGAAAGCCCAATGTCCAAGAGAGGGAAGTCAGCCTGAAGAGAAGGATTTGTGGTAAGGACCCGAAGTCTCTGTGCTTGGAACCACAGCTGTGCTAGAAGATGGGTATGAAGGGTAAAGTTGAAAACTGATTATGTTAGTTAGACCCCTCCTACTCCAGGTGGCTGGACAGGTACCCCTGGTAGATATATTTTCTAGACAAATTAGATCAGAGAGGCTTTAGACTTGGAAAAAAGATACAGATGAAAGTATAGGTAAGACACCTTTTGGGCACCCAGAGCTCTGATAACCTGGTTTATATTCCTCTATCCCTGGATTAGAGGCTTAGATGATTCTTGTCTGGAAAACTGACTGGTTGAGAAGAAAAGACATTTGGAGGTCTCCCATAAAAGGCTAGGTCTCCCACCCATTCATACCATGCAAGTTCAGCTGTTTAGGTCTCGCAGTGAACTGCCAAGGATCACCATGTATTTAAGGTCATGAATGAATGGGATCAAAACAAATCATCAGGACAGAAGGCTCAGAAGAAACAGAAGGAAAAGCAGGGAGGACGAAACTTCCCCAGATTATATTGATCATCTTTGAGAGGTTAGAGAAGATACTGCATTCATGAAACAGGGCTTGGAAATTAAAAATATAATAGCAGAAATTAAAAATTCAGCAAAGAATTGGAATGTTGGTGGCACTGTCCTGAAAATAGAATGAAAAGACAGAGACAGCAAACACGAGAGAAAAGAGGAAATAAGCTCCATTTGGGAAGTTCCAAATCTGATTAATAAGAGTTTTAGAAAGAAAATAAAATGCAGGGGAGAAAATTATAGAAGAATGATATAGAGTAGTTTTCCAAAATTAAAGGACATGAATTTCCATATGGAAAGGGTCCATTGAGTTCCCAGCATAATGAATGAAAAAAAGGCCAATTCCAAAGCACATCTGATAAAGTCTATGAGTAAAATAAAAATTTCCTAAAAGTTTTAACAGAGAAAAAAGTAGGTCACATACAAAGACTCAGGAAGCAGGCTAGTGTCTGACTTCTCAACTGTAATAGTGAAATTTAGAAGAAATGGAGCTATACCTTCCAAATCTGAGGGAAAGTAATTTCCAATTTGGAATCTTGTACCTGGCCAAACTGTCAATCAAAACCAAGGGAAGAATAATGTTATTTTCAGCAGACATGAAAGGTCTCAAAAGTTGGCCTCCCATGCACTCTTTCTTGGGTAGTTCTTGGAGGAGGTAGTCTATAAAAGTGAGCGAATAAGCCAAAAATGATACAGCAAGGAGGGCAAAGTGGAGGAGAACCCCTGATGGGAAGTAAAGAGAAGTTCCGGGTGCCACCTTGATATTACCTGTGTCGGGGCTGGAGAACAATCTTTCCAGGTCAGACGGCATGGGAGAGAGGCCAGGACATAAGAAAACAAACAACAAATCAGAAAGATCATCTAATGTGTTTATGTTTGATGAGGTGAGTTATCTAGCTCTGTGCTAGAGTGTGGGGAAAATTAGTGTTAGATGCATAAGAAAAAAATCAAGCAAATGGAAAATTGAGGTAATTACTCATGTTAGGAAAAACAAATGATTGTACAAGAAAAGAAATACAATTATAGTATACTGTGGGGCTCAGTTATGAAGAATATTTAAACAAACACAATAATGTAATGCAAATATTAAGTACTATTGTAACCAAAATTCTGATACAGTTAAATTGAGAGAAGTTTTGGGTGGAGTGCAGGGAAGTAAGTGTGGAAGGGGGCTAAATTCTCATCTTCCACAGCAGGAAGCCCACAGGCGTCAGAAACTGACAAGAAGTAACAATTTAAGAATATTTGTTAAAATATGAATTAAATACTAAAAGAAAGAGCTAAAAGAGTTGAAAGCGATTACCTTTGGTCACTGGGTCTCAAGAATATAGAAATTGGGTTAAAATACTAAAAAGTAGATCTTTTACTCTACTGAATTTCTCTATATACATCTATTTGTGTAATTGAACTACATATGGAAAACGTTTTGAGGTGATCCTTGTTTCCTTGTAAAAGCTATTTTTCCCTTCTGTTAAATGAAAAGTACTACAGTGATTTGATTCAATACTTGTGGCAACTACATGTCCTGAATTTTTCTAGGTTATTTGGATTTCAAACTTTATCACACCCATAACTGTACTTGCAATTTACAAACTATGTGCTTTGCTTGTTTGCTTTTTGTGTGTGTGGTGTGTTTTGTGGGTTTAGAAAAATGGGGTTGCCAGAGCTGGCCCTCGTCAGCTCATCTCAGAATCTTCCATCCTGGGCTGCCTGGAGACTTTGGGAGGAACGGCATATTGTGGTTTTGTCTGGTAATTTAACTCATTTAGTTCTTCAGAGTTTTTTTTTTTTAAATTTTTATTTTTTAACTACTTAATATACTAATTTTATTCATCCAGAAACATTTATTGACGGCCTATTATGTTTGAAGCCCTGTCCTGGGCATCAGCAAAGTCCTTGCCGTCAACATATTGGCCATCCACTAACTCATCTGATAAAATCAGTGATGGCATTTTATACTTCCTCAATGTTAGTTATTATTTTTAAAAAATAGTCATTGGCAAAGGGTTGTTTTTCCAGGATAAGCCTGTGAGAAAATTCTCAAAATCTCATTTCCTCAAAAACCTTATCTGTGAATTTAATTTTTCAATTAAGTGTTAATTGTTCTATAGAAACATCTTTATTGGTGATTTTGGTCATTTCCTGCACTCCTACATCCTGCTACAGCAGAGGAGGTTCCGAGCATGGTGGCCATTTCACTGCTGTGGACCAGCCTCTCTGCACAGGTGAGACTCAGCCTAGGTCCAATCAAGTCCAGAAATTTGACTTCAGTGGGTTCATTGGAAAACAGTGTGTTTCTAGCCCCAGGAATAATAGGGCAGTGACCTTGCTGTGCTTCAGTCCCACCCCTGGGAATCGCTGGGTAGCCATGGTTTCCCCCTTGTCCTAGGAGCTAAGTTATTGAAAATGGAAAGCTTCTGAGAGAATAGGCTGGCTTCTCTCATGGCTTCCACTGTTTGTATCTGAAAGCTTCTCTTTTTGAAAGGAAAAAGGCCTAACGTCTCTTCTACAAACTGGAGTTTGTTTGTTGTCTCCTCAGGGGGCTTTTCTTGTTTCTTAGATACATGTCTCCATTTGGAGTTCAAGGTTGTGTCCATAGTTTTCCAGCTGGTGGGTGAAGATCAGACCTGCTCTGTGAGTCAGAACTCTGTGCAGGAATGGTTTGAACTTTTAGCTGACAGGGGTTTATTAATCTACCCCTGGTTTTCTCCCTGCATAGTTATGGGGGCATACTCCATAGTTGTCTGGAAGTATAATGAAATATTTAGATAAGCCAAGCTTAGATCCTCTCTAGCATTTGTAACATTGGAGCAGTTAGAAAATAAAGGTCGTTTAAGCAGGTGCATATTTATTTGGGGGTCAGCTTTGGTTTAGTTTTATTTCTAAAATAGTAAAAAACAAAGTTTTCTTTTTTCAGAATTATCAGGAAGCTCTGTAGTTTTTTTGTTCACCACTGGAGAAAAAAAGTAAAGTTTTGTCTTCTTATTGTTTATTATCTAATCATGTTTATTGTGTCCAGTATTTCAGTAATAAAGTTACTCGGTGATCATTTGTACCCTGTATCTTTTAACTGTATATTTAAAAGCTAGTGGAGATGAGTCCTATTAAATTATAATTCTTTTAAGATTGAGTTAGAGAAATAAGTAAGACCTTAGTCTCTGAGGTGGTAGCACACGTTCCAGCTGTCTGCTCTGGGTTACATTGTTGCCTCTGGCCAGGAGCAGATTTGTTACTAGGGCTCCGTCTGGATCTACAGTTTGTCCTTGTTATGTCCTCGTGGTCATGTATGTCCTCATGGCCACCAAACTACTCTTTTTCTGTAAACTAAATAGCAGCAAACAACCTGTAAAAAGTTAATCGTGTCTCATTAGAAACCCTTTACATTGGCAGCAGCAGGTTATAATGCAGTCCAGATTTAATGATGGCAATCTTTTCCCCATTAGAAAAATTAAGAAACAAGGTATTTACCCAGGAAGAGCTCGTGTTTTGTTTTAAGCCTTGTTTTGGGGGGGTCCCCAAACCATCCACACATTGGGTGATTTACTAGAAGGACGCACAGGGTCAGCACAGGGTCAGACTCTGGCTAAGAGGGTCACAATGACAGCAAGGACGCACAGCGGTGTAAGGGGAAATGACACAGGAGGCGTCTGGAGGAATCCACGTGCAGTCTTCCCACGCGGGCCGTCTCTGTGAAAGGTCCCACAGAGTGTGCCCTCCCTACCAGCGAAAAATGCACTTTACTGTCTCCAGTGTTTCTGCTCAGAGAAGCCCATTTGAGACTGAGTTTGGGGTTTTTATTGGGGTCGTGTAGGCATTTTCTGCCTAACAGCCCCTACTGGAATTCTCAAGTGAAAAGCAGGTGTTCACTGTAAATCAGATTGTTTATTTATACGCACGGCCCGGACACAGCCAAACACCCGTGTCAGGTATGGAACTCTTCACGTGGGCATAGGGCACCTTCTGCAAGCCGTGTTCCCAGATGCCAGTCAGGCCCAGCCTTGCAAGCTGGCCTTTCTAAGGACAGCGGCCTCTAGCCTGCTATGCTAGCGCTTTCCCTGTGCAGGCCTGTGTTTCGGTTTTGGTAAAACAGTTTATAAAACGCTGTGAATTAAGTGATAGCGATGGGGAAGGCAACGTGATTGCCTCTCTGAACTGTCAGCGAGATCAGACTTTGCATTTGATAAAGGTATCTGGAGCCAAAGATGAGAAAATGTGAGAATTCTTTGTATAATATACTTCTATTTTTAGAAGTCTCATGAGCCTGATATTTTAAAATTACAATTCACTCATAATCTGGGTTACAATTCGCATATGCAGGTGACGGCTTCTCAAATTCCCGGACTCGGGTGTCATAGAGTTTAAATTGATTTTATTGCCAGTAGCTTTTCTTAGACTGTGCTCTCTGCTCGCCGCTAAACAATTACTCCAGTGGGTGAGTGTTCTAGGAATAGCTCTTACCTCTTTGATTTCATTATTGAAGTATGAAAACTAAATTGGATTTATCAGGAAATAGAATTGGAACCTAGGGAAGGGCTTCCTAAAGTGCTTACAACGTTACTTTTATAAAATGAACCCAATAGTTTCAAGAGCCATTTAGGCAATGAAAACAATTAAGAAATTGTTTTCTTCTTTTTTGGTTTTGTTTTGAGTAACAACTACTCTAAAGAAATCACATGATTTGAGAGGTTTTAGGTAGATAAATAAATAGAAATGGCCAGCAGAAGAGGCTTCCCATTTGTCTTTATACTAAAGGTGTTTTGCTCCTCCGCGCAGATTCCTGAAACTCCCCCGTACAAATCAATCATCATCTCCTGTCTCTGTAATGCCACTAGGGTTTCAGAAATTGTCGCCAGCCAGAACCCGAGGAGGGTGAAAAGCAGGAGGGCAGAAGGCGCTTTGGGGGAAAGGAGGAGCAGAGGTCGCGAGATCTGGGACTTGGGGGACTGTCATAAGGAACCGTACCAGTGAACCTGTTGTTTAAAATATCTAATGATCCCTTTGACACTAACACAGTTTCAGTCTTCTGTGAAATGAACATTCCTCTCTTCTTGTTACGGCTTAAGTGGCACAGCTCTGCTTTGACTGACAGCGTTTTCTTTATAGGAAATTTAAGTGGCTTTCCTTGGGGCTTACCCAACAGACTTCAGCGAACAGTGGAACTGTGTGTGTGTTTCCCTGTGCTTTCTCTCTTCTTTCCTGGGTATGTTCAGAGAATGATGCCTTTTCATTTAAATACTTTTATTTCCATCAAACACTAGGCAGTCCTTTTGGATAGGAAATGTTTTCCATAATAAGGTCTACCCATGCCAGGGTTTCCTCTCCTTTGTTATCAACATGTCTTGTCCCCGTTCCAGAATTTGTTGATGACTGAAGACCTTTTCTGTCCGGTGCTGTGAGATTCAGTGACACCCGCTGAGAGCAATGTTTGACACAAGCCTTAAGGGACTTCATTTAAAAGTAGCCCTTCATTCTGCCATTCCAGACACTCTGTTAAGGAATGGGAAAATGGAAACATTTAAGCATTATATATATTTTCTATGACAAAATGCATTTTTATGAGAATAAATATCGAAAACCTCTGAAGGCCAAACTAATAACAGTGAAGACTCTTTATTACTCTATTACCCAGAGAAAACATGTATGATTGTTTCACATGTACAGATGCTGGCATGACTCGCAGTGGAAGGAGACACATTTCTTTCTTTAAATGACCTAGGGTGTGGGGACAGGGTTGGGTGGAGAGGGCTGAGGGAATGGGCAGCTACAGCACAGTGTGGGCTATGCTGTTCTAGGTGAGCACATGGGCGGGGGGGGGGGGGGGCGGGGGGCATTTAACTTGAGGTCACGTGAGGCTTCCTGGAAGGCGGCCTTTTCAGCTGAGGCTAAAGATTGCATGGAGATTATTCAGGCAGAGGTGGTGGAGGGAGAGGAGAGACTTTCCAGGCAGAGGGAACAGGATGAGCAAAGCTCTGCAGGTGAGGAGACAGTGTGTTACATTGAGAAATCTGCGCCGTAAATCAGTGTGGCTGACGCAAGGAATCTCAGCAGTGAGGGCTGAGAGTTGAGACAGGAGAGTAAGTAGGGTCAGATCACAAAGTTTGGAGATGATCATTGTGCTGTTTTTCCTTCCAGTATCTTATGCATAACAATCTTTCCCTAGTTATAATCACAATGCAGACATTTATTCACTTCCAGAGATTTCTAAGCATTGATTGACTTTGTGCCAGAAACTTGAACTCAAATTGAGTCATGTTTGCATCTGCGCAGTGAGCCGGTGTGGTGGGAACCCAGGGAGCAAGTGCAGAAGGAGGGGTGGTGACCTACGCTAAAACCCTGGCCCCAGTGACGTGATGGCATCACTGTTCTGTCCAGGTCACCACACAGCCCTTTAACCGTCATTTTTAGCATCCGTATAATAATCTGACAGATGGAAGGACCATAATTAACTGGAGAGGGCCTGATTTTCTGGCTGCATATGTAGGTTGTTAAACTATTTTGGTAGCAAGGAACAAACTCCCAAATAATGCATGAAGCTGAGAAATTGTCAAGAAACACACAAGGGAGGCAGAAATCTCATGGGAACCAGAAATGTTCATTTTTCAGGATCTGGGACAATTATAGTTGGCTTATTATTCGTTTAGTATCAGGAATTGGTGATCTTTTGTGTTTTGCGACTCTGCTACCCTCCCTGTGTCTCTAACTTCCACCAAGCAGTTGACTAATTCTCTCAATATTTCTTCACTGAAGAGTGAGGAGTCTGATGGGCTGAGCTACTCACCACAACTTTGAGATAGAACTTCCTTTCCAGGCTACCTCCTACTCTGCTCCTCTCCCTCCTCTGGAGGTCATCTCACTGGTCATCTGTGTTCAACAGCCCAAGACTGTCCTCCCAGTAGGGGTGCAGGAGGTGCATCACGTTTATGGAACGGGCCAGGGAAAACCACAGTCAGCATGGCTAATATTTCCAGGATCAGTCATTTTGGTTTTTTCCTCAAGGGTAAATATTGCTGTGTTGCACCTCACTATGCACATTCCTGGTATGGTCTGGTTAGTGCAGCATTGCAAGACTACCACCGCCTTTGGTCTGGAAAGTGTATATTTATCAGACAATCTTGTTTGCAATATGTTGATTGGCATTTTTAAAAAATTCTTACCCAAGGACATTTTTTAAAATTGTTTTAGAGTGTGAAGGAGATAGAGAAAGAAAGAGAAACATCAATGTGAAAGAGAAATATCAATTGGTTGTCTTCTCGTACATGCCCCAACTGGGGATCCAATCTGCAGCCTGGGTATGTGCCCTGATCAGGAATCGAACCTGTGACCCTTCAGTCTACAGATGATGCTCCAACTAACTGAGCCACACTGGCCAGGGTGATTGGCATTTTCTAAGAGGACATTTTTTTACTTAACAGTCCTTCTGATATTCACGTTTTATAGAAACCTTGGTCTAAATTCCCTCTCTTCCTCACTTTCAGTCAAAAAGTATTTATTCAGCACCTCCTACGTGTCAGGCCCTATTGTAAACACTTAGAATAATACACCAAAGATCCCCAGTCTAATTGACTTCATTTTGGGGGGGTGGGAGGATGGCAAACAATATGTAAGACAATAATAACTTAATTTCTGATAACTTCTTCTATGAAGAAAATGAAACAAATTGTGATAGAGAGTGATTGGAAGTCAAGAAAATGTCTCCGCTGAGACCTGACGGCTGAGACCTGACAGACGAGATGGAGCCCTTAGGGCAGAGGTCTCAGGAAGACTGTTCCAGGCCGAGGGAAGAGATAAGCAAGCATAGGGGCAAGAGTGAGCTTACTGGGCTCAGGGAAGAGACACCAAATCATTGAGGGGCATTATGGGAATGAGGGGCCAAGGGTAGAAGACCTGTATTGTGACCCTGACCCAAGTGCACAGAACGTGCCATTTCCACTCACGTTCTCATAGTCATCTCCAACTTGCCCTGCCCAAAGCACAGCTGGTTGGTTTCTCCTCCTCACCTGTACCTTTTCCCGTCTCCTATAGTTCAGGAAATTAAACCTGTCCAAGGCTTGTGTTATCCATGCTACTTCCTTCTTGTTTCCCATCCAGATCAGCCAGTCCTTCAATTCTACACCCAACAGACAGCTCAAGTTCATTCACTTGTGCTCATGTCCATGACCCTTATCCTCATTCAAACCATTGTCATCTTTTGCTTGGATTATTGTCTTGGCCTCCTGGCATATTTCCACTGGGGTAAAATATCTGTTTGTGCCATTTTGCCCATTTTCTAATTGGATTATTTGTGTTTTTTATCGTTGAATTTTGAGAGTTCTTTATATATTTAGATACTAGTCCTTTTTTGGATATATAGCTTGCAAATATTTCCCTCAGTCGGTAGCTTGTCTTTTCATCCTTTTAACAGAGACTTTGGCGGAACAAAAGTTTTTAATTTTGATGAAGTCCAGTTTGTCAGGGTTTCCTTTTATTTATCATACTTTGGGTGCTAAATCAAAGAACTCTTTGTCTAGTCTTAGATCCCAAAGATTTTGTGCTGTGTTTTTTTTTCTTCTGAAAGCTCTATGTTTTAATGTCTGAAATTGACATCTGTGATGCATTTCGAGTTAATTTGTGTATGGTGTGATATTTAGGCTGAGATTGTCTGGGGGAGGTGGGAGCTATGGATGCCATTCGTTGAAAAGGCTCTTCGTCCTCCATTGAGTTACTTTTGCACCTTCGTGAAACATCAGTTGGGCATATCAGTCGGGTCTGTTTCAGTTTCTCTATTTTCTTTCTTGGTCTGTGTGTCTGTCCCTCTGACAGTATCACAGCCCTGATTACCGTAGCTATATAATCATTCTTGAAACAGGCAGACTGATTACTCTCATTTTATTCTTCTTTATCCTTCTGCTTCTTGTATACCATTTATTGTATCTTATTTTTTTATTGTTGACATTATTACAGATGCCCCCCTTCCCCTCCCTTTGCCCCCCTCCGCCCAGCACCCCCTCCACCGGCTTTCACCACATTGTTGGGCTGTGCATGTGTACATATATGTTCTTTGGCTAATCTCTTCTGGTTCCCCCCACCCCTCCTGAGATCTGTGACTGAGTCCCATGTACAGAATACACTTGTGTATATGTAAAAGACAACTTTGCTGAGATTTTTAAATAGGGGTTGCATTAAATCTGCATATCAATTTTGGGAGAATGTATATCTTTCCTATGTTGAGTCTTCCAATCCATGAATATGTTTTCTGACCCCTGAATTCATTTATTTAGATCTTTGATTTTTTATCACTGTTTTGTAGTTTTCAGAACTTTGGTCATGTATGTTTTCTTAGATTTATGCCTGAGTGTTTCAGTTTTTTGAGTGATTATGACCATTATTATATTTTTAATTTCAGTGTCCACATGTTCATTGGTAGTTTGTGGAAATACAACTGATTTTTGCATTTTCTGCGTTGACAGCCATGTCACCTGCAGCTAAAGGAAGTTTTATTTCTTCACATCCAGTCTGGGGACCACTGTTTTCCTTCATTGACTGTTTCACCAGCAAGAATTCTCAGTACTGTATCTCAGCAAAAGTTGTGAAAATGGGCATCCTTGCTTTGTCCTCAATTCAGTATTTCACCATTAAATATAGTGTTAGTTATAATTTTTTTGTAGTTATCTTAATCAAGTTGAGGAAGTTCCCTCTAGTCTTTAAGTTGTCTGAGAGTTTTTATCGTCAATAGATGTTGAATTTTTTAAGTGCCTTTCTGCACCAGTTTGATGAGGCCATGTGATTTTTCTTCTCTAGTGTGTTGATATGGTGTATTACATTATTTTAAGTGCATGGGTTCAACTCACCATTTTGCAAATAGAATAATGCATAGCTTTTAATTTTCCAGAAATTTAATTGGAACATTATGTTTAGCTCAGTAATAAGAAACAAAATCTTAATTTTCAGTTGTATATCTGGCTCCGTTAATCAGTACTTAATGATTGCAAGTGTTTAAAATGTTATTGTTGTTATTATTAATGGACATTTAATTGAACTGGTGATTTTGAGATCAAGTGCATATATTTTTCCAAACCTTCTAATCAGGAAAGTTCAGTTGATGAATCATTCATTACAAGGAGGTCTATTTTAAATAGCAATCAACCTTTTTCTCATTTTTTACCACTGTCATTGGAACAGAAGATGTAAATTTCTAAATTATCTTAGACCATCCATTTAGGAAATAGTTTAAGGAGCAGCTTGGATGATGAACCCTTTCTTCAGATGCTGGGAGAACTCTATTAAAAATTTTAGCAGGCCTTTAGAGAGCTGTAAAGCTTCCCTAATTATTCCATAAAACTAAATACGTGAGTAAATGTTTCTTATTTATTATGTGATGTAGTCTACTGGAGGATAATAGGCATGGGTCTTATAATTTAGAAATGGGTTTAAAAATGTTTAATCTATCAGAAACCTGTCTCTTTAGGCAGTCTTTCCCTCGTCACAGATGGTTTTAAACCTTTGCTGTCTTCCTGTCTGAACACGCTTCCGTCCTCACTGCTAACTCTGTGCCCTCACCCACTTCAACCCAGCAACACCGTTGTCTGTGTCAGTCACCATGGACATTTGGGCAGCTGTCTGGGATTTGAAGCTTCTCCTGGAAGGAACTATTGTGAAGTGTGATGGATATACGCAAAATATATTGTTATAATCACCAAACTGTTTGGATTACAAAATCCCCACTTGGCTTGAAGAGGAAAAAAATATTGCCACATGCAAGATGGTTTTTAATAAGCTGCCTGTTAGTATTATTTGATTGTTTCCAGGCATTTTTTTTAATGCCTCTTTAAACTGTCGTTCCCTGTGCATCTTAAATACACGTGAGTGAGTTGAGGTCACTTGGGGCTTTTCCATTTCTGATTCAATTTTCTAGTTCTTTTGCCTTTAGTTCTGCCAAGAAATAGTTCTTGGTGGATTTCATTTCATCTCTTCTGGCCCCTGGCTTAATGGCTTCTCCAGGGTCACGATCGGTTTTTCCCGCTTATACACTGCCGTCTCCAGCAGAGCGAGGGAGAGGCATTTGATTTCCCTGCCGCTTGCTTATTATATAACTACTCTTGTGCAGCTGAATATTATATCCAAATGTGAGCTTGCTAATATCAAGTGGGTTTTTTCCTAACTTTATTCTATTTTTCAACATCACCGAACAGGATATAGTTTCCTCATTATACTTACTTTAAATTTAGACCGATAGGAAGGAAGCCCAAATGCTGGATCAGAGTACCTCCAAACCATTGGTTTGCTGCTGGGAGGGGGCGAGGGGAGACTTGCCAGAAAGTTTTACCTAATACTGAAAATTGTTCTTTTCCTGCCCTCATGGTTTTAGGCGTCTTGTTGTAAGAGTTCTGTTTAAGCATTGTTTTTCCTATGTCTATTTTTGCTCCTTAATTAGATACATATTCTTGAAGAATCTTTACAAATGTCTCCTATATTCCCACAGCAACACGCATGATAAATATGTTCTAGGTGCTCCACAAATTCAAACGGTATGTTATTCTGCCCCTCTGCTGTTCATACAAAATGGGCAAGATCTGATGTTTGCTCTCGGTGGGCTCACAGTCTGTTAGGAGGATGTGAAGTATAAACATCCATGATCGGAGGACAGATATGATAGCAGTCATGAGAAAGATGCAATCAAAGCGTTTGAAGGCCAAGCAGGAGAGGATATGTCACAGTTGTTAACCAATGATCATTGGCACCAACTCCGCTCCTCCAGGAATCCTCAGTTTGGGGTGTGGTGAAGAAGGTTTCTTTGTTCACTGCGAAACAGATCAACTGTGATACAGCTCGGCTGTGGAACAGCCCTGGGGCCGGGTACCTCTCCCGTTAGACAGCTCTGCTCCTGGATAGTCTGCCCTGCTCGTGCAGGTCTGCTTTGTGCTGCCCTATCTGCTCCACTCTGCCCTGGTGAGGCATCTTTGGTGTGTCAGCTCAGCCAGGGAGGTGTAGTCTCCAGTCTTTGGTGGAAAGGGGAAGTGTGCTTTCACAGCCAGAGGGGAGCTGGTTTATGTGGACAGAAGTCTCAGCCCTTGGCCCCTGATTGGTCTGTCCTCGTGCAAATGAGGACTCCAAATCCTCATGGGTTGACTGATCCAAAAGGCACTGTCCTGATTGGTTAGAATAGAGCCTCTCTGGTGGGTCAGGGCTGCACAGCTCCAATTGAATGAATGGGGCAGCCTCAGCTCTACTGGTTGAAATAAGATCCGAGAAACTTCTTTATAGGGGCTGGCAGAGCCCTGGCTGGTGTGGCTCAGTGGATTGAGTGCAGGCCTGCAAACCGAAAAGCTGTCGGTTTGATTCCCAGTCAGGGCAGATGCCTGGGTTGCAGGCCAGGTCCCCAGTTGAGGGCGTGTGAGAGGCAACCGACAGATGGACCTCTTGCATATTGATGTTTCTCTCGCTTTTTTCCTCTCCCTTCCCCTCTGTCTAAAAATAAATAAATAAAATCTTTCACAAAAAAAGGGCTGGCTCAGATGGCAAAAACACAGCACAGGCAGGCAGTTCAGTGTAGAGGCAAATGGTTTAGCTCAGAGGCTTCTCCGTGAAGTGCAGATTGTGTGAGAGGACCCTGTGTACAGGTGGCTGCTAGGGTCGGTTTGTCGTTGTCTCCCTCGTTTAAGCCCAGTTAACCACCAGGAACCTTTCTTAGTAGGTGTCTTCTTTCTCAGGGTTTACACAGAAAAGAAAAGCTTCATGAACAATTAGGCTTTTGAGATTAGACTCGAAGAAGGAGTAGGATTTGGAACGGGATAAATTCAAAGAAGACTTATAGGCAAAGATGACAACGTGGACGAAGCTATGGCAGGAGGAAAGCGCTAGTTGAACTGTAGTACAGAGAGGCCGGGCGTATATGTAAACATTGTCCACAGGGCTAGATGGCTCCCGACCTAGGCGTGTGAGCCGATACCCAGCTCTGTACGCCATCCCCGCCAAAGGGCAGCCGGCCCGAAGGTGCACACCCATGGCGCTGGGGAGCTCACTTCCTCGTCAGGCACCACCTGTCACCTGAGCGCTCCCGCCATTAGACTGCAGAGAAGGCAAGGCTGAACCCGGGGAGAGGTTCAAATTAGGGAGGCTCGGGAGGTCAGCTACTTATTTTTAAAAGTCACCATTGAAGTTGTGAGTTTAGTAAAACTGTAATGGCAGCTGTGGAGGAGGATGCCCAGTGGGGAGACCGGTCAGGGAGCCCTTCGTAGTGACCAGAACCACATGCAGGGAGATGTTTAAGGGAATCAAAAAGAGAAGACATACACAAAAGGTTTTTGTAACATGGATGATGTTTTTGAAAACACCAAACTCTCATGTTCTTGTGCCCAGTAAGTTCTAATTACTCCTCATTGCCCTGCAGCTTTCCTTCCACTGAAACTGGGACCTTTACTGTTTCTGGAGGAGGGTGGCTACAGCCTGGATAAAGCAGCCCTGGCTGGGCCTCCGGGATCCAGAGGAGAGTTTGTTTTAAAGCCCATCTTGAGACAATGATCTGAAAGCAAGCAGTTTCCATTCCCAAAAGCTAGGCTTTGTTGGGAGAGAGAAAGAAGGAAACTACACAACAACCAAAAAAGATCTGTGCTTTCCTGTGAGCCAAAGCTGACATTCTCAGCATCAGATTTACAGTAAACCATATTATTGATGCAGGATGTGTGACCCCAAGGCTGTTGTCTTAAGAATGGAAAAGAAAAACTCAGGCAGCAGGCAGGAAGTAGAGAGATTCCAAGGAGACCGGCTCTTCCAGTCCTTTCCAGGAGTTTGCTCATCTGGGGAGAAGGGCAAGGGCAGCAGAAACCTCTGGCACTATGTTCTGGATTGAGCTTCAGACAGATACAATAATATTTGAATCTAACAGAAAAGAATCACTGCCCTGCAGTGAGTACACCGCAATGGGATAGGATAAGCAATCCGCTCCGTGCGGTCTAGGTGTGTGAAAGCAAGTTTGAATTCAATTGTAGGAAATAAAGTTCTTTTCTTTCAAAGAAGTCACAGTTGATATACAATTTCACCTCGGCTACACTCTGAAGAACTGAGACGTTCAGGTCTGCTGCCGAGGGGTGGGTAAGGTTTTAACCTCTATTTTACACTTGAGAAACTTAGACCCAGAGAAGGTCAGTGATTTGCCAAGGTTATTTCGTTGGTAAGAGGTGGTGGGAAGGGGATGTGGAGATTCCGTTGAATCATAAATTTTGATTGTGAGCCAAAGGGACATCAGAGTATCTAGTCCGACTCTAGAAGTTTTCAAATAAAGGAATGTCAGTAAATGAAGTGATTCCCTCAAAGCTTTGTCTTTAGTTAGGGCTGAGGTTGGCATTCTGGAGTGTCTTCACTAATCCAGCGGACATCTGCTTGGCATTGCAAAAATATTATCTATTTTATTTGACATACATTTTCTTTCTTAATTACATGTAGATATGAGTGGACATTCTGGCAGACTGATTAATTATTTTACATGCATCTGGAAAGGTTGTGCTTTTGGGATTTAAGTTTTTCCATCTCTTAAAAAAAGAAAAAGATAGATATCTGATCCTTTAGTAGCACGTAATGAGGATTTAGGACATAATCTTATCTGTGAAGAGTTTTGAGCCCTTTGGAATTAGTGTGAAGTTTTTAATTTATCATAATCATGTTTTCATTTAGTAGGAAAGGGCAGCTTTACCAAGTAATCACTGATGTGGAGTCTTAGAACACAGAGCACAGCTAAAGTCCCAGGCATGTGCCCTGATAGGGAATCAAACCTGCGACCTTTCAGTTTACAGGACGATGCTCCAACCAACCTAGCCACACAGCCAGAGCCTTCCTGCTCTTTAATCCATTTTCATCTGTCATCTGTACCCATTAACCCACTAAAAGAGTTTTTCACTAAATTACCAATGACCTCCATTGTTCAACTCAGTGGCATTTTCTCAGTTCTTAGCTTATTTGATTTCTCAGTAGCATCTGACATTGTTGTTCATTTTGCATCCTTCTTAAAGTATATTGTTAAAATATTCAGACTTAAACATTTTATGGAGAATAGGACAGCCCCATATACTCACCACCCAGTTTAAGAAATAAAATCTTAGCAGTGTTAATACCTATTTCCTTACAGAGTTTCCAAATACTCTATACCCCTCCCCAGTCACTTTCAACTTCTCCCCTCCTAAGAGGTAACTGTTGTCCTGACCTTGGTGTTTGTGGGGCCTTAGGGGCTCAATTATTTATCTTCCACATCTGAGTTCTGTGGGTTCCCTCAGTCAAAACCCATCAGGATCACAGTACGTGACATGCTGGGCTTATTACTCACTGCAGCATGGGAGAACACCCACCTGGGAGAAATGTGGGGTGTCTCAGTGAGAGGGTGTTAGAGAGAACCTATTGTTTGGATTTGGGTTTTAGTTGGATTGCAGGAGGGTTTTAGGAAGGGAAGATTTGCTCTAGAATGGAGGCTGTCAGAAAGCAGGGGCCATTCTCTGATTAGGGCTCTCCCCATATCTTCTGTATCGGGCTGGGGGGCTAGAATGAGGATAAGGTCTGAACTGAGGAAGCAGTAGCAGTCAGTCATTTGGGCCAGGGAGTGTGTGCTATTTTGTGGGTGACATACTGACTTTGTTTTTGTCTCGATTAGACAAAATTATGACATGGCCTTACTCTGTTTCTTTTTATCATGGTCTCCAAGTGACCTTGGCTGAGGCTGGCATTCTTACAGATAGTTTATGTCCAGTAAAACACATGTTCTTGCTGTGGATGTCACAGCAGCTTCTGAATGTCAGGGGTTGCTTTCTTCCTTTCTCTGCCCCACCCTTTACAGTTCAGAGGGGACCAAAACACCAGTTTTGTTGCAAGTTGAGTTTGGAGAGCATGGTTTGGGTATGTGGCAAAAATGGGCTTCCTAACATTGAACTTAAAATAGGCAGACTTCCCTATTCAGTCATGGATAGCACTGGAGATGCTTAAGTTGAAACCCACTTGGGGTCTTTGTCTCATTTGCAGACTCATCTCCATTCACTGGCCGTTCAGTGTCGGAGTTCCTGCAGACTCAGGACCAGATTTTCCCTCACACTGTACTCTCCCTGAGTTGTGTTGTTCTGTCCTGTGGTTTGATTGCCATCTTCGTTCTGATGACCCTGAATTTCTGTCTCTAGGCTAGACTTCCTGTCTGTCGTGCTTGTTCACCACCTGGATGTTTCAGAGGCACTTCAACTTAACATGTCCAAGGCCAATGTTCATGATATTCTCCCTAAATCAGGTGTCCCGGGTTCTCTGCAGCCCGATCCTACAGCCTCACCCCACGCTCCAGCCATCCTGTCTGCCTGCACGGTGCTGCTTCATGCCTCCAAGCCCTGCCATTGGTTGTTTCTCTCTCTTCCTTGCTAAACTCCTTCAAGACCTAAGTCAGGTGCCGTGTCCTGCAGAACGCCTTTCCTGAACCCTCGAGGTTGGATTGAATGCCCCTGTTCTACGTCAGTCCCTTGTTACCTTTTGCTCCTGTGTCATAGCAGTAAGCTCACTGATTTATCTGTTCACGTGTCTCTCTCCTTCACTACACTTTACACTCCTAGAGGGCAGGAGTTGTGTCTTATGCCTCCTTATATCGTGAGCTGTATCTATGTCTATGTATCTATACTTAGTCTATCTCAGTATCGTCATATAGGTACAGATGTACACCTACATCCAGGTAGATACAGAGATTTAATGCCGTGAACTGGACCTGGCACTTCATGAGTTTTCTCATGAACTGCTTGTTGTCTAAGGACTGTTGGCATTTTGTCCAGTCCTAGAATGGCCACAGCTCCGGTGATTCTAGTGTTGAGAAGAGTAATCCAAGTATTTTAAAAATCTGGTTATATTTTAGTTTATGCAGGATGTAGTTCAGAAGAATAGTATATAGACCAAACTTTGTAAAACTCGCAGCTTTTTTTCTATTAAATTACATGATACTTGCAGAAATAGTTTATTTTCATTTCTGATTGACTGCTATTGGGTGTAAGTAATATCTTTATCAGTCAAATAAGTATTTTTGTTTTTTCCTACAATTTTAATCTATGTATCTTAAATTTATCTACAAACTTAAAGTTAAGGCTCCTTAAATAATGGCTGTCCTACAGTCCTAGTTAGAGGTTGCAAAACTTGGAGGTGGAACCCAGGGCTCCTGCTTCCCAGGACCATGTTCTTTTCCCTAGAACCTGTTGGATTTGGGGTCAGGTGGATGGGTGGGAGGTGGGATGGGATAGCGGGCAGCATCGGTGGGCCCTGACAGGAGTCCCTCCATGGGCAGCGGAGAGGAGACACCTGTGGTCTCACCTGTCTGGCGCTGACAGGGCACTCAGCCTGTGGACCTGTGGCTCCAGGCATTGCTATGACTCAGCTCCGCTCCCAGTGCCAGCTGCTCTCCCCGGGCTCCCACCTGGCAACTTCCCTCTGGGTTATGTACCGAACCTTCGCACCTTCGTGAGCGAGGCTTCTGAGGGGTTTCTGCTCACCTGCCTGAGCCAGACCACATGCTGAGCAGTCTCTGCCAGCTGCCCGCCTGTGTCTGAGGTGGGCAGGGTGGAGGCTGAGTGCAGCTGCCCAGGCAGGGCTCTGCAGGGAAGGCCCTCCAAACACACCTGGTGTTTGGTGGGGTGGGCAGTGTGTGGGGGCGCAGCTGGCAGGGAGTGGGCAGGAGGAGAGAGCTGGAGGGAGAGAGGTGGGCACCAGTGATCTAAGAGCCAAAACAAGGATTTTTTTTTCCTGATTCTCACCGCCTAATTTGGTTTCCTCAAGTGACATCCCTTTGAAATTTCTGCAAGTTCTTAGTGCCAGTCATCGTGAAGATAAAAGCCATAATAATACCACCCATTGTGAGTGCTTTAGTTTATACTCTGCTACACATTTTCACATTTGTTTAAAGAAAATTAACATCACTTTTTGATCAACCTTGCAACCAGGATCGTGTGCGCTAGGTACCCTGGTCTGGCAGATAAATTAGACAGACAACATGCACTTTCTGCACTGAAGGGCCTGCTTGTCTTTCTGACTTGCTAGGGAACAAGGGACGACAAAGCAGATGCCTTACGCGCAGTGACGAGGGGCCTGAGGAGGTGGTCATTTGTGTTTCGCACTGTTTCCGGACTTCCCCGGTTGCTTCTCGGAGCTGGTTTCTAAGTGACCGCAGTGCAGATGGTCTCCTCTTTTTCTTTTCAGCATCTTTGGTCTGATTCTTAAGCTGAGGTTGAGGACTATTTGACACAGGTACCCTTCGCTTTCTTTTGTTATTTTTTGCTTGTGTAGTCCTATCACTGAGCCAGAAAGTCGGAAATAAGCATCCGCCAGGTGTTAGCAATGCAGCAGTGTTAGCGCTGCATAGCTAAGGAAACTTCTTAAAAATCTTCTCTCATTATAGGCTTTTAATAGAGATAAAGCAATGCTCATTAATGGCTGAACCCTCCTCAGACTCACTGCTCCACAGGGTAATTGAGTTTACATCAATCTTGAGACCCATTAGTTTGGTTTCATGGAAAAAAGAATTCCAACTCTTCTTTCTACATAGAAGAGCTAATATTAAAATAATAAATAAGGACTGTGACAAAGTCCATTGTGTCTTCATCTGGCCCTGGGGCCTATGAAAAAGGCTTGAACACTAACAGACACAATTAGACCAGAAAAATATCTACCAAAAAATAAATAAATAAATAAACACTGTCAGTAAAATGGTGGATTTTTAGAGTTCTTTACCTCTTCCTTTTTTATTAAGGCAATATGCATCCTTAATAGTGGAGTTGGAGTAGGAGTGGAATAACCTTAATTAGGTCTGCATATTTTCCATCCATGATCATTTACTGCTTCTCCCAGGGGTTCCCATCTCTACTAAGAAATAATACTCACCTCGAAAAGCTCATCTGAAACTTCTGTGAGCTTTCCAACCAGAACAGTCTCGTTCTCCTCCGAACTACAGCAACATTTGTGTATGTCCCTAATGACCGATCACATTCCTCAGATGTCCTGTTATTCTCCTACCGGTCCCACCCACTGCCCGTTACTGTGTGAGAGCAGGGACTTTGACGGGCCCTTCTCTGTGTCCCCTGCTGTAGTTGACATGGTCCCTTTCAGACATAAGTGTGCAGCACATAGCTGATGGCTGGGTGGATAAAATTCACGTTTATTGTAATATTTTTTGCTGAATTTCAGAAAAGTTATTTTCTGTGTTCATGATCTTTCTCTGGAGTACATGCTTTTCAGATGAGTCCCATATGCCACCTTTAAAAAATTTTTTTTAATCCTTACCTGAGGACATATGTTCATTGGTTTTAGAGCTAGAAGAAGGGAGAGGGGAAGGGAGAGATAGCAACATTGATGTGAGAGAGAAGCATTGATTGGTCACCTCTCGCACGTGCTAGGACCAGGGCTCATATGCACCTAGACTGGTCCTGGAATCGAACCTGCAACTTAGGTATGTGCCCTGACCAGAAATCGAACCTGCAATTTTTTGGTTATAGGACGATGCTCCAACCAACTGAGCCTCACTGGCCAGGGCCCATGTACCCCCTTTGCAGGGAAGCAGGTGGGGTGGAACGGCGTGGGGTGGTTTTGGAGCCGCTGCTCATCGTCCACAGGTGCCTGCTGCAGTGCGGCCCTCGTAGCGCAGGATGGGAGCCCGCGTCGGTTTCGCGCCTCGGAGACTACGTAGTAAGTACCATTGTAGTCATCCTAGCAATTGTTGCAGGTTCAATTTCGGGTGCTCAAAAGGATGCTACTCCAATTTGTCTTTCCAGAAGAGGCATCGTATGCCCGTCCTGGACAGCTCTTGAACTGAGAGCTGTTACATATCAGGATAATCATGTGCTGTCAAAGGACAGCATCAAGGATCTCCTCTCACTGGAGACCTCGCGAAGCCTTATTTTTGGAAGCAGCTTTTACTGTTGTTGTCAATTTTCTTTTGAACCCTAGGAATACCTTTAGTACCAGTAAGTGAAATTAGAACACGGGTGGATTGAATCACCTCGTTTTGAGCTACTGGAAATTGCATTTCAAAAATACCTTAGAAAGTTCTGAGATTTCTCCCAAATGGTACCTGCTGTCCTTTCACTAGTGACCTGGCAGGTCTACACTAGCGGAGCGGTGCCCAGCACCCAAGGGGTCAGTCCTTTGGTCACAAAAGTTTGCTTACTACTTGCCGTCCCACGTCTACAGCTGTGAAATACATCGTCCTGAGACCCAAATGGTGAAGAAACATAAAGAAACCCTCTCCTGTTTGGGGGTCATTGAGCTGAGCCTTTTACACGCAATTGTCTTTTAAAAATCTCTCAGCAACCCGCATGAGATCCGTACAGCTTTGTTTAAAGGGCAGCTTGGGGAGAGCTTTTCAATACACTGCTATTTCCTTTTAAAAAATAAACTGGGCTTTTCGTGGGATGATAAGGATGTGAGAGAGTTACTTTGATTTAAAATGAGAGGCAAGAGACCGAGAGTCTAGAGTTCTGGGTTCTGGTTCTGACTGTGCTTTAAACCCTCTTCGTAACTTCATCTGAACGTCAGCTGTTTCTTCGTGATGACGATTTCTCATCCGAGAAATGCTGGGAAGGCCAGGCTTGTCTCTCCGATGTGGTCTGGCCTTCCTCTGGCTCGCGCTGTTGCAGGGGAGCTTTGTGCCGGGAGCTGCGCTGAGGACCTCGCACGCAGTCTCATTTACTCTTTCCAAGGAGCTTCAAGGTAGGCCCTCCGTGTCCCGTGTGTTCGTGACACAAGTGCCAAGGCAAGCCACGTAACTGCAGGACTCCACCCGGAACCTGTGCTCTCAGCCGCCGAACTGTACTGAAGGACGCAGGCGACGGAAGACAGGGAAGCCCTTCGGAGAGTCCGGCAAGTCTACATGTAAAGTCTTGGCAAGGCGCGGGATCAGCAGGGGAGGCGCTTGCCTGTGCAGACGGAAGAATGCAGGCAGAGCCTCCCTTCCGAAGTCCTCCCGCTCTACCTGTTATTCCCACAGGCAGAGTCATGTCCGCATGTCTGCAACCAAACTCGTCTTTCTGCTAAATCTTCTCTTGTGTGTGCTCTTTTTCAACGGTAGCTCCATCCTCTGAGTCACACAAGCCAAATCCTGGGCCTCATTCTCCAAGTCCTGGAGATGGTACCAAGAAATAGATCCTGAACCCACCTGTCCCCCCTGTATGTAGTGCTCTGCCTCCGTGTCCCTTACTCGGAGCACCGTGGCGGTGCAGCGGCCTCACACCTGGTCTCCCTGCTGCCCACCTTCCCCTCTCCAGCCCATCTCAGCACTGCCCATTGCTAAAATTACTTTCTGGTCATGTGACTCTCTGGTTTCAAAACCTAGATGGCTGGCTAACCATCCACTCGAGAATAAAGTGTCAATTCCCTGTCATGACGTAAGGGCCTGTCCTAGTCAGCACAGGCTGCTCATATAAAGTAACAGCGACTGCCAGCTTAAGTGCCAGACATCTGTCGCGCGTGGTTCTGGGAGCTGGAAGTCTGAGATCGGGGTGCCAGCACGGTCGGGCTCTGGTGAGAGCACTCTTCTCTCTAGAGCTCTTGGCTGGACAGCCTGTCCCCGCTCCTCCCCTGCCCCCTTCCACTCCGACCTGTGCGTTCCCAGGTCAGCCTTCGCTCTCTCTCTGCCTCCCCTTCACGACAAGCACGCCTCTGTTAAAGCTCACAGCGAATTGCAGGGAAACGGTATGGCATGGTCACCAAGGGCACAGACGAGAGAGACACTGCCTGGGTTAGAAACCCAGTTTTGCCATTTCAGCGCTGGCTGACTTGGGCAAGTGACTAACATCTGCCTCCATGTTCTTATCTGCAAAATGGGTATGCCATTAAAAGAACCTGCCTCCTTGGAGACACCGGAGAAGTAGGTGGAAGATGCAGATGGAGTAGGGTCATAGACAGGAAGGTGAACATTTGCAGAAGAACATGGACTAGTTTAAGAGTGGTGGAGAGGGAACATGTGAGCGGACTGTTAAATAGTATTAAACTATACAACAAACTTGAATTAAATAAGGGCTCTGTGACATCTGTCTTGTGTAGAAATAGGACAATGTCTGTTGCAGATAAATTTCTTTATAGGAGTAATATCCTAAAATGTTTTCAGTGAATCCCTCAATCATCAGTGAACCTCCTAGCAGGGGTAGGGGATGACAAGGTAGATTTGGCCCTGGGTGCTGGGGGCGGGGACCTGAGGAAAGGGTAAGGAACCCCGGACGGGGTGCTGGAGGGGGCATGGTGGATTGGAGCCTGAACCTAAACAATAGGGTCTGCTATCGGCTTGGGGTTTTTTGTGTGTATGAAAAATAATAATATAATTATCTACTTATATAATAGTGGGCATCCTCCTGGTAATTTTTTCTGTGGTTCTGGTTCTATTTCCGTCCTCAGAGAGATGGCCCAACGAGCAAAGGTTCTGCTGATCTAGCTTCATGGGGTTTCTAAAATAATTCTGCACAAGCCATGCTTTCTCTCGCCCCGTGGTATAATAACCACTTTCTAAAGAAAGCCCCTTGTTTGTGTGCTATTGTGTTCCTCGTAGGAGGGGAAGGAAAGGGGAAACCGAGAGGAGCTGTGCTGTGTACTTTGTCTTGACTCAAAGTAGCAGTTTCCTTCTTAACCCTTTTCGCTTCAGCACACCCGCAAAACACATCAAAGGGCTCGCGAGGGTGGGTGTCAGCCCCTTTCAATTCCAGATGTTTCCAGGGTGGCCCCTGTGGGCCTCGCCACTGGGTGTGGGGACTCCACTGTGCTCACTCTCTTCGTTCACGAGACCTGGGGCAGAACTCATGAGTCTTGCTGACGGATGCCCTGGATTGGACGTGGGGACTGCGGCTTTGGCCACTCCGTGGGTCATCACTGTTTGCACTAGAGCAGAGTCTCACCGAGGGGGGCCCGAGCTGGAGAAGGGTGGGAGTGCTGTATGCATCCCCCAGTTCTCTCTCCTTCAAGCCAGAGGCCCACTTTGTGCTTTTGCAGACTGGCGCCTGCATCCTGGTTCTCTTCGGTGGCTCTGTTTCGCCCTGTTGCCAGGGCTTTCCCTGCAGCATGTGTTCTCAGCGTTGCAGCTGTTTTTCTGTGGCCCCATTTGTGGGCACTGCCTCCTTCGCTGGTCTGAATTCTGTACATGTTGTATAGCTCTGCCTATCCTCTGCAAGGCCAGGTGGATTGAACTACTTCAAGCAAGTAGTGTTGATTGAAGTTGATGACTTAGTGGTGTTTTGGGATGTGGAGGCCTGCTACCTGTGTGGGTGAGTCACCCAGCCTCCCCAACCCCTGGAGAACAGGGACCAATGACTCACGTGAGATTAGGTGAGACAGCAGGTAATGCAGGTGTAGTGATTCCCTGGTGGTCCTTGGGGGAGCTCCTTCTTTGGGGTGATCTGCCTGAAAGGCGACAGCCTTTGACACCAAGTGAGCATTTTCACCTTTAGCTGTTAATGACTTAGGCTTTCCTCCGTGCTTTGTTCTGGGAGTTCTGTGTCTAGAAACGTTTCACAACCATTGCTTGGTACACGGTAGAGGCAATTTGCTATACTTTATTTCTCATCTTCTTCTTCCCTTCTGTCTGCTAATAAGGAAGGAGGGGCTGCTTTTTTTCCTCCCTGTGCTGACCTCACGGTAAAGTTGAGCCCATCTTGGCCCTGGTCGGGTAGCTTAGTTGGTTGGAGCGTCATCCCAATGCATCAAGGTTGCAGATTCCACCCCTGGTCAGGGCACGTACAAGAGTCAACCGATGAATGCATAAATGAGTGGAGCAGCAGGTCGATGTTGCGTGCTCACTCTCTCTCTCCCCCCTCCCCCTTTTTCTCTCTCTCTTCCCCCTTTCTCTCTCTATCTCAAATCAATACATTAAAAATTAAAAAGAAAATAAAGTTGAGCCCATCTCACCGGGAGCCACCACAGCCTTCACAGCATGGTGTGTTATGATTCACACCTCTGCCCTCACCTTAGAGCTGGTATTTACCACTCAGCCACTCTGCCTGGCATCTGCCCAGGGCCCTGTGCTTATTGCTCAATCAGAGATACTTGGCTGTGGAGCATTGCTCACTTTTAATTAGTCCTCTTCTTGTTAATTAGCTGTGTGCATTTCCCTGGAAGCTGTGCTGGGTGACCTGGGACCCGTCACCCTGGGGCGTGCTTCCCTGAGGCTCCGTGATGTCAGGGCTGAGTTCTGCCTGCCTGGGAGCGTGTCAGTTGACACGTGGTGCGAGCCATTGCACGGGCGTCTCATTTGCCGCACTCTGGAGGGACGACGCGAGGACTCAGTGTTTGGCAGGAGAGAAGTACATGGTGATGCCAGCCAGCATCTTAACTGACCTAGAGATGTTCTCCTTTTTTCTCCCTTCAAAGAAGAAAATCTCTCAGTCGATTAAACATTTCATTTGCCAAGTTGCTTTTTAGTTGCGCTGTCTTAAACCTGATGCGTGGGTATGAGCTCCGGGCACCTGCTCAGAAGCACGTGACTGCTGCTGAGGAACTCTGACCGGGCCTCAGCCGTGGGGCCGGAGCGAGGCTTGTGCTGGGCACAGAGGGACTGGGAATAGTGTGAGTCATTTCCGGGAATAGTGTGAGTTTGCGTAGCTGGTAAGGGTTTGGGAATGCAAATCCCAGCTAGCTGGGGAAGCAAAAACTTATATAGAGAGAAACAGTGCCTCATCTAAGGGGCCAGGCAGACTCATAAATAGGGAGACTTGTCATGAGTTCAGAAGCAAGAAAAATTGGACATGTGTGTGCACAATGACACGTCAGCTCTATTCAGGGTTATTGAGGGTGGCGAGTGGCATTGCCTGGTGGGTAAGAGCAGGGCCTCAGCGTCGACTGAGCTGGCTTTAAAACCGGGCTTGGCTGCTGGCCCGTGGTGAGCTGTGGGCAAGTTACTTCACTGCCCTGAGCCTCAGTTTCCTTATCTTTCCTGGGGATAATGAGACTTAGCCCATGGGATTGTTTTGACAATTAAATGAGATCATGTTTGTAAAGTGCTTCATATGATGTCTGGCCTGAAGTAAATGCTCACGAAGTGGTTGTGATTATGAGCCATAGGAGGTGTTGGAAGCCCGGTTTCCAGGGGTTCTCACTCTGCGGGGCAGGGCGGCGCTGCCAGCCACAGAGAGTCCTGCAGGACCAGGCGCCGGGTCTCTCTGGGGACTTTGGGCAGCTGGCTCAGCCCTGTGAGTGCTTGAGATACCTTCCTGTGCGAGAGGGTTCTTCATGCTGCTTATTCTAAGGCTCTTGTGGTGCCGTGTCTTTTTGCTCCACCTCCGCAGCCATCTCCTAGGCCGACTGACTGCCTGGGATCCTTTCTGAAACGGTGTTGGAGGCGGCAGAGGGGTGGAAAATCTGTGCCTACTCAGGAAGTCCTTCTCTATCCAGTCTTTCCTCCGGAGGTTCACCAACAATTAAAAATCAAAATGAAAACAAAGGAGAATACGAAAGGGTTTGGGCTGTTCCCCGCCTTTTTGGCGCACAGGGCTATTGTTAATATCCGTGTCTTCACTTTCTGGTTCGCTGATCCCATTTCCTTTGTCACATTTCCCTTTTCCTGCTTCAAAGTAGAGAACGGGTCAGAATGGAGCTTTCAGGGTGCCAGTGTGAGGTCCGGGCGCTGCAGGGGCACCTCTCCCCCAGGAAGTTCCCGACTGGGAAGTGATCGGGCTGGTTTTTGAGGGGTCGCTCTGTGCTGGTCCCTGGAGCTCGGAGCTGGGTTATAGGAAGGACCTCACAGAGAAGACCCTCCAGGGCCGTTTTGAAGGCCAAGTCCAAGTCTTCTGGGTTAGAATGGAAGGGAAGCGTATTCCTGCAGAGGCCTGGCAGCTGGTGTTGGGGACCCTGGCATGGGGAATGTCAGCGGGGTCCAGAGGCAGCGAAGTCACCCCAGGAGCAGGGCAGTGAGGCAGGAGCCTGGCGCCGGGGCCCTGGAATCAGCAGTGGAATCATCCATTGACCTGTGGGCTCTCGCAGCACAGTCAGGAAGTCAGTTTTATGGGAACCAAGAGTAGGGCTCCTGGGTGCTCAGGATGGTCCATCAGGGCAAGAAAACATTTACACTTCCTTATTATAGGGGTATTGTTTTGTAAATACACAATATAACAACACCGTAACGTTGTATATAATTTATAAATTAATAAATTCCATATATGTACTTGCTCAAAGCTATTTACTGCCTGGAAGGTGCTATTTGTATTTACTGTATTTGAAGACAGCTGATGCTGCATGCCAGAGTCAGCAGAGCTGCTGGGTCTGACCTGGGCTGCCCCCGCCCATGTGGATCCTTCCTGTGTGAGGGCAGAGCCCCCAGTCCGGGCCCAGTAGCCCGGTGTCAGCGCTGGAGGAGGCTAGGGAGGAGCGCTTCGGACGCCTCCCAGCCAGTGCCACACTCTGGGTGTTTGATTGCCGAGTTCGCTGGCAGCCCTGTCCCCTCTGGGGGGTCTTTAGCACCTCTTCGTGTACAGACTGACCCTGATCTGCTGACCTCCTTGCTTCAGCTTTTCAGTTGCTCCCAGGAACACACCGGAGGCAAAAGCACTTGGCACATGAGTATGTGCTGACTCTTTAGTGAAAGAAAGAATCCTGACCATAGAGTGTACAGATATTTCTATTTGTATATACACCTGAAATTTACATAACGTTATTACCCAGTGTTACTGTGACCAATTTAGTAAAGTAATAATAATAATAATAAAAGAAACTGAGTTCCAGAAAGATCTGCAACATTTGAGAACCCCTGCTCTAAAGAATCCAGGTGGACGTGGCTTGGGGAGATAATGAGTTCTTCTCGTGCTCATTTTCAGGCTATTTTAATTTCTTTGCGAGTGCTCAGCCCTCAATGACTACTTAAGTGTGTACAAGAGGCAGATTATTGTGGACTCCACAAAGCAGTTGCAGGAGTAGATTGTATATACTCATTTCCTTTAAGTGAAAGCAGATGGAGGAAAAATGGGGAAGAAAAGTCTGTAAACATAATGTATACTGGGAATTGGGCTGAGAAGTTCAGGATCTTTCAGCTCTTAAAGTGGCTTTTTATCGTCTTCCATTAAATTTTGCAGTACTTTCTTCCCCTTCTGCTGCTCAGGTCGGTCCCTGGGACAGCGTGGGTGGGAGAGAAACCCACAGCGGTGTGGAAACAAGGAGGCAGGGTCCCGCAGGCCATCCTGGCAGCTGGCTCCCCGTCCCTGCACACGGGGCTGAACTGCGGTACAGGGAATTCTAAATGGAGCCGTGTATCGGAGTTAAGTTTACAGTGTTCGCTTTATGTGCATTTTTGAGAGCATTTAAAAACTCCGAATAAGAATCCTCTCCCAACGCCTTTTCCACACACACTTAGGAGGGTGTGTTTACTCAGGAGATACGACTTCGATTTATGTTCTGTGAGTACAGCTTCCCCCCGGACGGAAGGTTAGCTTGTGCCCTTGCCGTCAAAGAGCCCATTGTGTGTGCCGAGGTGGGCAGACTCCCACGGCGGCGAGGGCTTTGGTCTGCCCTTTCCTGGCCCGGTAGGCACTGCTTGTTTTTTTCTGCATCAGCCTTTTTTGGCTGCACCAGAACCCCAGGTGGAGGTGTCTTGTTGATTTTATTGCCACTCCTTGAATAGTTTTCTTTATCATTCACATGACCAGTCACGGTAGTGCTCGGTGCTGCCTGGCCTGGTCCTGCCATGCAGCCACCATTCCCTCTGCCTGCCGCTGACCCGGCAGCATTTCACCAGCGGGGCTTGTCCAGGAGTCCTTTGGGTCTTTGAGTGTCTTGTGGACATCAGTAGACATGTCCCGGCAGCTCTCTGTCATCACATGCAACTCTTGTGATCTAGATGTTCACCAGGACCTATAAAGTAAAGTGCATACACCCCTCCTAATGGCTACTTCTGTCCTGGCCGTAGAAATTCTGATTTCCACCGTCCCTGTTTTGGGGAAGTGTCAGACTCTGGACCACACTTAGCTCTGTCTTAGCTTCACCACTGAGAGCTTCCACTCTAAGATGAAATGATAAACTTTATCTGTAGCCACTTGCTTCTCTTATTTTAACAAGTGTTGTTGATGCCTAACATTTATTTTAAGCTTTTGTCACTTTAAAATTTATTTCTTTTACCCTGGCTGGGCATCTCTGTTGGTCAGAGCATCATCTTGATATGTAAGGTTGAGGGTTTGATCCCCAATCAGGGCACATAAAAGAATCAACCAATGAATGCATAAATAAGTGGAACAGCAAATTGACGTTTCTCTCTCTCTCCTCAAATCAGTAATTAAAAATTATGAAAGTTTATTTGTTTATACTTCTCAACCCCCTCCTCCCTTCAGTGCACATATATTTAGTGAGTAGGAGCATGGCATTAACATTTTGTATCTATTTTAATGGCATTTGCCTCTTTGGGCTCATATTATAGTTATTTGAGAAGGCCTTAATTAATTCCTCAATCAACTTATAAACTTGCTGATGTTGGACTCATCTTTTTGTCTCTTGTACCTTCTCACACAGTGCATAGAACATAGTAGGTGTTTCCTGAACATCCGTTACGAGGATGGATAACGACAGTGTCCTGGGTGGAGTGGACTGTGACTTGGACCCACTGTGGAGCCACTGCTGTGGTATTTGGAGATTGGGGGGTGTCCAGGATACTCCCTGGCCTGGACAGGGTGTCAGGGCTGTCAGACAACTTCGCCTGGAGTCTGAGGAGCCCGTTCCAGGGCTGGGCCCCTTGGCAGGGGCCCCTTGCCTTTCAGACTCCCGGCCTTCAATGCTCACCAAGTGCCGAAACTCCCTTAAGCAGCCCGTTACCTAGATGGTAAGATTGGCAGCAATACTGTTGTGATTGGATGTTCCCTTCAGCCTAATCAATGAATCCACTGTTCTGGACAAGAGCCACTCTCAGGGATTTGGCCAGGGACAGAAAGTGGGAAAAGCAATTAGTGAGGATGGACATTTAAACATGCAAGTGGCAAGGAACCAGATCAGTAACAAGGATTTTCTCTAATTAAAAAAAAAAGGAATATGCATCTCTCTTCTCCCAATGTCCTAAAATTGGCTACTGACAGGGGACCCTTCTTGCTTGCCACTCCTCCCCTGTCCCCAACCACCTCCAAAGACCTAGCTAGTCTAAAATCTGGGTGCCTTTTCTAAGTTTCAAAAATAGTAGCACAATGCTGCTGTGGTCCCCTAAAGCTATGTTTTCACAGTCATCTCTGACTTGTAATAGTGCTTGGTAATTACACGGTGCTTTCCATCTGCAAGTCTGTAAACACATTATAAGTGTTAACTCTTTAATTCCCGCAGCACCTCTGTAGAGACAGGCAGAGATTGCACGGAGCCTTTGTGGCTTAGCTGTTCGTTTGGTCTGGCTACACCCCATCGAGGTGTTCTTTCCGAGATGTGGCAGAGCTGGTAAAGTGCCATCTGCTCTTAAGAACAACGCTCTGTGCTGCCAAGTGAAAAACTTGAACTTTCCATAGAAGCAAGGATTTGAAGGATAAGGCTTCTGACTTCATCAGGCAGGTACTCCCAGCC
The DNA here is from genome assembly GCA_004026765.1 of Micronycteris hirsuta. Taxonomy (NCBI): domain Eukaryota; kingdom Metazoa; phylum Chordata; class Mammalia; order Chiroptera; family Phyllostomidae; genus Micronycteris; species Micronycteris hirsuta. The sequence continues at coordinate 83,247 of PVJI01000195.1, forward strand.
AGCCTCTGCAGTCTGGCCAGTTGTTGCTATTTTGATTACAGGTGAGATTGCTAGAATCATTAGAAAATGCTTGTCTGTGAAAGGATGCAGAATTTTGTTTCTGACGTACAGTTTCTGCCTCTGACATTTAGAAGGAGAAATTCATTACTGCTTCTTTGGTAGTAATTTTTATGGCTTTTTATTATTCCTTTGAATAAGGCATTTATTTCTAAAATCTGTTTTTTTTCTCCTTTTGCATCCTAAAGAATGGAATACTAAATAATTTTGAACTTTATACTAGTGAATTTCAAAAGCCGAACTCGACTTTAAAGAGACTTACGGAACAGAACAAAGTAATTATCGTGCCTCGTTGAGTTTCTCTTTAGTACATTGCTTCAGCTCACCAACATGATTTCAATTTATTATGCAAATGTGACAATTATTCCATTAAAAATCTGTTAGAAGGATGGCGTACTTTGTTTCTGCAGCACAATAAATTGTGTTGAGAATTTCATTTTTGCTTTTTGATTTGCTTATTTTGTTTTTAATGACAACTCATTTAAAGGAAAAGTCTTTCAAGTGGCAGAATAATGTGATAATATGTCTTCACTAGTAATTTAATACTTGGATATAATGAGTTTATCCGAGAGATTTCATTAAAAACAGCAAGGTGCCTGAATACCAAAGCCGAGATGTTTTTAATCACAGAATTATAGTAATTATACAAATCCCGAGATTTTCATCAGACAGCAAAGGCTCTCAGGGCTGAACATGCTGTTAAACTTAGCACTAATAACTGTGCGTTGTTCTCAATTATGGGAAAGAGAATCCTCGGGCCAAGGGAGATGCTGGAGAGGTTATGTGTTCGATGTTTAAGGGCAATTAAGAAATAAACTACTTTGATAACATGATAATGTCTGTGAGAGTCCCATCACCCAGGGAGTCGAAGGGGGACTCTCACGTGTGACCGTGGTAGATGGCGGGTGAGTACTCAGGTGGTCGGCGAGCCTTTATCGTCTACGCCGTTGCCAGCACAGAGAGTGCTGGAAGGAACATCTCTGTCTTCGCCCAGGGTCCTGAAGTGCTGAATTCACTGCAGTAAGTGGGTCAGACTGCCAGAAAAAGAGATGGTTTTTGGCCCGGATTCTGGTTGGGTGAAGATGAAGTAATAATTTAGTTATTATGTGGCTTATTGAAAATGTCAAATTTTATAAAAAGGCCAGCACATGGTACCCTCCGAGAGCTTGTTTTTAAGAGAAGTAAGAGAAAAAGATGCATCCAGGAAGATTTTTTAAAAACCTCCCTACACAAGAAATGTTACTTGATCTGTTTTCCACAGACTATTCTCTATTTTTTCTGGCTCAGGCCGGTGTTAAGGAAGGGAGGGCACGAAAGGAGTGGTGTGTTGTGCCCATGAGCATGGTGGGGGGGAGGAGACGGAGGAGGGACACCTGGGGAGATGGGGATGGCCAGTCAGGCTGACTCGCGTGTTGCAGGGGCAGAGCATGTGGTCAGATGAAAGGCCTGGTGACCCATCCCAGTGTTGCTGATCAGTGGTCAGGACATAGAATTCCTCCTAGAGGCTGGAGCGGAGGCAAGCCTGGGGTTTGAGTCCTGACAGGACAGCGTATCTGGTCCCTGCTCTTCTCCCAACTTCATTCCTTTCCACGGTGAACTCATCGTCCCCTGTCTGCAAGCAGGGCTGGAGGGGCAGCTAAAACAACGGTCTCCCGCCGCCTCCTGCATGCCGTCGGCCACATTTGCTGTTTGCATGTTGGAGCCTCCAGGGCCTTCCCCACCTCCTCCCCAGTGAGCGTGAAGGCCATTTTGGGCCAGCGTTGAGGCCTTCCCTGAATGGGTGCCCACAGGTGAGCCCAGGTAGGCCTCACCTTTGCAGCCACCCTTGCTAGGCAAACCCTGGTCAGAGCAGCCTCTGCCTGCAATATTCAGTGTCATTAAAGTCTTGCTTTTCCCCCTTTAACCATCAAAATAGTATGTGCCATTGTGGAAAATTTACAAGATATGTCGAAGTGTAGAGATACAGAAAAATCATGGTTAATCCTTCCGCCCCGAGAGAATTCACATTTTGCCATCCATGTTTTCTTCTAATCTTGTTCTATATCCTTTGTTTTCTGTGTACATGACTCTGCAAGTGCATGTTTGCATTCTGGTTTACAGACACTTAACAGTATTTAACCACCTGTCATAAGCATTTTCCATAAACCTTAAGGGTGGCCTATTAAATATTGATTGCCATCGTGAACATAAGGGTGTTATTATCTTGATTAAGTGTTACTGTCATTTCGTCTCTTCCCAGGTCCCTTGCTGTCATCTGCTGCAGATTTGGAAGGCTATGATGGGCATGAATGTGAAAATTTGGAGGTTTCAGCTAACTTGTTGCTTCTGCCTGGAAGACCATCCTTCAGAAGTAGGAAAAGTGCTCCTCGTGTCAGTTGACTCCAGGAGACGAGACGTGTTTTAGAAGGAAATGGATGAAGGCAGCTCAGGGAGCCCCGAACGCATGCTCCCTGCCGTCTAGTCCAGGGAAGCCCTTCCACGGGGCCCCGACGCTCTGGGATGTCACCGGCGCTGGACGCATGGCTGATTCCTGAATGACGATGGTCCGCCGGGGGCTGCTCGCGTGGGTCTCTCGGGTGGCGGTTCTGCTGGTGCTTCTCTGCTGTGCCGTCTCCGTCCTCTACATGTTGGCCTGCACGCCCAAAGGCAACGAGGAGCAGCTGGGGCTGCCCCGGGCCAACGGCCCCACGGGGAAGGAAGGGTACCAGGCCGTCCTGCAGGAATGGGAGGAGCAGCACCGCAACTACATCAGCAGCCTCAAGAGGCAGATCGCACAGCTCAAGGAGGAGCTGCAGGAGAGGAGCGAGCAGCTCAAGAACGCACAGTACCACGCCAGCGATGCCGGGGGCCTGGGCCTGGGCCCTGAGCGGGGTGCCCCTGAGAAGACCCAGGCCGACCTGCTGGCCTTCCTGCACTCGCAGGTGGACAAGGCGGAGGTGCACACCGGCGTCAAGCTGGCCACCGAGTACGCCGCAGTGCCTTTCGATAGTTTCACCCTGCAGAAAGTGTACCAGTTGGAGACTGGCCTGACCCGCCACCCCGAGGAGAAACCTGTGAGGAAAGACAAGCGGGATGAGTTGGTAGAAGCTATTGAGTCAGCCTTGGAGACCCTAAACAGCCCTGCAGAGAGCAGCCCAAATCAGCATCCTTACACAGCCTCGGATTTCATAGAAGGTTGGCAAGTTTGTGGATTGGGGTAGGAAGTAGAAGAAAAGGCATCTGGGGCCAGTCCCCCAGACAGGTCACAGCTATGGGAGGCTGGCAGTGGGCTCTGGGGGCGGCTGGTGGGAGGTGCTACGTGAGCGACACCAAAGGTATATAGCATGGTTTTTATTTCTCAGAAACATCTGTTTCCACTTACTTTCTCATGGAAACCGCAATCATCGAGTGGACAGATTCATTGTTCCTTGGCAGAGGAGCGTAGAACTTGCTTTCTTTTAGAAAAATAAAGAAATAAAGTAAAACAAAATGTAAACTGAAAACTTTGAAACCCAAGAGGACTATGATAGGCAGTTTTAATTTATCCCTTTTCACAGGCATTTCTGTCCTAGTCCCTGGGCTTGGTCGTGAGGCCCAAGAAGAGGAGAAGGGAGCAAACTGCTGTGTAGCTCCTCCGTTTGCCACACGCTGTTCTAGGGACTTCACGCTTACTCATTCACCTTTTCCTCATAATGGCCCCACTAGGGGATAAGGGAATGGAGGTTCCCATTAAGTAACTAAATTACCTAAGGTTGCTCAGTTAGTAAGTGACAGAGCCAGGATTTGAACCAGGGAAGGCTTGATTTCACAGCCCAAGCCCGTAACCACTAGATTGTTTTGTATGGATGGAGCCTAAGGAGAATATGGAAGCTAGTGAGCTGAATGACTGAGCTTTTTTTTTATAGGCACAGAAAAACGTTGTATTAATTTGTGTTTGATTTTGTCTAACTTCAGAAGAAAGCAGCTTGTCTAGTTTCTTGGAAGACTCGTTTGTATTTTCTTCCTTATCAATTTTCCCATTGTTACTAGTTCAAAATCAGCGAATAATCTGGGAGAGGAAGTGCTTTCAAAGGCACCAAGCTCTTTCCCCTGTTTCTTGATAGAATGCAGTCCAGCCTCCCAGACATGTACAGTGGCTGTGTCCAAATGCCCGCTCACTGCTTAAGCTCTGTGCCCCCCGTCTCTCCTCGGCCTGCGGGCCACAAACACGGCCTCCCTGCAGTGGTGGCAGGAATCCTTCCACTGCTGTGTATTCCTGTTCTCTTTGGACGTTTTCCTATCTTATGATTCCCTCTCTTTATATGTGAACTATAAATTCATGCAATTTTGCTTTAGTATCGTTTTTCATAGACCTAGAGCGAGGTCAAGAAATCTTTTACAAGACCAAGCTTTTGGTGTCAGGATTTTTTTTTTTTTTTACTCACTTATATGAGGTATTAAAAATGCCTGACACAATCAGCAGCTGCAAGGATAAATTCATGGGGAGCCCTCAGACTCTGAAATACCGTGAGGATGCAGCCTCAGATTTTATAGTGTTCCAGAATTTATGGAATATTTCCACATATATTATCTTACTAGCTGACCCCCAGGGAAATCATTAAACATCCTTAAAAATGAATTCTGCTTGCCACTGGCCCTGAATTATGCTACAGAGCTGTCCACATACAAAGCAATTTCAAAAGAACTCAATTACAAGTCAGAGTCTACAATTTGGGACGTTTACCCTTGTGGTTTTTAACCTGTGCTCGTATTTGAACTCTCCACCTGCTTTTCTTGCGCAACATCTTAATACATAAGGACTGCTGTTCTTGATCAGCAGTGACACAAGGCCTCTTGTCCCCGAGTTTATTTGCTGTGAGATACGGCTGACTTCCTATCAGGCGCGCCGTAATCATGGTGGCGCAGTGTTGGTTTCGTGAGCAGCACACAGCCTGCGTTCCAAGGCGGATCAATCCACACGCAATTTCCAGATGTGGTGGAAGTCTAGGCAGCGCTTCTCATGTGATGAGGGAATAGGCGCGAGTGCTTTAAATGCACAGCGGTGGGCGAAAGTGGGTTTGCAGCTGTGAGTGCAGGAAACAGTTTATTCTCGTGTTATTATTTATTAATCATTCTCCATATGAACAACTGTAAGCCTACTTTTGCCCATCCCTGTATTTACACATAGTTGACTGGCGAAAGAAGCAGTTCATTTTTTCGCTCTTGTCACAAAACGCTGTGGAGGTGGTCTTTCGTAGTCTCGAGAAACAGGGCATTATGAGAGATGCCACCAGTCAGAGGAAGTTGCCGGAAGGTAGAGATGAATTCGGAAAAGGAGTAGTTTTGAAACAGTGATGTTTCGGAACGAAGCAGGGCTCCTGCTGCTTGGCCAGGGGGCTGGAATTCGTGCTTCCAGCCTCAGAGAGGCGGTGGGGCTGAGTTACGTTTGAGGCCCTTTCAATCCTGATTTATGATTCTTTGATCTATACCTAGTTAAGGAGAGAGAAGGGGATGGAAAGGGTCTCATTTGAAATCTGTTTTCTGTAATGAGGTAGAGCCAGTGACAGGATCTCATAAAGATGAGGTACAGTAGTACATCCTTGGAATAATGTATGTGGGTCTCTAAGCATAACCTTAGAGGGTGAGATTCTGTGTTTGGGAGTTTGAAGGCCGGAAGTCGGGGCAATTTAGAAGCCCATGGGAACAGTTTGTGTTACTAGCAGGATGTTCCAGGCCCTCAGAGCTTTAATCGAAGGCGACAGATTTGCCGAACCCTGAACTAGTACAGTAAACACGGGCATTCTTTGTGCTTGCAGAAACACCATCAAAGCCCTGGAATGCTTCCAGGTGATCATAGGCACAGAAAGCTGACAGCTAACCGTGAGGCAGGTGGCGTGGCAACAGGAGTGTGGGAAGCTGTGCGACTTTGACCGGCACACTTAAGCTCCTTGGGCCTCGGTTTCCTCATCTGTCAGTAAGAGACTGGACCCAAGCGCCCTCCAAGGCTCCGCCCTGCCTCCTGCACAACACAAAGCGCTGCTTCTACTTCTGTGCTCCTTCGCTTTGCCAGGCAGCCATCCCCGAGATGCTCTGCCCCCCGCTCTGCTGGCTGACCGAGGACACCCCGCCTCCCCTTTGGGGCCTTCCTCTATAAAAGGAGGAATTCATGTAGATTATTCATAGTTCGGTCTGACCATGGCCACTTTCTACAGTTTGGTGAAGCGTGCGAAGGGAGAATACCGCCTTGATGACGATCTAATTTATTATCTGTATTGATTTAATTCTTACGTAGCTCTAACACACAGAGGGTACAATGTTTGCCTCCTTTCCCTTTCCCCAGATGTTTCGTTGGCACTGATTTTTGTGTTGGATTCTCACACAAATTTATTTTTACAACCGTCTGGGAAAAGAAGTTCAAGTAGAAAATCGTGACCAGACCCTGTGCCTTTGGACGCCTAACTGTTCGTCTCCTCCAGGGCAGTGGGAACCTTCCTCGTCCGCGTGGGTCAGTTGCTCCTTTGGAATGGGTGTGCGGGCTCTGAGCGGCACGACTTCGGGCTTTGATTCTGCATTTTTAAACAGAGCTCTCAGACGTAATTGGATGTCATTCCATAGCACAGTTTGGCTTCTGATTATTCCACTTTTACAATCCAGACATCTGATAATGTGAATGCTATGTGAGGCACCTGCGACTACGGATCCCTTGGGGTCGCCCCTGTCACCAGCCTGGGCAGCCCGTCCTCCTGCAGCTTCTGCAGGGTTGGTGGTGGCCAGAGAGGGTCAGACACCAGAGGACAATGTGGAGCCCAGCTATGGTCCACTAGAAAGTGAAGGTTTTGAGGGCACCCTGCAATGTATTTTAAAACGAGCGTATAGAAATAACTATACAACCTTAGGAGCTGCCTGCACAGTAATCCCACCGTTCTGTGCTCCACAGCCAAGCCCTCGTGCTTTCCGGGGAGCTAAGGCAAGGCATGGAGATCCTGGGCTTTGACTTCCACTGTCTGTCTCATCATGACCTCTGAGGGACACCTGTGACCACCTTGCTGAAGCTTTTTTAGACAAGTCAAACCCAGTTCCAGGCCCTGGGTGCTTGGAGAAGAAGGTACTTGGGACTGTGAGGATGTGTGAGAGGAGGAAACGGGCCCTCTCCTCAGCGTGCATTTTGGTGATGTGCGTCTTTGTCAGCATCTGTGACTTGTGTGAGGTGGGCTGGTGGGCTTTCAGATGCATTTCTGTGCACCTGGGGAGCAGTGTGCTGCGGAAATACATGAGAGCAGGGATTCCGCACAGTGTGTGGGCCTAGCCTGTGTTTAGAAGAGAGTGTGGTGCAGCAAGACCAGCTGGCAGGCAGGACAGCAAGGGGACTTCAGGTCTTAAGTTGCCTCAGTTCTCAGCCAGCGTCTCCAGGGAAGCGAGGGCAGCAGAACTCAGGACGGCCCTCACGTCACCGTGCCCTGGACCCGCCGCACTGGTCTGCTGTTAAAGTCTGAGCTGACCTGCACTCCCCTGTCACGTCTCCCTGTCCCCTCTCTTCCACTTCTCCCACAAATCTCATTTGTTTCCAATTGCTTTAAGTTCCTTTAAGGAGGGAGAGATGCTCAGTTATTCTGAAATCAGAGATAAGCTTACATACAAATAAATGGTTTGAGGCTACAGTTTGGAGAGTGAATCCTTCGCTTGCCGAGGGTGGGAAAGAGCAGCCCAGCCCCGGGTTTTTGCCACTGGGAGCAGCCCAGCCCTGAGCAGAAGAGCCCCAAGCTAGAGGAAAAGCTTTGCCGTCACCGAATATTTTGAAATTCTCAATATGTTTTGAACAAGGACCCTACACTTTCACTTTGCCCTGAGCCCTGCTTTCTAGATCCTACATCCAAGGTCAGGAGAGCAGGAAGGAAAGGTAAAGAGAGAGGAAGGCAGAATTAGAAGATGCACTGTGAAGTCTGACGCGTGTGAGGAGCGGCAGCTATGTTGGCCCTCAGTGGGCTGGGGCACATGGAACCGTGTTTGACATACATCCTACATGTATGGAGCATTTTGTTGCAAGACTGTAGAAGCTGGCAAGTTGGACTTTGTTTTATGATGATTTTGTTAGTATTTCTATTGTACTTATTCAAAGAAGTTTTGTTATCAGGGGATTGTTTAAAAAATTTGAAAGACCATTTTCTTCCTGCCTTTTGTTTTATATTAAGAATGGGCTGCAAGAGAGCGCTCTGGGTGTGCAAGATGGAGTGGCGGGCCCCGCCGGGGTGGCGAGAGCACAGGCTCGAGGGAGGGCCAGACCTAGGGCCTCACGCAGAGCGGAAGGACACGTGCTCTGTGGGAGTGGGAGGGGTGGGGGACGGTAGGGCGGCGGGCGGCTACCCCCATGTGGATGTGCAGCCCCGGTGGTATGGCAGGCGCTGCTGCTCAGACTTCAGCCTGTTCAGCCGGGTTGGGTAGGAACTGGTGTTTACAGAGAGGATCTGTAGTTTTTAACCAGACCCCTAGTTGGTCCTCTGTGGGGAGCGCGGATGAGGTCCTGCCACAAGGCTTAGTCAGCACGCGTGGGTGGGCATCTGCTATGTGTACAGACCATCCCCAGCTGTTTTGGGGGGCAGGTGGGCAGGAGAGGAGAATAAAGCCGGGCCTCAGACCTGAAGGCTACAGTTACCTGCACTCAGAGACTAAACTCTGAACGACTGAGGGTTCAGTTGGGGGAACTGACTCTTAGTGCCGTGGGCTTCAGAATTGGTGGCTGGGCGCAAGCAGATGCTCAGGCAAGACGTTGGGGGAGGTGGGACCTGAGCGGGCCTCGAAGGGTAAGAAGGGGTTACTGCAGAGGGAGTGAAGTGGGGAACAGGTTGGTGGCAGAGGGCAGGGTACCAGAAAGCCAGCTGACTCAGGACTAGGGTTGTGGCAGGGGGTTGGTGTGGAGACCAGCTTAGCCAGCAAGCAGGACCCGAGCCACTCGGGTTTTAGCTCACAAGGCACCGCAGCACTGGGCATAGAAGCTCAGCTCACAGGGGTTATCTGTGTTGGGGGTCAGAAGGCCCTTTCTTCCCAGAAGGTGGAGAGCTCAGCTCCGAGTCCCACATCGCCCCCCACCCCTGCCTTCGTGCTGTGTGTGGTTCACAGGTGCTCGAACAATGGCAGCATCGTGGAGGTCCCGGGGGTCAGAGATGGGGCTGATCTCGTGTCTACACCAGGTACTGCTTCTGACCTTTCGCAAACACTAATTGTATCCCCTCTTCCACTAGGGAGGTAGACACTCATTATCTTCATTTTGTCAGTGTTGAACCCAAAACCCAAAGAGGTCGAGTAACATCCTCCAGGTCACTCCGCTGGACAGCAACAGAGCCAGGATTCTGGAACTTTAGATCTTAGCTCCTCACTGTGTGGCCTGTCAGCTCCCGGGGTCTTGGACACAATGCACATGCATCTCTGGTCCCGCAGTGATGTGAAAAAATATTTTAAAAACACATGCAAGGCTTGCAAACCCCCCTTGGGAGAGGTCCTACCCTGGTGAGTTGTGTAAATTTTCTCGGGAAGATGTTTCTGTAGGGAGAGAAGGAGAACATGAGCCCTGGGGGAGACAAGCAGAGACACAGGAAGAAGCTGCAGGGACAAATGGTTCACTTCACTGAGGGAAGAGAATGCGGCGTCCAGGGGCCTTTAGCACTGAAAGCTTTATTTAAGCAGCCCAGACATGTGTTTCTTCTCAGAAGTTTGGAAAGGGGCAGGGAGTTGAAAGAGTCAGGAGAGAATGTTGAATTCAGGACTAATTGAGGTCACTTAAGAAGTTGTTCGGTGTGTTGTCTGTTCCTTAAGGGAGGAAATAAGGCTTACGTTTCTGTTCTAGTCTCCAAAATATGCAACTTTCCTAGGTTTGGATTTTACGTGAATTTACAGAGTAGGCAATGCTGGAGGACATCAAGATCTGCCCCCAACTTCTGTTTTCATTTCCTGCTGCTCCTTCCTGCCCTCCCCTCCTGCCACCGAATTCTTTCTGTTTTCTGTGTGCTCTGCCGCTCCTGTCCCCTGTGCACACTCCTCTGGTGGAAAAGCCGGGGTTCCCATCCTCTGGCCCCAGCGCTGGGTGTTCTGTAAGACATCCCGCCCTGAAACCCATTCTGATTCTCCCAGCAGGAAGTTCTCTCTCATTTTCCCCGAAGTAGTATATTGTGCTCAAGGGTACTTCTCATCTAGGTCTGTAGCTCTCCGTTTACACTCAGCCAGTCTTTACTGATAACTTCCAGCAGCAGTAATCGGTACACAATAGGTTTTTTATTCATTAATTGTACGGCCTTCATAGCCATCTTTCCCTTTTGGGAACCAGCTAAATGAGCCTTGGGGAGGTCTTACTCCACCACGGTCCTCCTGCCTGTACCTGGAGGTCCCTGGCCTCACCCCCCCAGCCCTGTCTTATTGCCCCTTGTATGCGGTGCACTCCCAGAGGGCCAGTCCATGTCTAATCCATCTTTCAACTCCCATACCCGTTGTGCACACTGCACAATCAACATGTGTAAAAGAAATTGCTTGAGACCTTTGGAAGAAAAGTTTATATAAAATCTAAGGTATGCCAACGCTCACCTATCAAATCCACTCTGCTCTTAAAGTTCCATTGTAAATTTGTGTTTGGATTGGAGGATACTTTCCCAGAGGTAATCCAATCAGTCGCGCTTGGTTCCTAGAACAGACCGCAAAGCTGATTTGCTCTCAACTCAAGAACACAAATGCCAGGGGATAAGCAGGTGTGGAGCTTCGCTTCTTCAGAAAGTTATTTTTATTTTCTCTCCTAGGTTTTACTAGTACGTTCTCAATGTAGTACCTAGCACTAAAACCACTTTTAAAGCCTTTTCATTTTGAAATATTTTAGGATTATAGAAGAGTTGCAAAAATAGCACATAGAGCGCCCGTAGAGTTCACCAGCTTCCCTCGGTGCCAGCGTTTTGCATAATGATGCGGTTATCCAAACTAGGACGGTGGCATTGGTGCAATACTGTGACAGCGCTAAGTGATGCCTGGGTTTGGTTTTGTGTGTTTTTGTGGGTCTCCCACTGGCTGTTGTCTCAGCTCCTTAGATCTGTAGTTTGATGTCTGTCATTCATTTTGGGAAATTCCGAGCCAGTATTTCTTCAGACATTTCTGTGCCCCATTCTTTCTGTCTTTGCTGGAATTCCAATCACGTGCATGTTCCCCTGCTCGACACTGTCTCACAGCTCTTAGATGTTCCGTCTTTTGTGGGTGTTTCCACTTTTTTTCCTGTTGTGTTTCAGTTTGGGTAACTTTTAGTGACCCGCCTCAAGTTCACTGATTCTTCCCTCAGCAGAGAGAAGGCACTGGTGAGTCCCTCTGAGGCATTCTTTATCTCTTTTACTGCATTTTTAATTTCTAGCATTTCCATTTGATTCTTGTAATTTCCATCTCTCTGCTGGAGTTCCCATCTGATCACACATGTTTTCCATTTTTCCCATTAGGTCCTTTAACATATTAATCATAGTTATTTTAAGTTTCCTACCATATAATTCCAACATCTTTGGCATACCTGGGTCTCATTGCTTTGCAGTTCTAAGTCTTGCTTTCCTTTTTTCTTGCCTTTTCTTATGCCTCATAATTTTTGTTGAAAACCAGACATCATGTGCAGCTAGTAGAGACTGAGATAAATAGTGTTTATGCCTGGAAACGGCACCCTTTTCTTTTTCCTGGGTGTTTAGTGTGTGGTGTGGATATGGAGGTGAGTTCATCTAGTCAGGACTTGGGCTGGGTGTGAGTTTTGTAACCTCCACCCTCAGTGTACCCTGGGCTGTAAATCCCATTAGTGGTACTTGGTGTCTACAGGAGGGATGTGTTTTTGCCTGTGGCTGTCTGCTCAGCCCTGCAATTTAGGGGTTCCCTCTGCACTGTACCTTCAAGGACTCGTCCTCATGCTTCGCCTCGTCCCATCCCAGCGGTTCTGCTGTGACTTGTAATTCAGGCTTGTTGGCTTAGCTGTGCAGCGCAGTGGGGGACAGGGCCATCTCTGAGGATCTGATTAAATCTCAGTCCTAAACAGGCACCACGTCACTGGGTCCTGAGGTGTTCTGCTGTCCCACTGCCGCTGGTCATAAGGCCTTTCTTACTCCTCCTTTCCCCCAGCTCTATTGAGTTTTCACTGGTTCCCCGAGGGTGACAGCTTTTGTTGGCCTTTCCCCACCCATAAAGTTTTTGTTCCCTAGGGGGAGACAATAGAGAAGGGTTTGGGAGAAGTTTCTTCCTCCCCTCGCGTGGTGCTGCTCCCAGCGCGTGGGCCTGCTCTGTGTGGGCACTTTCTAAGTTCTCCGCAAGTACCCAGTGAGGTTCCCGGAGACAGAGTCTGCAGAGTCCAGACTTCTCTACTTTCTGGAACCCCAGGGGCTTCCCTGGCCTGCCAGCCTGCGCTTGGCCTTCATTACTCTGTTCATTTCTTCTAGCCAGTGTCCAGTTGCCTCTTCTTTCGCTGCAGGTCCCTATCTGTTCTCAGATTTTGGGCCAGTTGTTTGTTCTGTGACCTCGGCACTCCATTAAGTTCAAAAAAGGCTTGCACTTGAAAATGGTCTGGTTCTTTTTTGTTGTGATGCTTCTTTGAGCTCATTACATCCTGGCGTGGGAGCAGAAGTGTGAAGCCACTTTTTAAAGTAATAATTTAAAACCTATTGATTCCTTTGTCTACTTCCATTTCCATGCAAATCAATAATCTCTTCTTACAGTCTGGTTTCAGGCACCACACACCGTCCAGCAGTTCAACAGAACCGACTGGCACTGATTTTACTCATGAACGGGAGTGTTGTGGGAACACCCCAAATCCGGACGTCTGTCATTAGATTTACTTTAATGAAAACCTCAAATCCCGTGACCTCTTTCCTGTGGCCATGAATCAAAGAAAGGACCTTGTTGCCTACAACCCTGCCTTGTAAGCGTATATCTATCATTTGTTTGAGTTTTTAGTGTTGAAGTGGTGGGCACTTGGATTTCCTCTCTCAGATGCCACGTCATCATCAAAGTAAACTTATTCTTATTGTGACGAGATGCCCTTTATAAGCACACTTCCCAAACACCCCGGACAGGGGGTCGAGCCATCTCCTTCCTCGCTGCCAGGATTTGGCATTATTATTTTCCATCCCTTGCTGCTTCTCACCTTGGTGTATGCCCAGAATCCCTGGTTTCCTCACGCCGTGTTGACACAAGTCCTACGTTAGCTGGGCCGGGGGAGGTGAAACGGTAGGAGAGGGAAGGGAAAAGGTAATATCTTGTCCCCACCTCAAATATCCACCCTTCCTTGCATGCCCCACCCCCTGCAGGTCTGGGGACACATTGGTGGTAAAGCGTCAACACCTGCTGCCCACCCCTTTATCCAGACCCTGCACAGATGCTTGGTTAGGGAATAAAGCCAAGACTTGACCACCCTGGGGGCTGTGCACTCCCTTCTAATCCTCTTCTTCCTGTGGGCCCCTGTCTCAGGCAGTCACCTCTGCTTCCCTACCCTCCCCAGCCCCCCATCCCCCGTGCTCATCCTCATGGTCTGGAGCCTGTGCCCTATGAGCCATCAGAGCCACCGCCACTGACTCAGAGTTCCCTAGTACCCAGCCTGCCACCTGTCTGGTTGGGGAGGGGAATCCCTTTTCCCATTCGAAATGCTATTCTAACTTTTGAAGGCCTAACTGAATGGGTTTCACGGTTGGGGGCCTGGCCGGTCTGTGCGGCACTGTAAATGCCACACCGCAGGCACGCAGTGAGCTGTGGAGTTTTCTGTGGGCTGGTCTGAGACTCCGCCACACAGATCACACTGCTTCTGTGACTTCGGAGTGACGTAGAGATGAACGTTTGAACACGACCCATTTGTACATAAAGGACTGTTCCCCTCCCCATTTCCTCCACATCGTAAATGTCTCTGAGAGCAGCCAGCATTTCTCTGCACCAGGCAGAATCTCTCTGACTTACGGGGAAAGGGAGCCGATGATGGCAGTGCGGAGACTGTCCTGACTGTAGCAACAGACAGGGGCCGGAGGCATCTTTCCTCTCGCTGCATCTGTTTCCATCGGGTTGCTGATCAGAAACCACGTGCCCGGCTGGTGTAGCTCAGTGGATTGAGCGCGGGCTGGGAACCAGAGGGTCCTGGTTCGATTCCCAGTCGGGGCACATGCCTGGGTTGTAGGCCAGGTCCCCGGTGAGGGCCATGTAAGAGGCAACCATACATTGCTCTTTCTCCCTCCCTTTTCCTCTCTCTAAAAATAAATAAAATCTTTATTAAAAAAAAAAAAGAAAAAAAAGAAACCACGTCCCCAGAGTGAGGTGGGCTTGTTCTTCAGAGTCAAAGGTCTGCTGAGCCTTCCGTTCAGACGACTTCATTCTCATTAGAGGACCTCCAGGAGCTGAGGTGGGAGAGGGATAAACAGCACAGAGTGACTCCATCCTGGAAATGCTTCCCTGAATGCTCCATGACTCTCCCTCTGCCCCCAGCCTGCAGTTTTTACTCTGACCATAGATGAAGCGAAGGAGTAGACCTTTCCAACCTTGGAGAGAGCTCTTTGGTTTGTTAAATACAATTCTGAGACGTGAACTTCATGTAGAGGTTTTGTAGGGGAAATGCTGATGGTAGAGAGCAGAGCCGAGAGGAAATTAAGTTGCAGGAGGAGGTAATTGGTTAAGCACTACTTTTAGAGCTTGTTAATGCAGGAATAGATGGGTAGTGGGAGCGTGCGAGACTTACGCTTTGAGAGTTTTGAAGGCTTGGGTATTAAGTGGTCTGTTCATTCATTGGACATGCTCTATGTAAGGGGCATCGTCAGAGCTGTGTAGGGACTTGGTTGCATACATGGTCCCTGCCCCTCACGAGCCCCACAGCCCAGTGGGCGGGACACCCACGTGCACACGCAATGAGGGCGGGGTCATACCTTAAATAAGTGGTACAAGGGAGAGAGAATTAGCCACAAGGTGGCACAGTCAGAAATTATCAAGGGTTTTGCATGCTCTCCAATGGTTTGTACACTAGTTTACCCTCTAGGACAAAATGTTAAAATGTTAAACATGCAGTCACTACATGACCTAACAATTCTACTCGAGACATGAGGACATACATTTACACAAAAACTTGTATACAAATGTTTGTAGTAGGATTGTTCATAATAACCAAAATAGTGGAGCACCCCAAATATTCATCAGTGCAGAGATGAATACACAAGATGGGACATGTCCATAGAGTAGAAAATCATGTGTCATAGGAAGAAATGATACACATTACAACATACATGCTTCTTGAAAACATGTTGAGTGAAAGACTCTAGATACAAGAGATGACATATTTTGTAATTCTATTTATGTGAAATGTCCAGAACAGGCCAAGCTGTAGAGACAGAAAGCAGAGTATTGTCGCCTGGCAGGGGGGCGGGGCAGGGGAGTGAGGAGCGACTGCTGATTGGTCCAGGGTTCCTTTTCCAGGGAGATGAGTGCTCTCAAATTAGATTGTGGTTGCACCGCTATGTGAATATAGTAAAAAAAAAAAAAAAATGTGACTTGTATGCTTTAAATAGTAAAGTGTTTGCTTTGTGAATTATATCTCAGTGAAGCCACTTATAAATAAATAAAAATAAATATGACACGATCTTTGTTCTCAAAAAAAAGGAGGGGTGAATGCTAGGGGACTAATGAAAAGACCTGAAAAATAGTTAGGTGATGTAGGCCCCTGAACTGAGGCTGTGGCAGTGGGGTAGGACAGGAGGGAGGCTAAATTTGTTCAGGAGGTGGTGATTCTTCACATCTAACTGTGGACTCCCAGGGTTTTCCATAGGCATTTCTCAAGAATGTTTAATGAATAAGCTTCTATGAACACATTTATATCATGGCTTTTTCACAAAAGAATTTAAGGATGCTGTGATATTTATTGATATCAGATCTCTTTCCCGCTTGTGTAAGTGCTAAATCACATCCTTCTTACATAAGGGGGAAGGGGCTGGCGCAGAGGCTGTAAGAAGGAAGAGCTAAATTTGCTTTTACTCTAAGATTAATTCAACAGACAGAAATATGAAAAATCTGTTTTCATGTTTCTGACAATGGAGTCCACTGACTGCCTTAGAAACGAATTTCCAATTTGGAACTCATTTTCCAAACATGCCTTCGTTAGTTTGAAGCTAAACGTCCAAGCATGAGAACTGAAGGCATGTAGGCCATTGCCGGGCGGGTGGCTGTCAGAGCGGGGCCCAGGAGCTGGGCTGGCAGGAGCAGCTGCGAGACCAAACACAGCTGGGCCTCCAGCTGGTGCTGAGGAGGAGTATGCCATTCCCAGGAAAGCCTGTAGGGCGACACCAAGTGAGACGGGGGCATGAGCAAGGCTTGGCTGGCACCAGTTGGCAGGCGGCCCAAGCAGATGGCACAGAGTTTAAGGGGCTGGACACTGATAGAGGTCTGGGGTTCAACTAGATACCAGGACACAGGCAGGAGATTAGATCTGAACCAGGACATCAGGAGCAGCGCGCCGGAACCGAAGAGGCTGGTGAATTTGCTGCCCAGCGCTGACTGAATGTCTCCTGTGTGTCAGGCATGGCCCAAGGTGTGTTAGTCCATCTCAGGGGAAGGGCTGTGTGCTTCTTGGAAAAGGAGCCTTCATGATTTCACGGAGTTAATATTTTGTTACTTAAATCCTCTGAATTTCTGGACAACGCTTTCTAAAGGATTCTCAAAAGGTGCCAATGTTCCTATAAGGCTATATAGTTCAAAAACACGTTACTCATTTTCAAGTTCATGGCTGAGCCTCCTCAAGTTATGATTATGGTCAATAAGTAAATAGAGTTTATTAATAGTACAAAGTGTACTTTGGCCTTTCTTCTGTGTTAAATGAAACCATTAATCTCTGTAACCTCTATCCACAAACTAAATTGCACTGGAATTCATGGAAAACAGCAGACTGTATACCCTCATACAAAGCGAATGGGTATAAAAGTATGACTTAGTACCCTTCAGAATCAGAAAGTTATTCAGAATCAGCCATGTCTTGTGGAGAGAGAGACAGACACGTGTGAAATGCTGAGAGTGAAATCTAAAAAGACCTTGTTTTATTTGGTTAAAGAAACATATGCACACAATACAAGTTCTTGCTTAACCTTAAATCTAGATAAACATAGTGAAAGATATATGGGCAACAGATGTAAACAGATCCCAAAGGAAGAGATACGAGTGTCTGCTATACATATGAAAAGTGAGAAATAGATAAAAATGAAAACAAAGGTAGAATGTTAAATTGCCATCCTTAAAAAAGTGACAATGCATGACACCGGTGCGGTGAAACGAACATTTATACTGAGTAGTGACGGTATAAATTGTTTCAACCATTGCGTAAGGTAGTTCATATCCAGAGCTTTTGAAATGTTTACACCTTTTCCCAGTATTTTTATTTCTGAGAACTTATCGTCAGACATGCCCATGAATCTTTATATTAAGACTGTTCATCATAGAATTATTTTTAATAGCAAGTAAGAAGAAATGACCCGAGTGTCGGACAACAGGAGACGGGAAAGTCGTGTGGCTTGATGCCGTGGAATACTGCGGCATCATTTATTCGGTGACTGTTAAGTAAAATGGGTCAAAGCCTAGGCCGTGAGAAAAACTATAGTTTTCATTGTGAAAATAATGATAAAGATTGCATCTATCTGTGTAAAGAAAAAAGATTGAGAGGGTGAAAATACTATATCAGAGCATTTATGCTTTTAGTCCTCAGTGGTGGAATTATAGATGATGCTGTGTTTTCCAGATATTCTGCTTTGAAAATTTGTCGCTCTTATACTTTGCAAAAAGATATATAACAATGCTTGAGTCGTGTTGACATGATTAAAAAAAGAAACTATGTTTGACCTTCTCATAGTGACAAAATCTGGTGGTTGAAACAGACACAGAATTCCAGGTGGTGGTGTTAGTGCCCTTCTTCCTGCTTCCTGGTCCGTCTGAAGAATCCAGAAGGAAAAAGAAATTGCAGGCCACTTTCTCAGTCTCGACTGATCTTTACCCTAAATACCAAAACCGGAGGAAGCAGTCAGCCTGTGAAGGTGAAGGTTGTTTGTAGGAAGGTGATTATTGTCAACCGATGGCCGTTGGTGCCAACTTGATGACAACAGAACCCCTCATTTTGGGTGTGGTGAAGAGGGAAACTTTATTTAGCACTCCCGTGGAATGGCTCAGGTCACGACCGAATGTTTTGTGATCGAGTCTGTCCTGTAATTCAGCCTCCAGCCTTTGTCATGGACAGGAGGTGCAGGGCCTCCTATACGGCCACCAGCCCTACAGGCAACCCCAGCACCAAGAAATAACTGTGAGTCAGCATAGGTGACTATGCTAGTCACTCAGCTTTTATTAATTCAGGTTCAGTCGAAATCTATAGTAACCCAATTAACAATAATAATCACTCAGAAACAGTCAGCAATAACATCACACAAGAGAATTGGGGGATAATGAACCTGAATCCCGAGAGTCCAGATCAGGTCTGGGTCTGGGAGGCTAGGCAGCATCTTACAAGGTAGCGTCGGTGGCAGCTTCAGCGTCAGCGACAGCAGGGTCGATCAGAGCAGCGGCGCGTCTCTCGGCTGTCTCAGCTGTCTGTTCGAAGGCCTTGGCTTTCATACTCTTGTATGATGGCAATGTTGCATCAGCCTGATTAACACATTTTCTTTGTGCCACCTTGATAAGCACATGTTGATTATGTCACTCTGCTGCACATGTTTGAGAGGGTGGTGTTACCCTTCAGATGAGCACCTGTTGTCTGCCATGTTGTACTGCACACTCGAGGGGTTGCAGCATCCCTCTGAGTCATTGCTCTGCTGTGCGTGCTCTAAACATGGCTTTCCTCGATGCCATCTTAGTTGACAGGACTGACGCCATCTTAGTCCAGACCCGCTGTGCACAGCTCTGTAGTGCTGCAGCATTGCTTCTGCGGAAACGGCTTGGTTGCGAGGCAGGTCTACTCTGCAGTGGTCCGCTTTAGCCGCTTAAAGCAGAGTCAGATAGTTTTCATTGGAAAGTGTGCTCCCTAGCCAGAGGGGAGCTGGTTTATAGAGACAGAACCCTGCCCTGGTCCCTGATTGGTCAGAATGGAGCCACCCTGATTGGTCAGAGCTGTGCAGCTCCCACTGGATTGGAAGAGCCTCAGTCCTGTTGGTTATGATAGAACTCCAGGAAGTCCTTTATTAGGCCTGGCTGTGTGGCAGGAGCTCAGTGCAGGCAGGCAGTCCAGTGGCGTTTCCATGAAGCACAGTTTGCATGAGAGTCCCTGGTGCAGAAATGTCTGCTAGGCTCCACCTTCTCCCCGACCCCCTGCTCCCAGGTAGCCACCAGGAGCCCTTCTCAGTCCTCAGGGTTCACATTATCAGCATCTTGGAAGAAGTTTGAACACAGGGTTTTTGTGTCCTAAGTTCCATCTCTGCCTTCACCGTGGTTGATCGCAGGTATCCACGCCAGAGGGAACAACTCAACATAAAGCTCCATGTGGAGGCAGCTTTACCCTCACAAATCAGCTCTGGAGGACGGCGGCCCTTGGTCCTCATGGGCCCAAATGACAGTTCGGCACAACCTGCATCCAGCTGACATTGCCAGCAGCTCTGCTGCTCTCTGTCTGAGTCTTTTCCTTCTGGCATTTTACATTGCTGTCTAACTTTTTAAAAGAAAAGCCTCCTAATACTCCTAGGAGTAGGATAGGAGTTTTAAATGGCAAGAGGAAAGAACAAAACACCTCTTCTTCCTTCGCTTAGAAAAAGACCCCACTGTCAACAGTGCCTTTTCTTTTTTAGCCTGTCTCTCCCTCTTCCCTTCTTTCCCAAAAATATGTTTTGCAGTCGGTTTGTGAAAACTAGTGTGAGCTGCAGCAGCCTCTCGTATGTGGCCTGCCATCTGCAGCTTGGTCTGTATTATGCGCCGTATATTTAGAATGCCTAAATTAGTAGTGTTCCATGTGCTATTTACAGAGGAGCTGGAAAGTCGACTGCAGGAGCGAGGCTATTGATCAGCATTGGCTTCTGGGCAGCGTTGGCTCTTAGGCTCAGTCCCAGAAGTTCGAGACATTTTGGGGACATTGAGAGAACAGATGATCTGTGAAGGCAGCTGGTCCATGTAGTAATTAGTCCATGGAGGCAGTCGGTCATTTTCTGAGCCTGGAGCAAAATTTGGCTTCTGCTTGTGCCACTCAAGTTGTGGACAGAGGCTTCAGTTGGAACACACAGCGCTAAGAAGTGTATGTAAATAAACCATCACAGCTGATAGCGGCTCAGCTTGGCTCCTAAGTAAAAGGCTCCTAGCAAAAAGGTGGAAGGATGGAAGGAGAGCTTTTTTTTTTTTAAATTAAAAAATTGGAGATACATACTCAACTGTGTTTTGTAAGGCTAAAGAAAGATGTTATTGTCCAGGGAGCCAGTGACAATAGAAGACGAGGCACTCGATGGTACAGACCCCACTCACTTCTCTTTCTTAGCATCTGTGTCCTGTGGTTGCTACATTTTATGGGCCCCCCACTGGACTGAGATAAGGAGCCACTCCTCATACCACTGAATAGCGCAAATGTTAAGCCCCAACACATAGACGCTGACAAATGTTGAGTGAATGAATGAACTCACAAAGGGGAAGGAACAAGGGCACAGGAGCAAAAACCACTTCCTTTGATGGCTCTGCAGAGTGATGAGTAAGTTTTTGCTTATTTGATTTTTCCTCTGAGACAAAGGCTGGGAATTTACCATCTAAACACATAAAAGTAACCACTGTACTATTCAGTAAATATTTAACAGTGATGATTTCATATGACACTTTTATTCCTCCATATCTCTGTATTTTGACTTGAGTCTTTAAAGTAGAAAGCTGATTTAATTGTGCCCTTGGTGTTTTAGTAATCATTCTGATTCTCTCACTCAGTCCATCTTCCATCTCTTCCAAGGACACCACTTCCCACTGTGATTCACACCCCTCTTTCCTATTAACTTGTCTCAGGGATCCATCCCTCAATCTCCATACGGTACCTGTAGGGGATATATCTTCTACCCTCCTAGTGGGGGCTGTTGTTTCTTCTTGGCCATATTTATACACAATTATATATAATCGCATATAATCAATTTTCAACAGTCTTGGCTCTGTGTAAAATGAAAACCCTTCAATTCTACTGTGACTCATGAGCAGGTAAAAGGATTCTACACCCAATTCCAATGTGTGTGTGGGGGGAGGGGTTGTTCCCCACACAGCCGACAGGCAATTCTCTTACACCAGCTGGGTGTCCTACAGTTCAACTCAGTTCCAACACTGTCTTCCTAGAGAGAGCAGTGGGCTCCATAGGTTAAGGACTCAGTCCCGCAAGAGCTTTCCTGCCCCGGGAACCTATTTTAGCTGCTAGAGAAGCTCACAGGACTCAGGGAAACTTTTTACTTACTAGATAACTGGTTTCTTGGAGAAGGATATGGTAAAGGATACAGATGAATATCCAGATGGAAGAGATGCGTGGGATAGGAGGGGTGTGGAGCTCCCACAGGTCCACCACTCTCCTGCACTTCCACCTGTCCATCAACCTGAAAGCTCCCTGAGTCCCAAAGGTTGTGGAGGTCTCATCATGCAGGCATGGCCAGTCATCAACTCTGTTTCAGCACTTCTCCCTTCTCTAGAGAACTGGGGGCGGGGTGACAATTCCAAGCTTCTAATTGAGACTTGGTCTCTCTGGTGCCTCAGGCCTCACCAGGAGCCATCCAGGAGCCCACTCAGAGTCACTTCATCAAAACAAAAGAAGGTCCTATCACCCAAGGAAATTTCAGGAGGCCTAAGTGAAGAACTGGGTTCAAAGGCCGAATACTAAAACAAAAGATGCTCCTAGTGCTCTTCTCACTTGGGAAATTATGCAAAGGAGCTCTGTGCCAGGAACTCGGGAAGGGGACTAATGTGCATTTTCTGTTCTCTCACAGCGGAGAACATTTATTAGACAGTCCCTTCCCTGTACTGTCTTCTTTCATAAGTCCGGCTTTGGAGTCAGGCTGCCTGGATTTAAGCCTCAGTTGAACCATTTAACTAATTGTGTTATGTGGATAGGGTGCCTAACCCCCTCCAAATGAACATCGATAATGCCTCCTGAGTTTTTCCAAGGAATATGTGGGCTACTGCACATAAGGCTTTTATAACAGTGCCTGGCTCAACAGACATTAATGATTGTCACCACTATTACTACGTGTTGGTGGGCTGGGAGAAAGTGTTTTAGAGTCTCAGAAAGTTTTTAGATTCCTTCTCTGGCTCCTCATACCGTCTGGCAATAGAGTTAATTTTCTCTAAGACACTGTTAAGATAGTGGTAGGTTCATCGCCCTTTTTTGACTCATCTCCAAAATATCATTTAATGTAAGCAAAATTACAAGTTTCTCAGTGAAGAAGGTGTGAGGAGTTTTACTTACAAAGTTAGAATTGTCATCTAACCCAGTGTTAATATTACGGTCACCAGTGGCCATATTTGAAATGTCTATAGTGCGTTGATCATAGGTTTTGTGCATATGGTATCTATTGAAGTGAGAGGGTGTCTCTTGGGAACTGTGTGATGCGGAGAATTTTGGATCTAGGATGAATATCAATATTCACTCAGATTTATTCCAGCACACCTTGGAAGGTGAGTTTTTATTCTTCCTCATTTCTTTCTCTGCGCTGCTGTGTTCCATTCCGAAGCCCTAAGCCTTCTTTGGCTAGCGAGAGCACCCTGATTTCATGATGCCCAGTGTTTTCCTCATTAGAACCTTATTAGGAGTTGGATGGCACGGGCAGGATGGTGCGGCTGGCACGTGGAAAGACGCTTCTCGGCTGAGAAGCGCTGCGAGCAGCAGACACGCACCGAGCCCCTGAGCTGAAGCTGCAGGCAAGTGTGTTAGGGCTGTGGCTTCTCGCCTGTTGGAGTTTATGAACAGCTGAGTCTTTCAAAGCCTGACCGTTATTCTTGTCTGGAATTTTACCCTTTATCCTTATTGACTTTCCATTCATCATGTTAATTGCTGTTAAGCTCTAGCTTCTCTGGCCCAGGGCTCATTTCTTTTGCCCTTTGTGCTCAGCGCAGACTCTGCTGTGGTCTTGACCGCGCTGCCCCTTCCTCCAGGGTGGGCTGTGTCTGGGACCTCCCCGGCATGGAGACAGGGCGTCAGCTCTCTTTGGACCCGGCCCCGTTTGACTAAGCGAGAGCAGCAGCAACAGAAGCTCTTCTTTCATTTCCAGACGCTACAGGTACTGCTGGCGGTGAACTGGTCATCTCTTCTGGGTGTCGGTTGTCTTTTGTGAGATTGTTTGTCTTTCTAAAACAAGACTGTGTGGCAGGGCCTAGTTCATAGAGCCTTTAAATGTTGACATGATAGATGAGTCCCCGGGGCAGAACATGAGTAAGTGTTGAAGCACGAGCTATCAGGGATAAAGTGTAAGCTCTTTAGAGTTGTCAGCTTGAGAAAAAAATGGAGCTAATTCTTCAGGAGAAGCAGCATGTAAAAGCGTGAGCTGGCATCGGAATGTAGGTTAACTGTCTTCCCTAAAAATAATGGTTAAAGGATTTCTCTTCACCTTGGTTTCCTCAGAGGACATGTGTTCACATAGGCATTAAAGAGCAGACGGCCTTTTTAGTTCCTACTCCTTCAGCTTCATCGAGCACCCGCTCAAACGCCGTCGTGGGTGTGCGGAATGGGTGAGGGAGAGGACAGGTGGACATGAGGTCACAGAGGGGAGTCTCATGTGGACCCCTGAGGGGACTGTACGTGTGTGCATTCAGAGGAGGTTGTGTGTGTGTGGTGTGTGTATTTACTTAGGAAGACAAAATATTGTTTTATCGCTGTATCCATAAAATGGGGTTGATACATGGTTGTTGATTTAAACTCTGAGCAACTATTGGGGCACCGGTGTGCCAGTGATGTAATACACACGTGGCCACGTAGCAGACTTGTGCTGAGCACTTTCTGTGCCCCGGCTGCTGTGCTGCGTCTTGAGGACACAGAAATACATTTTGATTACAAGAATGTATTTGTGTCCGTGGTTTGCACTCTCTTCTAAACCCAGGGCAGCTCTCAGGTCCATTTGGGTGCTGCTCTGTGCTGCGATCTGGGGGTCAAAGGGAGCTTGGGTTGCCTTGCCGAAGTCCTCAGCAGGGTCATTAGCTAGAGAGCTGGGACATTTCATATCCTCGACTGCACTGCAGCCTCTAGAGTCACACCTGTCCCTATGCCTTTATTGAGCTTCTACTAAAGTCCTACTCATTTGTCAAGTTGCAGAGCGTAGCAAAGATTTCAAAATAAGATGAAATCCCTACTCTAGTTGGGAATAAGAGACATCGTAAATGCAGCAAGAGACATCATAAACGCGTGAAGACGAGACACAACAGTGGTGAGGGAGGTGCCGCCTGCGAGCGTGGGGCAGACAGAGGGCAAACATCTTGGGCACTGGGGGCCTGAGGCTGCATAGGAGTAAGATGTGATTGGGAAGAGCAGTTGTGGTTTTATTAGCCACACATGAGAATCTGTTGCATTGTAAGACTGGTGTCTGA
The DNA here is from genome assembly GCA_004026765.1 of Micronycteris hirsuta. Classification (NCBI taxonomy): domain Eukaryota; kingdom Metazoa; phylum Chordata; class Mammalia; order Chiroptera; family Phyllostomidae; genus Micronycteris; species Micronycteris hirsuta. Next base: position 107,757 of record PVJI01000195.1, read on the forward strand.
TTCAGGACAGCCTTTAAAACTTGGAAAAAGAATTTTAACTTTGTTTCCCGCAACGAGGAGCATGACTGGTACTTGTGCAGGGAAATGGCCTGGTGCAGGGGGAACTTGCTAAATGCATGAACTCAGCATCCCTTGCTAACGTGTGAGACCAGAGCCGCAGAGAGCAGGAGCGGAACGCACCACCCCTGCCTGTGCCTGGCACTGAGAAACCGTCGGTGTCGCTATCTAAGAGGAACAAACTCCTCCTTCCTCCTCCCAATACTGTCTTGTTGCTTCTAATCGCACTGCTGAGGTAAGCTTCTGGGGCTGGGCGGGGGGGCGTAAAACAAGGTGAGAAACAAGCCCCTCTGGGTAAATTCACATTTTACTCCCCAGCACTACACACTCCTCATTGCTGCATTACTCAGAGAATCAGAGATTCCTGGCAATGCTACAGCATCTGTGTGCTTTACTAGATTTGTATAAAATACACTACTTGTTTCCTAGTTGGAATTTAAGAAGGAGGCAACTGAAATATGCATTGATGCAGTTATTTATAATTTAAGCTGAAAATAAGCCTACCCACCACACGAGAATTATTCTTTCAGTGCTCTGCTACAAAGAGGTATCTGTCATCCCACCGTTTCTAGCGCACCTGCTTCTTTAAGAGACCCAGTATTCGGGGAAACCGGTCTTTCCTGGGGAGACGTGCTGGTCTGATTCACAGACAGGTGTCTGTCTTTTCTGCTAAGTCAGGAAATGTGACTCTCCCTTTGTCCTTGATATCTCATAGCTTCTGAGAGCACTTGATGGGGAACCCTAACTGTCCAGGCTTTCTGTACCTGCAGTTGCAGGACTGCCCCTTAATTCTCAGGGTGTGCCTGGTCATAACAGCACTTCTTAGGCCCTTTGAACTGTATTCCTTTTGTGTGGCACCAGGTTTCTTCATAAGCCCCAACCACAAAGGAGAATTAGTGAGAAAGTTTGAAGTATCCAGATTTTGCATGTGGTAATGGGAGAAAACCAGAAATTCAGCTGTATCCGGTTATTAACATGGGTGAAACCAAAGGCCAGCCAGCAGGGCCTTTGGACCACAGGCCCACCAATGACACTTTGAGAGCCCTTGTGCTCACCATGGCCTTCTAGTCCCCTGAGACCTCTCCCTGTGGTCTGCTGTGAGAACACACTGCCATAGAAAGAAAGGAGGACGGAGTCTGGGGTGTTTTTCTTTGTAGCTGTGGCCTTTGAGTTGTCTTCTTCTGTGTTGGTGACAGCTTGATGACTGACGTCTTTATTGGAATGGTTGAGGCCCTGAGGCCAGACGACAACTTTCACAAAAGGTTTACAGATGGGTCCCCGTCTCTAAGTGCAGTATTTTCTCATATTGCTTCCCAGTTCTGTCTCTTCACATCGCAACAACATGTCATGACTGCAGTCATTCACAAGGCCATTTACCATTTGGGTTTTTCTCTCGGTGTTTCATGTCGATGTCACCGTCAGATAAGCCGTTCTCCGGGCACTCCCGGTTTCCTTGTGCTGCCGATATTTCATCTCCATGTTCGTATGGAAATGCCCCCACCCAAACACTAACCTAAAGTGGATGTTATGTAACATGCAAAACCCAGGGGCTTACCAAGATCATTACTGTTACACGCATGTACTTAAAGGTCCTTTTAACAAGAGTAATAAGCGTAGAGGGCTGGAAGCTCTTCTGGTTTCAGTGTTGCTCACTCCAGTTTTATTTGATTATTAGGCCTTCAGGGATAAAAACTTCTATTACATTAGACCCCTGCAACATTAACGCTCCTTTACCGGTGTAATTTAGAGTAATGGAGCAGTTCAGCGGTGGAAAAGGGGAAGGCATTACTTTTGTCATTACTTAATGTCTAGAATCATACTGAAGAGTACCAGTGCCCCGTGACTGCCGGTGAATGACTTCGCCTCCATTTGGGAATCACTAGATGGTGGAAGCAGTGAAATTTTGTTCCTGGAAGCAGTGCTTTCTAACCTTGGCTGCACATGACAGTCTCTTGGGGGTAGTCCGGGCTGCACTACAGATGAATGCAATCGGAATCTCGGGGGGTGGGAGCAGGGCATCATGATTTTTAAAGCTCTCCAAGTGATTCCAGTGTGCAGCCATGGTTGTGAACCGTTGCTTTAAAGGTATCATGAGATTCAGAGCTGAGATAGCCTTATGGGTAATAGTTCTCAAGCCTGTGCTGTCCAGGGGGCTGCTCCCTGGAAATTGTGATACCCTTTGTGAGACATAGTGAGATATCTGTGCTCTTCTCTCTCTAATGAGAACTTGACCTTCTTTGGGGAAGGGGACTGAAAATTTTCTTTTCACAACCCCAAATAATATGCTAGCTAACACTTATTGAGTGCTTAAAATATTTTGTGTATATGTGCACTTCAGTCCTCACAACGATCATCTGACATAGGTCTTTACGACGATCAATCTTGTTTCATGACTAAGGACACAAAGGCAAAGATTCTGTTGCTGGCCCGAGATTCCACAGCAGGAACTTAAACCCATGCCCCCCGCTCTAGGTGCTGCGCTCCCATCTACTGCCTGTCAGTCCACACAGAAAGTCAAACATTGATTCCTCAACAAGTATGTATGGACTGAGCTCCTGTAATGTGCCAGGCACTTCTCTAGAATGTTCAAGCACATGACTCATGCTTTTATTGTTATGAATAGCTGAACAGATAACAGACCTGTGACTTAAAATCAGTGGTTTCAGAATAATTATTCTTGGTTAGATATCCTATAATACCGACTCTTCTATATCTAACCTGACACAGCATGTTAACTATTTAATTAAATGTATTTTTAAAATTTTCTTTGAAATTCTCTCTTTGACCTGTGGTTTATTAAGAAGTGTGTTGTTTAATTTCCAAGTGTTTAGAGATTTTCTCGTCTTTCTGTTACTGATTTCTACTTTGCATTTATTATGATGAGAGAATACACTGGGTATAATTTCAATTCTTTTAAAATTTTTGGTTTGTTTTATGGCCCCAAATATAGTCTATCTTGTTGAATGTCCCATAGGTGCTTGAAAAAATATGTATATTATGCTATTGTTGGGTAGAATATTCTATATATGTCTACTAGATTCCGTTGGTTGATTGTGTTGTTCACATCTTATCTTTCCTTCATGATTTTGTGTCCAGTAGTTTTATCTGTTGCTGGTAAAGGGATTGGAGTCCTCAACTATGATTGTGGGATTGTCTGTTTCTCCTTTCAGCTTTATCAGTTTTTGTTCTATGTGTTTTAAAGCTCAGTTGTTTGGTGCATAACCATTTAAGATCATTATGTCTTCCTGGTGGATCGATCCTTTTATCACTTTGTAATGTACCTCTTTGTCTCTAGTAATTTCCTTTGTTCTAAAATCTACTAAATCTACTCTATCTTATATAGCCACTTCTCTTTTTATAAATGTTTTCATGGTACATCCTTCCATCCTTTTTCTTTCAGCATCCTTCTGCCCCTCATGAAGAGAGTTTCTTTGTGAACAGCCTACAGTTGTGGGGGGTGTGTGTGTGTGTGTGTTTTAATCTGCTCTGCCAATGTCTTCCTTTTAATTGGTATATTTAGATTTGAGGTAATTATTGATATGTTAGAGTTTATGCTTCCCAAGTTAACTATTTACATAACCAGAGTATATTTTTATTTTAGAGGTTGAATCAAGAGACCAAATTAAAGTAGCTATCAGTGGGTGCTTAACCAAGGGGTCTTTTTTTATTTGTGTGATTTTATGGTCAGAGTAAGAGTTTGATATCCACTTGAAAAGTTTTCTAGGCTAAATTTATTGCAGCCATGCCCAGTTGTGTGGGGTTTTGGGGTCTCAGCTGCCTTTTTGTCCATGTGTTTAGTAGGCCTAGACTGTTTTTCTGAGAAAAAATTTTTAAAGTGTACTTTATTCATTATTTTATGACAGTTGTCCCAATTTTTTTCTCCCGTTTATCACCCTGCCCTGTAACCCCCACCTTCTTGCATTCCCCCCTCCACCTTAGTTCGTGTCCATGGGTCGTACATGTAAGTTCTTCGGCTTCTCCATTTCCTATACTATTTCTTAACCTCCCTCTGTCTATTTTGTACCTACCAATTATGCTTCTTATTTCTTGTACCTTTTTCCTCCCTCTCCCTCCCCACTGATAACACTCCATGTGATCTTCATTTCTGTGATTTTTATTCCTGTTCTAGTTGTTTGCTTAGTTTTTTTGTGTGTGTTTTTTAGGTTCAATTGTTGACAGCTGTGAGTTTGTTGTCATTTTTACGGTTCATAGTTTTTGATCTTCTATTTCTTAAATAAGTCCCTTTAACATTTTGTATAATAAGGGCTTGGTGATGATGAAGTCCTTTAACTTGACCTTATCTGGGAAGCACTTTGCCTGCCCTTGTATTCTTTTTTTGTTTGTTTGTTTTGTTTTTTGTTTTTTTTTGTTTTTTTAACTATATTTTATTGATTATGCTGTTACACTTGTCCCACTTTCCCCCCCTTCTCGCCCCCACCCCCTTACCCCCCTTTCCCCACCCTTTAGTTTTGTCCATAGGTCATACACATAAGTCCTTCTGCTTCTGCACTTCCTATACTATTCTTAACCTCCCCTTGTCTGTTGTCTACCTCCCATTTATGCTACCTGTTCTGTGCCCCATTCCCACCCTCCCCCCAACCACTCCCCTATTGATGTTCCTCCATACCTTATATAACTCCCTTTAACATTTCATACAATAAAGGCTGGGTGGTGATGAACTTCTTGAACTTGGCCTTATCTGAGAAGCACTTTATCTGCCCTTCCATTCTAAATGAAAACTTTGCTGGATAGAGTATTCTTGGATGTAGGTCCTTGCCTTTCATGACTTGGAATATTTCTCTCCAGCCCCTTCTTGCCTGTAAGGTCTCTTTTGAGAAATCAGCTGACAGTCTTATGGAAATTCCTTTGTAGGTAACTGTCTCCTTTTCTCTGGCTGCTTCTAGGATCCTTTCCTTATTTTCGATCTTGGGTAATGTAATTATGATGTGTCTTGGTGTGTTCCTCTTTGGGTCCAACCTCTTTGGGACTCTCTGAGCTTTCTGGACTTCCCGAAAGTCTATTTCCTTCACCAGCTTCGGGAAATTCTCCATCATTATGTGTTCAAATAAGTTTTCAATTCCTTGGATTTCTTCTTCTCCTTCTGGCAGCCCTATGATCCGTATGTTGGGACGTTTATAGATGTCCTGGAGGTTTCTGAGCCCCTCCTCCATTTTTTGAATTCTTGTTTCTTCATTCTTTTCTGGTTGGATTTTTTTTCTTTCTGCTGGTTCACTCCATTGATTTGAGTGCAGTTTCCTTATTTCTGTTGGTTCCCTGCAGATCTCTCCTCATTTGTTCAAGCAATTTCGATAATTTTTCATCAAATTCTGTGAGCATCCTGATTACTAGGGTTTTGAACTGTGCATCTGATAGGTTGGCTATCTCTTGGTTGGTTAGTTCTGGAGCTTTGATCTGTTCCTTTCTTTGGGCCATTTTTTTTTCCCTTGGTGAGCCTGTTACTGTGAGGAGGGTGGAGCCTTGGGGTTCACCTGGGCCGGGAAACTCACTGTCGCTGTGTTGTGACGTAGCCTGTGGGGGCGAGACTTGAGAGCACAATGGCGCCTGCTCCGCTCTCTGCACCCACACCACCTCCCGCAAGCAATTCGAGCCCCTCTGCGCTGGCTCCAGGGGTCACTCTGGGGTCGGTGGACGGGCTGCACAGCTCCAGTCCCCCATGGGTCTCCCCAGCGAACTCTCCTGTAAGGCCAGGAGTTCCTCCCGCCGCTGACGCCACCCCCACAGGTGCTCTCAATCTGCGCCGATGGGTTGTGCCCTGCTTTCTCTCCCGGTCCGTCTGCCCGCGAATGCAGACCTACCCGGTCCACCAGTCTCGGCCCCGCTGGGTCCGCAAGAGCCGGGCGCTGGCCGTGCTTAGGTCAGGCACTCCCATCTCGGTGTGCTGCAGCCCCGCGGGAACCGCCCCTCCAACCGCGGACCTGCCGTCTGCTCACCAGCTCGCCGCAGAGTCGCTGAGTGCTCTCCCTCCACCCTGCTCCTCCCGGCTCACCAGACTGGATGAATGTATCTTCTTTAATTCCTTGGTTGTCGGACTTCCTCTCAATTCAAGTTTCTGTCAGATCTGGCTATTTTTGGTTAAGTAAATTTCTGGTTTTTTCCTTGTTTGGTTGTGCGAGGAGGCATGGCGCATTCACCTATGCCACCATCTTGCCGGAAGTCCTGCCCTTGCATTCTAAATGATAACTTTGCTGGATAGAGTAATCTTGGATGTAGGTCCTTGCCTTTCATGACTTCGAATACTTCTTTCCAGCCCCTTCTTGCCTGTAAGGTTTCTTTTGAGAAATCAGCTGATGGTTTTATGGGTACTCCTTTGTAGGTAACTGTCTCCTTTTCTTTCTCTCTTTTTTTTAAATATTTTATTTATTTATTTTTTAGAGAGAGGGGAAGGGAGGGAGAAAGAGAGGGAGAGAAACAGCAGTGTATGGTTGCCTCTCACATGGCCCTCACTGGGGACCTGGCCTGCAACCCAGGCATGTGCCCTGAGTGGGAATCGAACCGGGATCCTTTGGTTCCCAGCTCACCCTCAATCCACTGAGCTACACCAGCCAGGGCTCTCCTTTTCTCTTGCTGCTTTTAAGATTCTCTCCTTATCTTTCTTCTTGGGTAATATAATTATGATGTGCCTTGGTGTATGCTTCCTTGGGTCTAGTATCTCTTTGGGACTCTGAGCTTCCTGGACTTCCTGAAAGTCTATTTCCTTTGCCAGATTGGGGAAGTTCTCATTCATTAGTTTTTCAAATAAGTTTTCAGTTTCTTGCTCTTCCCTTCCTCCTTCTGGCACCCCTATGATTCAGATGTTGTAAAGTGTAAAGTTATCCTGGAGGTTCCTAAGCCTGTTCTCATTTTTTTTGCATTCTTGTTTCTTCATTCTGTTTTGGTTGGATGTTTATCTTTTCCTTTTGTTCCAAATTGTTGATTTGAGCCCCAATTTCCTTCCTTTCACTGTTGGTTACCTGTACATTTTCCTTTACTTCACTTTGGGTATCCTTCATTTGCTCCTTCATTTTGCAATAGAACTCAGTCAATTCTGTGAGTGCCCTGATTACCAGTGTTTTGAACTCTGCATCTGATAGGTTGTCTTCTACCTCCTTGTTGCTTAGTTTTTTTCCTGGACTTCTTCCTCTTCTTTCATTTGGGCCGTATTTCTTTGTGTTGCCATACCTGTTACATAGTAAGGGGAGGAGCCTTAGGTATTCACCAGGGCAGGGCAACCCTCTTTGCTGCATGTGGCATTATCTGTAGGGGGGTGTCAGAGAAGGAACTGTGCAGCTTGCTTGGCTCTCGCCTCCCTGCCTGTCACTTCCCTCACTTCCCACAGTGGATTGTGCCCTTTCAGGTGCTGATTCACACATGGGTGGGTTTGTGTACGTTCTAAGACCCTGTGGGTCTCTCCAATGAACTCTCCTGTGAGATGGGGAGTTTCTCCCACTGTTACAACCCTCACAGGTTTTACAACCAGAGGTGGAGTCTTTAGTTTCCTGCATTGGAACCCTGGGTTTTGTGGTCTGTCTTGTTCCCCAGTTGTTCTTCCTGGCTTCTCCACACCTGAATGTGGGACTGTCCAGTCCGCCATCTTACTGTGTATCCCTCTGCCCTAGCTGCCAATCTCAGCCCCTCCTACCAGACTGGATGAATATTTCTTTAATTCCTTGGTTGTCAGATTTCCACACAGTTTGATTTTCTGGCAGTTCTGGTTGTTTTTTGTTTTTAAATTAGTTGTTATCCTTATTTTGGTTGTGCAAGGAAGCAAAGCGTTTCTACCTACGCCTCCATCTTGGCCAGAACTTGAAAATTTTAGTTTAGTTCTGATTGGGGAATTCTCCTTGCCCAGCTCCATGCGGAGGTTGGATGGCCTTATGTTCTGGCACATTTCTAATAAGAGTGCCATGAGAGGAGGCCAATAATACCACGAGCACAGAAACTGATAGTGAGTGTTTGTGTCTAATGTCACTGAGCAGCATAGCATATTTACATATTTGCATGTCATTACCAGTTACTCATGCCCCAGTTATTACTGCTGCATTACAAATCATCCCAGAATTTAGTGGCTTGACATCACCATCGTTATATGCTGATGGCCAGGAGTTCAGAAAGGACACAGTGGGGATGGCTTGTCCCTGTTCCAGCACGTCTGGGGCCTCGCCTGGGAATGTTGGAAGGCCGCGCTGACTGGACAGCTGGGGTCTACCATCATCTGAATGCCTGTTCCCTCACGGATCTGCAGCTGGGTGGCGATGACAGGGGGCTCCAGCCTGCTAATGGGCGTGCCTAGGTTTGGCCTGTCCCTGGAGTGGGGCTCCTTCACAGCATGGCAGTCTCAGGGCAGCTGAACTTCTTACAGGGCATTCTGGGCTCCCCGAGAAAATGTGCCAGCAGACGAGGTGGAAGCCGCATCGCTCAGCTGTCCTTTTGTAGGCGAGGCAGTCACAAGCCCACTCAGATTCCAGGTTAGGGGATGTTACCTCTTCCCTTGGCGGGAACATTGTCAAAGAACTTGGTGGTCATGGCTTACTTGAGAAAAACAGTAGTTAGGGAGTTACTACCTAAATAGGTTAAATATTACTATTGTTATAATACCCTCTGAGTTAAAAGAGAATTCCTTATATCAAACTGTCATCGGAAAACTGCGTGTCTAATGGACCACATTATTTTGATATCCTATAGAATTTATGCTTTAGTTTACAGCATCGGTCTGATGATATTTTACTGCAGTTACTGCAAGAGTTTTGTTGAGGCAGTGGCTCTCTTAATCCTGAGATTACAATTGTATTTCTTCGGGCTTACTGTTATTTCGTGGACACAGTGAGTCATGTATGTTTGGTGCCCGTGTTATACAGCTGGGAAAACTGAAGCTTCGAGAACTTTGTCCAAAGTCACAGAGCAAGTCTTTGATTGAATGGAGTGAACATTCAGGTCTCTCCTGGGTCAGATTGTCTCTCTAAGAACTTCCCTTCGCTTTGTTACCTAAGGTGGTGTGTTACGATTTGCATCCTCGCAGGGTGTTAGCATGACCCCGAAGCAGGTTATTCTGTTAAAAACAATGTTTCTGTTGGCTGAAAAACCTCATGGCTCCCAGGAGTCAGCATGAAGGTTGTTTTCTAGTGTGCTTTTCACTCCAAAGGAAAAGCGGTCCTTACACCCTCCTATGCGTCATGTTTCCCGTGGTGGCCAAGTTGAGTGTGTGTCCGTGGCCAAGTCTGCGTTTCTGGGACCCGGAGGAAAGTGGAACACAGGATTCATGTTTCCCATTGAAAGCTGATATCCAGGGGTTTTTCCTTAGAACTTTACAGTGGTTGCAACATATTTTTTATAGTTTAAGATTCAGGTAGTTCTATTTTTAGCTATAGCGATTTGCCCCCCACAGAAAATCCACAAGCCAATGTGCAAACAAAGCCAAACCCTGCACGGTGGCACATGTTAAGGACTCCTTGGTGTGATTCGTGAGGCCTTTCGCGACGTGGACCCTGCCTGACCCTTCAGCCTCGTGCCTGACCACGTTCCTGACCTGGCCCCTCCTCCAGCCTTCTGGGACTTCTGTTGTTTTCTGAGCACTCCGTCCTGGTGCACACTATTGTCTGTGATGGCCACGGCGCCTCAGGGTCCCTCTTGCCCACCCATGTTCAGTTTGTCTGCCGCACAGCTCCTCCTCCTCATCTTGTCTCCTGGGTGGCTGTTTCTACGTCTTCTGAGCAGAGGGAGGGGTTTCTCACCAGCATCCCCGGCCCAGCCCACAGTGCCATAGCCGCTCCTTCCTGTTCATGTGCCTTCCGGGACAGGTCCATGTTTTACTCACCTTTATTAGCTCTAGTCTATTACCAGTAATGGAGGGTGCCGACTGAGGATCGTTGAGTGAATGAATGACTGGATTCATGGGTTAACACAAACATATCCCTTCATTCACTATCATCCTGCTTTTACCCACTGCCCTTGTGGCCCTAGAATGTTTGCAAGAAGTGATACGTTATTCAGAGTTCATTTAAAACACTGCCCAAGTATGGGCATAGCTTCAAACTCTCGAATACTATGACATGTGTTCAAAAAAAAGATTAGGGTCTGCAAGTTTGCTTTTCATGTTGGTTTTGCAGGCTAGTGTGGGCATTAGTTCCTCTTCCTTTTTGTGACCATCATAAAAGCAACAGGGTTAGCAGGTCCAGCCTTGTCATAGTGCGTGCTCACCATAGTGGGCATTCGGCCATAGCTTACCTCTAGTCAGAAACTCCATAGACTTGGACTATCATTACTTATTACAATGACTGGTTTTTCATGTTTACTATCATTTGTACTGGTTTGGGGTAAGGCACTGGTTTCCAAAAGCGAGTCCTCAGACCCAATTTAATACATCTGGTGTGAGGTCCATAAATCTGTCTTCTCTAAAGCCTGGCAGTTTCTACTGGCAGAGACAAACACAGGTTAGCTAGCGTCTGCTGTGGTAGAAACTTGTGACATGTCTAGGCCTTTGGATTCCTTTCTTGCTCTTCAGTTTGCTGTGGTTTATCTGTAGTTCAGAAGTTCCACAAAAATACACGTATTTTTCCCCAAATACCCAGTGATTCAAACTTATAGCCTATTTATTAAATTAAAATGAATTATTTACATTTTTTCAATTACAATGGGCCTCCCAAATTATTTTGTATTAGTTTCAGGATAGGGCACAGCGGTTAGACATTTAAATAGTTTACAAGGGGATGCCCCGTGAGTGTAGTGCCCACCTGACACCGTGCGTAGTTACAGCAGTATTGCTGACTGTGCCACACTTTACATCCCCACGGCTGCCGATCTGTGCGTCCTGACCCCTTCACCTCTCTCACCCAACCCCCAGCCCCACTCCCCTCCGGCAACCATCAGTCTGTTCTCTGTGTCTGTGAGTCAGGTTCTGTGTCGTTCATTTTGTTCTTTAGATTCCACCTATAAGTGAAATCCTATGGTATTTGTCTTCGTCTGACCTATTAAAGTGAATTCTTACCACTGACTAATTAGATGAGTTGTTCAAATAAGATAAATGCCTTTAAGCGATGCAAGTTATTATTTTCCTTGGTGCGTTCAATGTACTTGCTTTTTAAGACTAGGACATAGGACCCAGAGTCATTCAATATTTTGTTTAAGGTGGTGCAAAGTCAGGGGCCACGTCAGGGTTCGACTCGAGCCTCTGGCACAGGTGTTGGCCAGGCATCAGAGGCATCGGGAACAGCCGGGAGACTGGGAGTGTCTGGCATCAGGAAGGAGGCTGTGCTGTTACGGTACCGATGGAGGTGGGGCCGTAGGTTCGAGACTGTGCAAGTTGTGCTGACGGTACGAGGGGCAGCGTAGGGAGATACAATGTCGTGGGGCCTGATACAGGGCTATGCGGTCAACAGTGGGAAAATTCCCCCTGATCTTACACATTAGAAGTGGGATTCTTAAGCAACAGCTAAAAAATCCAACCGCAGTATTGCTAAAAAATTACCTAGACTCAAATATAAATGCTAATTTGTACATCCCCAGGCTTTTTGTTTTTACTAGAATATCAAGAATCCTCCTATCTCTGGATCCACAGTGACGACTAAAAAAATAACTGATTAGGTTTGGCTTCCAAGCACGTTTAATGTCAGCGCACAGCCCAGCAAGACGGGGGCTCGTCCCTGAGCTGACCTGTGTGACCGAGAGCAGCAGTGCATGAAATGGCTAATGAAGCAAAACAGGATGACAAAATAATCATGTAGTGGCAGTTGTTATTGCTATTGCTGACATCACCGAGCCCCTCCCATTCCCAGGCTTGCATGTTTACATGTATTAACTTACTTAATGCATACGTTATTATTAATCCCACTTTTCGAAGTTGAGGAGACTGATGTCAGTGATTCAGTCTATAATGTATTATCTTAATCTTGAAAGGCAAGTTTGAAGACGGACTTTTCTGGTATACCTCAAAAGTTGATTAGCTTTTTGAAGTATCTTTATTGATGTGTTCTGTCTTCAAAAGTCAGTCCCAGAAAGAAAAAAAGAACAGAAAGGAGAGTTATAAACATTCTTTTGATTGTAAAGTTGATTAACCTTTAAAGAGCTTTACTATCCCACGCTCTTAAATTCAGTCATTCTGCCATCTCTCTGTGAGTTTATCATTTGTAGCCTTGCACAAGTTGTTTATTTAACTTCCGTCAAGGGCCCAATCCACCCGTCTGTAAAAGGGAATGGGTAGCTGGCCTACCTCTCTGAAGACTGTTTAGAATTAAGGTGACATTTGTGAATGTGGTTGGAGACGCATCCGGGCGATGCACGTACAGTTAGGCTGTTTGTCCCCTGTTTTGGGGGCAGCGTGCACAGGCAAGCCCGGTGGTTAGCCAGAGACAATGGTGTGGACACACGTTCCTTGCTCTTTGACCTTGCTCATTGCTGCTGCCTCTATCTTAACTTTTCTGCTTTTCGACCACATCCTGGACACTCCATCTCCTGGTGTTTTGAGAGGAAGCGCCGCAGCTGTTCGGAAACGCACCCTGATAGTGGCTGCTCTGACTTCCCTCCCTCGGATGTTTGTTCTGGAACCCCTGCAGAACTCTGTCTTAGTCCCCCACCCCGCTGTGATTTAGCCACTTAAACTCCAGTTAGTCCAGGTGGGCTGTGTACACTTTCACCACTGTGTTCTTAAAGTAAGGTTATGGGAAGGGGTGGGGCTGCCGTTTCTTCATAAGAAGCCAGCAACCCTCGAAGAATAGGAACTTGGGGTGAAAAAGAGATCTGTGTGTCTGGGGTCTGAGCAGCACCTTGTCTGCTCTGGCCAGCGCGCGTGCCTAGAGGGAGAGGAAGTGCGGAGGCCCGACTTCCAGCGCAGCCCTACCCCAGGCCTGTTTGTGTCCTGGAGGAGCCCCACTTTTCCCTTAAACTTAAACATCCTCAGAAGTCCTTTTCTTCCCAATGCATTCTGTTATTACTTCAGACTTCAGTCTCTTTGTTGTTTATTCTCACTTTGACCCTTTTCATGTCTTTTGACCCTGCCTTTCCTCCTTCCTCTCCTGGACCCTGTAGTACTTTCCTTCGGCCACTTTCCTCCCAGCGCCTGACTTCCGTGCCCTTCACACTTGCCCTGCAGTGCCCAGTCCTAAATCGGTGAGTCCCCACCTTTTCTCCCCCTTTCCCCATCCTCCACGCCGCTGGGAGGGTCACCGAATGGACGTGCAGATGAAGGTGCAAATGTAGCATCTCCAGCCCAGCCTCCCGCCTGTGCTGTTGTGTGACCCCTCTCCGCGTCCTGACCCCGCTCCGTCTCCCAGCCTCCCCCACCACCATCCCGGCCCTACGTCCCTCCTCCCAGAGTCTGTGCCGCGCCCTGAATCCGCTCACTCCCAGTGTAGCCTTCCTCCTGCTTCACCGAGAAGTTACTGACGTTTGTTCTCACGAGTTCCTTTGGCTCCTTGCCCCAAACCGCGCCATCCGCACCCTGCTTCCTCCTTACCCTTCTCTGTCCACGACCAGTCCTTCCCTGGGTGGTGGATGCCACCCACCGCTCACTCCGCACTCCATCCTGTCGCCTCAGTACCTGTCTCTGTTGGTTCCATCCTCCCAGCATCTGCAGCTGTCTCTCCCCTCCCCCCAGTCCTTAGAAAAAAGGCACCATTAACTCTCCAAGTTCCTCTGGCTACCACTCCATTGCATTCATTCCCTTCTTACCCGAGCACTTGCTTCCCTCCCTCTCTTCTGTTCTGTGCAGAAGATATTGATTAGGTTTCTAGAAAAAGATTTCTAGTTTTCATAGAGCTGACCTTCTAGTGGAAGGAACGGTAGGTAATAAATAGGTGGGTAAGTAAACCCATTCAGATAACGTGCAGTGAAAACCGAGTCATGTGAAAGAGGCAACAGAGAGAGAGAGACTGGGGGGGGGGGTGCGCTTCAGAGAGTGAAACCAGGAAGGCCTCTTTGAGGAGGTGGCATTTGGGTAGAAACCTAAAAGGGGAGGAGGATCAGTCATGCTAGTACCGTGGGGGAAAAGCATCCTAGGAAGAGGGCAAAGAATGAGCACAAAGATCCTGAAGCAGGAATAAACTTGTTGAGTCAAGTGCAAAGAAAAGTACTCATACTTCCTCAGCTTTCAAATCTGGCTTCATCCGTCACTCTCCTGAAACCATTATTAATAAGGTCACCAGTGATTTGCTCGCCATCCAGTGGTCCATTTTGTTCTCAGTGTACTTAACCTTGATGTAGCAGCTACACTGCGGAGCACCCCTTCCTCACCCATGTGGTGGCCTCCCTGCTGCTCTGTCCTGCCCCTCTCGGTACTTCTCTCATTGCCATGGACCTCCATCTCTTCTGTGGGCCTGCGCACTCTGCACCTGCCCAGCTGGGCTACCCCAGGCCTGCTGCCTCGGCTCCCTCTTCTCATTCTGCAGACTTCCTGTGTGATCTGACCCACACGCACAGCTTCACCTGATGTGCTGAGACACCTAACTCTGTCTAAAAAAGGCCTGTCCACTGCACATCAGACCCCCCCCATGGAGCTCCTCAAGTCAGCATATCCAGAGCTGAACTCCCTTTTCTCACCTGTAACCGGAGTCACACTGCCTTCTCCTGCCCCTCACCTGCCATCCCATTTCTAACCTGCTTCTCCCAGCTCTTTCTGCTTCTCATCACCTCTCCTGCCTTGCCATTTCTTGCTGAATGGTTGCGGTTCTTTCCTCGTTGTTGTCTGGTCTCGTTCCCCGTCATCCATTCACACTCCGCACTGCTGTGAGATGGTAAGACTGGAATGATCTCTCGTCTCATTCCTGTTAAAGACCTAGCACGGTCCTGAGCTGCAGCGCTGTGAAGATGGTCTGCGGCACCGGCGGGTGTGCCCTGGCTGACCCGCCGGCCTCATCTCCCACCTCTCCCTCCTACCTTCTGCACCCCGGCCTTGCTGAAGTTTACCAAGCATAACAAGCTGGTTTCTGCTTGTTCTGTATACTCAGTATATTTGCTTATGCTGTTATCTTCCGCAGAATGCCCTCTGATTTTGTAGCCTTGGCAAACACGCAGTCAGTCTTCAGTTCTGCTGCAATATCCTTGGCGTCAAACTGCCCCCACCCCCCAGCAGGTGGAGACGCCCTCCTTTCTCTTCCCTTTCCTCCGGCAGACTGTCGCAGGTGTTTCTCCTGTTATTTATGCCTGTTTTGTTTACCTACCTGCCTTCTTCTCTAGAATGTGAATTCTGAAAGCAGGGTGATTTTTTATCATGTTCACCTTCATATCTAATACAGAGCACAATCCATGGTAAATAACAGCCATAAGAAAAATCGATAAATATAAAAATAGCCATGTCAAGTGAATACGAACCGTGTGAGGCTGGCGGGTCACCTGGGGAGGAGCCCAGCTCGCCGCTGCACAGGAATCAATTTGCTTCCTACCTATTATCAGATACTGTTAGGTTTCATGGAGTGCTAGGGAGGTCACAGTTTTGTGGGGGGTGGGGGGGAAATGGCTCTGGAAAGATGCTAGTACATGCCAGTACTCGTGATGAAGTAAGGTGGAGCGCTGAGTGAGTGAGGTTCTTCGAAATTTCTGACTAAGAACCAGGTGTTGAATTTGTCTGCTTGGATCTGTGACATGAATACACACCAAATTCAATAAATAGAAATAGGAAAAGCGTTTTATGAATTGTTGCAGTAAAGACATCAGTCTGTGCAAACACTTCTTATCAAATGAAAGACACGTTTAGTGGAAGTTGAAAACAGTGATAAACTTGAATCAGAATCTGTCCAGAAGCTGCTATGAACAGATGCCCTGTGATGCTGGAGAAAGCAAGGTGCCTACAGACGTTTCTGTAACCCTGCAGATGAGAAAAGCTTTAAAGTGGTTACTTTTTACTGTTGTGTGTGTGTGTAGGGAGAAAGTATTTATGTTATAGTATCTGAGCATTTGGCAGTCTTAGGACATCTTTGCGCAAATGGCAAATGTCAGCCACTTTCTCTAAGAAAATAGAGCTGACCACAGATGGCGCTGTCCTGGTGCCTTGTTTACCTTGTGTGGTTCGGGATTGAGATATTCTGTCCGCACAGAATTTTCTAGATAACTGAAGCATCATTTTGGAGTAAAACCGCTCTCAGGTATTTCCGCGTTTCGCTTCTTGCACGGAGTCGGAGTCAGGTGCTCTTGCAGTAGCAGAGTAAGTAGGTACCTCCTCGTGATGGTTCAGAGCCAGTCTACATGGGTGGAGTGTTTTTTCTTTTATTAAATGACTGCAGACACTTACATGGTTTTTAAAGTGATGGTCTGCCTCCTCGTGTGCTGCCAGGAAGTGACCTGTCACTGTTGACTACAGTCAGCATTTCTGCCCGTTACAGGTCTTCTCTTCCTATGGACGCATTTTTTCCTTCTTAGCAATACTTTTTCATGAAAACGCCTCCTTTCAAAATGCACTGCTTTGAATGTGTAATAGGCTGTGAATGCAGGTGATGGTTGTTTAGCAGCTGTTGCTATTGTGTGGTAAAGGAAAAGGAGAGCCCCAGGGGCGGATGGAAGATTATCTGCGGGTAAACGGAACTAAGACTTGACTGCAGACTTTCAATTGTTTATTCTGACTTCCGGTTTTTATGTTCCTGCTTTTCTATACTCCGAGTTGTTCATGTCATATGAAAAGTCATCTCTAAGGTGTGAACCCATGTCCAGGGGTCCATTCCCATCACTCCTTAATGCGTTTGGCGAACGCGGGCAAGCCACGAGTTCTCGGGGCCTTGGTGTGCTCATCCATGAAGTGGAAAGGCTGGATTAGATGCTCTCCTTTCGTGTTCTTTCGTGCCAAAGGTAGTTCAGCAAAGAAGAGTTTGAAAGCCCTGAGACTCAAGTGCCTGGAGGATTCAGTGATCGCTTGGGACTGAGACTGGCATGGAGTCTCCCTGGAGGAGGAGGGTCCGATTTAGGAGGGTGGAAGGGGAAGGGTGGACCGGCGGGAGAGTGTGGCTTGAGAAAGTGCAAAGCCTCGTCAGAGAGCAGTTACTGTGGTAAAACACACATAACATAAAATTTACAATTTTCACCATTTTTAAGTGTATAGTTTCGTGGCATTAAGTACATGTGCATTGTTATATAACCATCACCAGTGCCATTTCTAGAACTTTTTCATCATGTCAAGCAGGAACTCTGTGCCCGTTAAACATGAACTCCCCATTCCCTGCTCCCCCCCACACCACCCCCCGGCCCCACGCCCCTTGCCAGCCCCTGGTAACCACCAATCTACTCTCTGTCTCTATGAACTTGACTATTCTAAGTACCTCGTGTAAGTGGAATCCTGCAATATTTATCCTTTTGGGACTGGTTTATTTCACGTCACTTATGTTTTCAAGGTCCATTGTGTTGTCACATGTATCAGAATTTCATTCCTGCCCTGGCTGGTGTAGCTCAGTGGATCGAGCGCGGGCTGGGAACCAAGCGGTCCCGGTTCGATTCCCAGTCAGGGCACATGCCTGGGTTGCGGGCCAGGTCCCCGTGAGGGCCATGTGAGAGGCAACCATACATTGCTGTTTCTCTCCCTCTCTTTCTCCCTCCCTTCCCCTCTCTCTAAAAATAAATAAAAATAAATCTTTAAAAAAAAAAGAATTTCATTCCTGTAGAGATTAATATCCCATTGTATGTATATACCGTGTCTTGTTTATCCCTGGATCTGCTGATGGAAGTTTGGCTTGTTTCCATCCCTTGGCTATTGGGAAGATGCTCCTGTGAACATGTGTGCACAAGCATCTGTTCGAGTCTCTGTTTTCATTTCTTCTGGATCCTTACCCAGAAGTAGAATTTCTGGATCATGTGATAATTCTGTGTTGAACTTTCTGAGGAACCACCCCACTGTTTTCCACAGGAGCTGTACCATGTTACATTCCCACCAGCATTGTAGGAGGGTCCCAGTGTCTCCTGGGCGGAAGTAGCTGTATGTGCTCAGCACCGACCAGCTTGACCGGAGTCCAGATTTTACATGAGGCAGGGCAAGACCTACAGTTAGGACAGTAGATTGAGGCCAGATATGGCGGGTCTTAAAAGCGGGCTGTGGTATTGCTACTTCATTCTCTAGGCTTCGGGAGGCTGGTGAGGGCTCCTGAGCTGGGGGAAAGCGGGATTATAGTGGTGCTGGAGGAGGGCTGAGGGTGAAAGGGTGCGTGCGGATGTATTGGGGCCTGGACGTGGGACATGGGCGTGCAGAAGATGGCGGCAGTCCCACTGGGGGACCGAGGCTCCATGTAGGAAGGTCGCAGAGGCAGGGATGAAAGTGGAGACACTTGTGGGCTCGGCAGCGCAGCACTGGCCACAGCCTGTGCACACTCTGGTTGAGTGATGGGAAGGATGTACGCGGAAGGAGTGGTACCTCCTTGACCTCATGATTCTTCTTTTTTTCACCCTTACCCGAGGACAAACTTACTGATTTTAGAGAGAGGGGAAGAAAGGGAGAGAAACATTGATGTGAGAGAGAAACATCAATTGGTTGGCTCTCACACACGCCCTGACTGAGGTTCGAACCTGCAACCCATTCACGTGCCCTGACTGGGAATCAAACCTGCAAGCAATGTTTCTCAGTTTATGGGATGACGCTCCAACCTTTGAGCCACACCAGCCAGGGCCTGGCCTCATGATTTCTGAGGTCCTACATTGAAGACAGGATGTAGAGAGGGTGCCTGCATCTGGTTAGCTCCTTGTCTGCTGAAGGCATAGACATTTGCAGCAGGCCACGGAGCTGTCTCTTGGATGCCAGGAGGTGTCCCCACCCAGCTGGCCATTCCAGGGCTCAGCCCCCTGGAGTAGGGTAAGATGAGCATTAGGATGCTTGTGCAGGGGGCAGAAACACCAATCTCAAAGTAAGTATGGAGAGAAAGAAGGGAAAGGGAACAGAGGGTGCCAGTTAGGGTGTCTAAACCAAAATTTAAGTTAGCTACCAAGTTCTTATTTTGATTTTCAGTTTGCATAGTACATAAAAATGATGCTATCCTATCAAATATCACAGGGAATGTGTTTGTGGGACCAGTTTACTTTGCATTGGCCATTGTGCATGCCAGCTTATTGGTTAAAACCTTTCCTGCCTCAGAATGCTTCTGTCCCCTTTTCTCTCAGTCCCCTTGTGTTTCCACCAACACAGATTTCTAGAAGGCACAAGGGTCTAGTTAGGTGCTGTCCTTGGTGTCACAAGAAACCTGAGAGTGCTGCCTATGTGCCCGTGTGGGAGCGTGTGCCTCTGGGTGGAAGGGGCCGACGGCTGGGTGTGGGTTTTAGTGGACAAAGGTTGCAAGGGAGTTTTAAATAACTTATTTAAAATAGGTAGACTAAAGGGATCTAAAATTAGATTTATAAGCCATAATCAATTTGATTAGGCAGAATATGGGGAAATATGATGTAGAATTGATGTAATAACTGTTTCAGGGCAGAGGATGCGGAAGACAATGGGAAAGCAGCTGGGATGGCGGCTGCAAGTTAGCCTGGGTGCACTGGCCTTCCTGGAAACGGCTAACGTAGACACTGCCTGTCACTCCGGGCTGCATGCTCCCGCTGTATGCATGCTCCGCACAGGCAGCCACCTGACATGGTTCTAAGAATCCTTATTAATAACACATTACATTCTCCAGGTTCTTTATAAATAGCTGTCCATCTCTTGACATGGGTTTGTGTATATCTCTACCTGTATTTTCAAATCTGTGGATTTAGATTTTAAAAATCAATGATTCTTATTCTGGTGCTGAGAAAGAAAATGACTCAGTTAAAAAAAAAAAAAAAAGTCCCTAGCCCACGTACGTTTTTATCTGCACATTAAACTGTCAGCAGCCTTTCCCACGTTTGTTGCTGTGTGGAGAGGGTCCGCTTGCCGACACGAACAGCAGAAGCTTGCCAAGGCTCAGCCACCGACCCCGGCAGGCCTTTTTCGTTGTGCAGATGTGCCGTTGCATTTCCTTTCTGACTCAGCCCGATCCTGTCTGGGCCCTGGAGTTGGTGGCCTGCCCAGCTGTGTAGACATGTTAGCGGTGGGAGAAGAGCCTGATTCCTTAATGAGAACTAGTTGCCTGAGAGAATTAACAGCCTTTGAAGGGAACCAGTTCACATTTTCACAGAGGTCCTTTGAGCTTCCTAGGACATGAACCTCCTTCTTTCTTCCATGAATGGCCCTGGCGGGGGCTCTGAATCCTGTTTCAGCATGAGCTCAGCAAACTTCTCTCGGCTTCCCTGACTTCCTCGTCACCCAAGGAACTGATGAAGGCTTCAGAAGAGGACTCAGTCCTTGTAACTCTGTGTCAAGCCCTTCTGTCACTTGTGCTCAACTGTCACTCCCAGGGGATTACACATTTTGTGTCTCCAGACAGGTGTGGGACAGCTGTGAGAAACGGCAGTATAAAAGACCCAAAGTCCTCTATGTCACACCTAAAGGGGACCCAAACTCAGAACAGGATCAAAGTGGTTGTAAAATGGGATTATAGTTTGAAAGGCTCTTATCAGGCAAAGAAGGACTTCCTAGTGTTTGGGAAGGAGACCTGTAGTTCCCACTGAAGAAATGAGGAGGGGGAGGGAGGAAGAAAAGAAAAGCGGTTTGGGAGAGGCCTTGAGAGCTGAAACTGACTCCAGGCTGACAGTTCCCTGGAAATGTGCTTTTGTAGCTACTCCGAGACTAGGGGCACTTTCTAGCATTGCAGGGTTAAGGGGAAGGGAGGGACATGGCATAGAAAACATGGCAAACCAAAGATAACAGATGAGAAAGCTTATCTGGTGATTTGTTGAATTTTACCTTTATTATTATTATTTTTTTTTACTATAGGAAAAACGCCCATAGTACCGGTAACTTTGGCAAAGCCATGGAGCATAGGCGCTTGGGGTCGGGCGCTCATTAGATAGGGAGGTTGTGCCTTTGGGAGGCTCTCCCTGGGAGTGGAGCCGAGATTCTGGGTCACATCTTCAGCCTGAGAAGGGAGACTGTGAGGTTTCAGTAACAGTGACACGGGGCAGAACGCAGTGTAGGGGGTCCATAAATAGACTGGCGCTGGGGCGCTGAGCGGTGCTGCTTCCCAGAGGCAGGAAGGGCCACATGAAATGAAGATGTGTGCCTGTCACGGTGCTGGGTGTTTTAAGTGTTTTCTGTTTTAATGCTTCCAGAAGCTTCCAGAGGGCCGTATGACCCATAGGACTGACCCTGAGCCACTCCACGTTACCTTGACTAGATCACTATGGTCAGTTCATCTGAAATGGCTGTAATTTGTAAGAGATAATATTAGTGCACTATTTGAATTAAATAAATATGATAATTTATCTAATCTTATTGCAGAAAATGCAAATAGTAGCAGAAAAGAAAAACATGTAACCCCACTCGACAACATAGCCAAGTCTTATTTTGGCATATTTCCTTACAGTCCTTTCTTTAATGCTGCTAAATATAGTTTCATATCCAACATTACAGACTTCCCCCGTGTTTTTATGAAGTCTTCATAACTTTGATTTTAAATTAATGGTATTTTGATGTCTTTGGGGATTTTTTAAAGTGGGAGCATTTTGAGTTTTTTAAAATAATTATTAGATGTAGGGAGTTTATTTTTTAATATTTTTTAAAGGCATTTTGTGCTAGATCTCCACTATAAAAACGTTACCTTCTCCTGTATTTCTGTTCACAGGGATCTACCGCACAGAAAGGGACAAAGGCACTCTGTACGAGCTCACGTTCAAAGGGGACCACAAGCATGAGTTCCGACGGCTCGTCTTGTTTCGACCGTTTGGCCCTATCGTGAAAGTGAAAAAAGAAAAACTCAACATGGCCAACACGCTTATCAACGTGATCGTGCCCCTGGCAAGGAGGGTGGACAAGTTCCGACAGTTCATGCAGAATTTCAGGTTGGTTTGTTTGTACCTATTTATCTTGCTCCGTGTGGTGCGTGTGAAACGCTGATCTCATTTCCCGTCATCTCCCTCGGTTCCCCCGCCAAGTACAAAGGCTCCTTTCTCTTCTCGTTCACTTCTGTTTTCTTCACAGCAATGTTATCATTTGTGTTTGCCTTTCTCTAAAGCAATTAAAAAAGCTTCCAGATAAGCAGATTTACCTTCGGGAGGGGAAAGTAGGAAGGACTGGGTTTTCTTTGGGATCTGCAAAGACAGCCTCCTGCCTGCTGTGTGCAGTTCTGACTTGACTTCGGGCTCAGGCCTGGGACAGCAGGGCCCATGCTATGGCATCAGTAGAGCGGCCCCTCACCCTGACTCTCAAAGGTGAGCGCCGCGTGGCCGTGGATTTGCACTGGAGGCTGCGCTTCCTCTGCCGTAGGCTGGCTTCATTTGCGGTCCTGCTCTAGCAGCGGCTGGAGTGGATTGAATCAGAATCTATTTTTTATTCTAACCTATGTCTCTCCAGAGATTAAATTTAGAATTATGCCAAGAAGTTTCCAAGCACTCATTTCCGTAGCTACTCAAGAAGACTAAGTGGGGTTTTATTTTCAGATGCAGGAACGTAGTTTTTACGTGTGTGTCCCTAAGGCCTTGCACAATGTTGGGTTTTATAAGCTGGAGCGACTAACATTCACTCACTGGTCGAGGTTAATCAGCTAACTTACTCAGCCAGCTTGTTTTAAAGATAGGAAGTCATGTGTGCCTAATTATAAGTCTTGGAAGATCAAACTCATTTTTAATCTTTTATCATTAAATTCACGTTATTAAAAGGCAGTAATGCTGAGTATAAGGGCATGGTTCACACTTGCTAAAATTCCGGATAATGAATGCATTTAAAAAAAATTTTTACATTTGAAGAGTAACTCTTTTCTAATTAAAATTTAAGGTCAGAATCCAGTAGTCTTAGAAGAGACCTTTGGAGATCATTTGGTCTAACCCTCCCTTAGTGCAGAATCCGTTGATAGCATTCTGACAGGCAGTTTTTCTGTGCAATATGTGTGCATCCCAGGTAACTACCTGCTTCACAAGGCAGGCTGCCTCTGTGTTACCAGCTCCAGATGGGAAGCTCACGGTTATTAGGACCCGAAGTCCGCCTCCCTGTAATTTCACCCAGTGGCCCAGTGCTAGCCTCTGAAGAAATAACTGATCAAATCCATTTCCTCTTAAACATCATAGCCTTGCAAATACTCAAAGAAAGCTCTCATAACTCTCTTCGTCTTTTCCGTGGTATCATACGGGCTAGGGGGCCCTGATCGTTCCATCTGTTCCCGGTTTGTAGAACAGCCCTGTGACCACGATCACTTCACTGTTCTTCCGGCTCCAGGGCTGACGTGTGCGTGTAGCTTTGGCTTCCCTCAGCCTTCCCGTGGTGTTTCTGTGTTCCGTCTCTGTGCTCTCTCTGGAATGGCCGAGTGCTGCTGGTTGATTGGGCGCCACATCCTTAGAAGGACTGAACCTGTGGCTGGCACTAGGCGGTAAGTCCAGTCATTACTCCCAGCAGCTGATGTGCCCATTTCGAGGACCAGTTCCGTTAGCTAGGAAGCATCTAGAGCTGGCCAGATTGCGGGCCCTGAGATTTGCTTCCGCGTATAGGCCAGCCAGTCTCTGAGTGTGCTGGGCTTGGTGAGGTCGTGCTTGCGCTAAGGGAATGTCTGCTCAGGGGAGGACCGAGTCCCCTGTGTAGGATTCCGGGGCTTGAAATAGCAAGATATCCATGACTGGCATGTATATGTGAGACATACTGCCTTAGTGTCGTGAGGATTGCAAGTAATCAACAATGGAAATAAGCCTAGAAGGGAAATATTGTTGAAAAAAGTAAGTAGCTCACAAGTCACCAATATTGAGATGGTGAAGTGGGATGTACTTGTAGTTAATGTTTTAAAAACAAACAAACATCCTAGGGACTTTTTCTTGACGGTCACCCTTGAGATGCCCATTGCTGCGGGGAGGCCGGAGAGGGTGGCAGGAAGATGTGTTACGTGGGTGGGATATTTGGGGGCCTGTGTGTGCTGGACACGCGACCCAGCGTAGGGCTGAGAAGACGAGCGGGCGGGGCAGCGCCTGCCTTCGCGGAGGTAAATCTACTCGCACAAAGCTGGAAGCGACAGCAGAGGTAGCCACAGGGGACGGTGGGCTCCAGAAGGGCTTCCCAGGGCAGAGGACACTTGAGCAGAAGCCCGAGTGGGGAGTTCGCTCTGTGCAAGTCCGGGCGTTTCTGAGGGTATTGAGGGTTCTGAAAAAATGAGATGAGAGATGGCAAGCAAACCTGTTTAATTCTACGTCAGTAAAGGTGGCATTTCAAGTTAGCCGGCAGAGAATGGCTGTAGCACTGCTACTTAAACACAGAAAAAAATTCTTACTTCACGCCAAAACCCAAAGTAAACTCTGGTCAATGAAATATTTAAATGCAATTAATATGACCATAAAGAGTATTAGGAGAAATATAAGGGGCTATTTATTAAATATTTGATGTTGTCTTTATGAAGTCCCTTCCATCCCAAGACTGTAAATCATTAACTGCTAGGCACCAAAGATGGCGTGATGGGTAATTTATTTTCTTCTTTTGGATTCTCTCTGTTTTATAAATGTTTATATAGTTACTCTGTGTTTTGTTCAAAAATTCAATGACAGGGTTTTTTGGCTTTTATAATTTAAACATGACTGTAGTTTTTAAAAGTGATACATGGCTGTTATAAGGTGTTTAAGCAATAGAGAACACGACAGGGGTTATTTAAAAATTCACTCCTGACCCTGCCTCCCAAAATTAATCACTTTTAATAATAATTGAATACTGTTCTAGGTACCTTTCTTTGTATATTTGCAGATATAAGAACTGGTGAGGGATACTTTAATACAACATGAGATATACTATATATTCTATTTTCAACTAAAGAATTGAATTTTACCTTATTTAAATTTATAGAAGAGAACCTGAAGTATAACAGGAGAAATTGCTGATCTTTAGGAAAATGTTTCTCAATTATAAGAAATATTGGTTCCTAAGAGATACCTCTAAAGTTAAAAAAGTGATTCTGTAAGACAGAAAGTTGGAATTATTATGTATTTTTTACTACACATTTTAATTTTAGACTGGATTGATTGGAAAATTACAATAGGAAGAGGCAATTAGCACTGTTATGCTTTCTGCCTTTCCTATGTCCCATTTTCCAATTTTGTTAGTTATCTATTATTTTTACCTTGTCAGGGTTTGCAAACATTGCATTCTGTTTTATTACCACAATTCCTGCACTTAAGTGGATTTAGTGTATTTGTTATCAGCCCTCAATAGCTTCTTCATTTCTGAGGCCTTGGTTAGCTATATTTCATGGTCAAGAAATTTTTTCAAGAAGAATCGTAAGTTATTTTCTTTTTTTTAAAGATTTTATTTATTCGTTTATTTATTTTTAGAGAGAGGGAAATGGAGGGAGAAAGGGAGAGAAACATCAATGTGTGGTTGCCTCTCCGGTGTCCCCTGCTGGGGACCTCTCCCGCAACCTAGGCATGTGCCCTGACTGGGAATTGAACCGGCGACCCTTCGGTTCACAGGCCTGCACTCAATCCACTGAGACATACCAGCCAGGGCCGGATCATAAGTTCTTGAGAATAGAAGGTCTACTTATTATCTTGGTAGTTTAAGTATAATTTGGCTAGACTTAAAATTCTTGGGGGACAGTTTCTTTCCTCGGGAGTTTGCAAACATTCTTCTGGCACCTACTGGTACCATGGAGAAGTGCTTGGACAACTTTATTTTGTCTCTCCTGAAAGTGACTTACTTTTGCCTGCATGCTCAAAGAATTCCTTCTTTTGTCTTGAATCATACAATAATAACTTAATCAGGATATGTCTCATCTCAGTGCCTATTGTTCTCTCTCAGATTTTCCTGTAATTCAGTTACCGCTTTTTGCTTTGTGGATATTTTCATTTTAGGGAACTATTTTTGCTGTTCTAATTTTGAGTACTTCTGCTTTGTTTTGTTTTGTTGTTGTTGTTGGATTCTCTATGACAATTGTATATTCTCAGGTCTTCTCAAATTTTTTAGCTTCTCTCTATTTTTAATGTCTTTGTCTTTTATCTGATTTCACATAAGCCTTTCTTTTATGTGAGAAATTTGATTTTCAGATATAGTTATTCTGTACCCTAGTATTTTAAATTATTACTTATGTTTGTTTTATCAATGTATTTTCTGAGCATAGAATGTACCTATGAAGTGTAATCTGTTGTTTTTGTCATTTCTTTTTTGAACACTTTTTTAAAAGATTTTATTTATTATTTTTAGAGAGAAGGGACAGGAGGGAGAAAGAGAGGGAGAGAAACATCAATATGTGGTTGTCTCTCGTGTGTTCCCTAGTGGGGGCCTAGCCTGCAACCCGAACTGGTGACCTTTTGGTTCGCAGGCCTGTGCTCAAGCCACTGAGCTACACCAGCTACGGCCTCTTTGAACATTTTAAATTTTATTTTTTATTTTACAGATAGGGAAAGGGAGGGAGAGGAGAGGGAGAGAAACATCGATGTGAGAGAGAAATATTGATAAGTTGTCTCTCATGCACACCTTGACTGGGGACCGAACCTGTAACCCAGGCACGTGCTCTGACCAGAAATCAAACCAGTGACCTTCTGGTTTGGTGGACGCTGCCCAATCAACTGAGCTACACCAGCTGGTGCTCTTCTTTGAACTTTTTAAAATTGAATTCATATTTTATTAAGAAAGCATGAAACATTTGTAAGACATTTTCTTCTGTTTGAGTTGTAGTTTCTTTCAGACTAGGTTTTTCATTGGGTTTTTGAACACTATTGCTTTCTTAATTCTCTTTCTCTTCTTCCTTTAATTTGGTTGTTATTCTCGAAACATGGTAGCTGTGATGTTTGTCTTCATCCATCTAATTTATGGCACACAGAGGCCATCCAGACCGTTTGCTCTGACATAGGGGTAGATTCTTCTTGGCTACCTCTGTGTCTTGACTGAGAACTGTTTGTGTCCCGCCCCTGGCTATATTCTGAGGACACGGTATTCATTGCTCCATTTACTTCATTTGTAGTTTGAGAGAACGAGTAGAGGAGAGCAGGAGCTTGGCTGTTTTGCGCAGCCTTCGTTGGAGGTTCCCGATTCCTGTGGCTCTTCTGAATCCCGGGGTGAACCTTTGAGCGGCCCCAGGCTCACTCTGCCTGATAGCGGAGGGATCTTTTCCCTGAGGGGTAGGTTATTCGGCTCTCAGAAGGGGCCCTCAGGTCAGAACTGGGGCCCGGAACATCACAGAGAATCAGTCCCATTTGCTTCCTTCTCATCTCATCTACTGTTGTCTTCGGCAGCTCTTTCGAAAACTCCCACAAGTCTAAAAGAGGAGAAATGGTAAGGTTTCGGCTCCCTTGGAGGTTCACGTGTGTCAGGGGGAGACATGTCTAAGATATTGATCTGGCTGTTAGCATCTCTCATCCCTTCTCCTCTTCCTGCTCTTAGGACGATCTTGACTCAGTGTGATGGTCTTTTGTCCTTTGGTTCCGCCAAGTCTACCTTTTTTGCAGGGGTTACCTCACACAGCATAATTAGGTTAGTTCTTCCTTCCTTCTCAGCCTTCCGTATGATGTGGGGAGACCAAATGTCCACTGTGGCTCATCCTGTGCCGAGACCCCGCGGTGGGAGCTGGGGCTCCTGTCCCCCCAGACCAGCCGTTCCCCCGGGCTGCCTTCTCCCAACCCTGCTTCTCTAGCTCCTCTGGGGCCACATGCAGCTAAAACAGAATCTCCCATTTCTTTTCTTGGCCTCCTTTTTGTGATGTTTAAGGCAGAAAAGTATGTCCCTTTCATTGGTCATTTATTGGTAGCAAAACTTTTTTTGCTCTTTTCCACATTTTTGATACATGGTTTGCAGTTATCACTATTTGAAATGACAATTATCGCTATTTGAAATTAATTTATTGAAAACATTATATTTTAAAAGACAAACGTCCTTTGTAGACCACTGTACTGTCACTGAAGTTATTCCATCCTGCCTTGTTTGGTAGCGCTTCAACAGTCCGTGTCTTCCAATACACTGTGAAGTCTCTGAGACAGGAAGGGTGACCAGTCGTCCCGTTTGCTTGGGACTGAGGAGTTTCCCGGGGTGTGGACTTTCAGTGCTAAAACCTGGAAAATCCCAGGCAAACTGGATGGTTGGCTCCACAGCAGGTTCTGTACATTATTATTCTTTTTAAATCTGACGCAACTAGAATATGCTTTGCACAACAAAGTTAGCTCAAGGGATCCAAGCAGGCTGTGTCCAGCTACAAATAATTAGAGCAAAACACAGACAGCTTCATGTACGGTCGCCCACATACACACTCTTTCTCATTCACATCGTTGGGATGGGGTCTAGGGAGAACTCTTTAGAAAAATACAAACATTACAAGACCATTCAGACAGATAGTGATGTTTCCATAGTACTACGCTCATTCTCTCATCGGCTGTTTGTTTATTGAATTACAGACAGTTTCAGTCATGCATAATATGGAGAAATTCTCAAGGGCAGAAATGTCTTATTTTTTAAGCTCCCCTGGTAGAGTATTTGGCACATGGTATGTTGTTTGTTTGGTTATTGTTTGTTGAATGAAGGAAGGAAGAAATGAATGAATGGAATGGAACCCTGGAGTGGAAGTCTGAGCAAATTCTGCTTTGCTTTTCGGGAAGCCTCAGCTGATGAATGCAGAGTCAAGGTCCAATGTATCTGTTTTATTCCTTGAGAACAGGAAGTGCTTTGAATGGATTTTAAAATGCCAGCAAAGATGTTCCTAGAAAAAAAAAAAGAATACTTTTTTATTCAGGCTCAGTGGGTGATGCCTCTAACGTTTCTGGAGTAGATTCTTTGCAATTGCACACACCATTTTAAAGCAGTTTTTCAGGAGCTTGGTGCTATGTATGTTCTTTTATTCTACCTGGCAAGTGTGCAAAAGGGGTCATTTATGCACAGAGAATTTTATTGTCGGTAGGTGACGATTCAGTCTGCAGGGACTGGGGCTCCGAGGGAGCTCTCATTTTGGAGCGCATAGTCACATCCCGGGCATTTGTTTTTGGTCCCTTGTCTGCTTTTAAGAGCTCTGTCATCAGTCTGAATTTCAGAGGCGGCTCTTACCTTTCTTAGGCAGGAAATAAACAATTCTCAGAACCAAGCCTGTGAGCAGGGGGAGCCCTGCATGCCCCTTGCCCAGGGTCTGTATAATCTCCCCTCATATTTCTTTCACCTGCATTCTCTCGGTCCTCCCCTCTACCTTTTTAAACCCTGTCCATCTCTCAAGGCCCCCACCCACTGACTTTCCTGTGCTTTCTGAATTCTCTTTAATTTGTATCAGTGCCATGAGGTGTCCTTATTTTATTTGAGCTCATTTTATTTCTTATATAAGTTGTTTGAGGTCGGGAACTATATCATCTATTTCTTTGGACTTCTCCCAGCCATCCTGGCTAGACAGTCACTCCTTTTTATGTCATTATAAAGTGCCTTGAATAAACTGGTGTCTGCAATTAGAGCTCAGGGCTTTCCGGAAAGCTATGATGTGGATCATTTTGGGGGAAGCTAAGGAAAGTAGCTAACATAGTGACAAAAGCAATAAAATGCAAAATATCAAAATATCACAAAATGTCATCTCACCAGTAGAATCTCTCCATTAACATGCTTCCAGAAAACACCTACAAAAATTATGCACACACACATATATGTATATATGCACAGACACATACATACACATATTTATTACATATATATTCACACATACTCATACACACACATATTACACACACAGCAGCGGATCGTACCACACTAGCTAGGGGTTACTGTTGAGAGAACAGGACATGGCTAATTAATGTCAGCTTTGCTGGGGAAAGCAGGTGTAGACCAATCCAGAGCCAGAGGCCTGGCCCTGAGAGGGCTGTCGGGACCCTGCTGCGTGAGGTGCCAGGTGCCTAGGACAATCAGAGTCGCAGCGAGGAGAAATGGGGACGTAGTGAAGGTAACTGTATCTGCTTGGGGAGGGTGACAGCACCTGTGCTTCTGCTTTATCATGCCTTCAGACAGCCACGCCCCGGGTGCCACCAAGGGTTTCCACCGTCTTACAGGAGAGAATGTCCGTTACCTTTACCCATCCAGTCTTTAAGACGGTTTGGCACACAAGAGAGAAGTCACAGACAAGGATTCTAGTCTTACCCTTTCTGGACTTTAGCTTTCCATCTGGAAAATAGAATGTGTGTGTTCTTTACGTCATAGACTTCTAACAGCAAAGAAGGCAGGATCAGTGCCCTTCCTGTGACACTGGGTGGTCCCGATGGGCGTGGCCTATGGCAGATTGGACATGTGGCCTCTGAGTTTTCATTTACTAGGTCCGCCCATTTAAATTGCATTGTTTCTTGGTAAGATAAATACAAATACAGGTAATTGTGGTGGCTGGCCAGAAATGCTCCATCTCAGCCCTCCTGGCAAGTCACTCAGTTTACTTCAAGCCCTTGGGCACTTCAGAAAATAGGTATTTGTTTGGGCCTTTCCTGTTATTTTGAAAACAGGTCCAGACGTACATGTGTTCTGTTTTCTAGGGAGACGTGCATCCAGCAGGATGGGAGAATTCATCTCACCGTTGTTTACTTTGGGAAAGAAGAAATGAATGAGGTCAAGGGAATACTTGAAAACACTTCCAAGTAAGTACAATGTGGAGCCTTAACCCGGTGTCATGGTACCTGAGCTTGTACACATCCATGGCTGAAACTCCTTCCTTAGTTTGTTGTTGTTATTTCTACACTTGATCTTAGCCAAAAGACCGAGAAGCGATGTGTTGTTATTTCTGTAACACTGTGGGTCAACTGAGAGATTGGCTTGTGTAGGGAGAATTCCGCTCCCTCTTTCCCTGGGAGACCGCCTGCCTGACACTGGTCCTCATTGTGCACGGTGTTGACAGTGACTTTGAGATAAACTTCCCTGAGCACGAGGGTAGGGAACCAGCTTCTCTGGGCTTCCGCGTGACTGGATGTCTTCACACTTAGCTCTGCAGATTCGGGGCCTTCATGCCAGAGCGGGAATTAGGATGGGCACAGCTGCGCGGTGGCTCCATCTCAGCCACATCTCAGCCTTGTAAGGCTAAGAGTGATGTCCACTCAGCAAATGGCCTCTTCCTCTGACTTTCATTCACTGCCCATTTTGAGAGATTGGGGGAAGTCAGAAGTGATAGCAGGATCCTTGATTAAATCTACCTGGTTGAACAGAAATTACTTAACCAAAAGGTTAGACTTAGGGTTGTATATTTATACCCCATTGATCAGATATATGGGGAAAGAAATGCATTCACAGCCAGCAGAGATGGATTTTTTCCAACCACAATAAATATACAACTATTTATTTAATAAGTGTCTATGGCATTTTCTATTAGTGAGGGAGCTGGGATGGCACTGCCATGCTCCCCTGGGGTTTGCCAAGGAGGTTTGCAGAATTTTGGTTGAGTGATTGAGGTTGAGGGGCTGGAGGTGGTAACCCCTCCATAAGTGAAGCTTGGAGGGTGGTCAGTAGTCCTCAGTGGCAGAGATAGTCTCAAGAGGTACGTATGGTCTAGATATAAACAGGGCTTCTGTTGAATCTCCAGTAAATGGTAATAAGAAGATAATCCGTCAAAGGATAAGATTCCAAGATTGAACGCACATTGGTATTTATGTTCATGCTTTGTTACTAATTTTGTATCAATGGGCATAAGATCAGAATGCTAATTATAATCATTCAAATATTCTGAGGCAGTTCACAAGCCAAATCTTGTCCACCACTTCTTTTGGTGAAGAAGTTTTTATTGGAATGCAGGCATGCTCATTTGTTTACTGTCACTTGTGGTGGCTTTGGGGTCCACCTGCAGAGCTGAGTGGTTGTGACAGAGACTGTGTGACTCACAGCCTAAACTCTCGACTCTCTCGTCCTTCCCAGAGGAAGTTTGCCAGGCTCTGTTTTAAATCAGTTCGGACTTAAGAGTTTAAAACTAGTAACAGCTTAAGGCTGTGGCCTCTGTTGAAGGGAAATCAAAGAATAAAATAGTTGAATATCCTAAATGTAAGCGAAATAGAAGTCTCTCAACTGCAATGCATTGCAACATCCTTTTCATCTCTGCTTAAGAATGAGGAGCACGGATTGTTGGAATTCACGTCCTCTGTGTAGAGGATAGTTTCTAACATCGCTGGAAGTGTCCATCCCTGGGCACAGATCTTTTTAAAGTTTCCCAGGTGATTCTAACACGCAGCCAGAATTGAAAGCCATTGTCTGAGAAAGTGGCGATCCGCCCCCAGGGCTGCCCGCAAGAGCCTTGACTGCAGCCTGCTGCCCCTTCCCAGGTATTTTTACGTAGCCATCCAGGTGTCCCTAAAGTGCAGCCAGGATTGAGAAGCTCAGTCCTATTGGGTCTGGCACCTTCCCACGACATTAAAGGATGACCAGACATTTGCTGATAGATACATGTAACCAAATTTGTACAAGTCTGGAGGATGAGTAGCCAGTTTATTCATTACAAGAAATACACTTTGTAGTGACTAGAGTGCTTAAGGACTCATTAGCGAGGCGTGCTTTCCCATTGCAAATTACCTGGCAAGCTGAATTCTCAATCAGAGGCTGGTTTATAAGCAACGAATGAATAGAATCTGAACAGGAAAAGGTATATCATTTGAGGGTAGGGATCATTTACTTAAAACTTTGTGCGGAGAACTTTGTGCTAGAGGTCAGTGCTTTAAAGAGGCACTGTAGGAACTTTGGCAAAATTTATTGGAACTCCATATTTTGCATGGGTGTCCTCATTCTGTTAACTAGTGATAATTACAGCATTGATGTCACTGCTACATTGGGACATGTCCTGCCCCCTCCATTGCGTTGCTTTGATGAGGCCACCTCTCCTAGGAATGTCCTGCCCTCTGCAACCAGCCTGAATCAAATTCCCATTGCCCAACCTGGTACCCAAACTGGCTCTTACTTCTAACTCAGTCTTGATGACTTTCTGTGCCCAGCCAAACTGGGGGCATAGTTGCCCCCCCTTGTCTTTGCTCCCATTATTCTCTTCCACTTGATTTTCTCCACCCTCCTTTCTACTTACTCACAGCCCCCATCCTCCCATCCCTACCTGGGGCCCCACCTCTGGAGCTTTTCCTGACCTCAGTCTCTGAACTGTAGTCCCTTTCAGCACCGGTTATGTTTGGCACTTGGCATATGATTTGGTATTTCCATTTCTTCCCATTGCCCTAAC
Source organism: Micronycteris hirsuta (assembly GCA_004026765.1). Classification (NCBI taxonomy): domain Eukaryota; kingdom Metazoa; phylum Chordata; class Mammalia; order Chiroptera; family Phyllostomidae; genus Micronycteris; species Micronycteris hirsuta. The sequence continues at coordinate 140,879 of PVJI01000195.1, forward strand.
TAGGTGACAAGCTACTTAATAAGTGGTACCATGTCCCATGCTTCTTCGTAACTCCAGCACTTAGCAGAGTGCCTTATTCGGAAACTGTTCAGTGTTTATCAGGAGAAAGATAATGCCAGGTATACAGGAAAGTTGTACACATGGTAATCTAAATGAAAACTTATATAAGGAGCTTCATTTCATCATTTTATCATTCTTTTAAGATGGTATAACTGTTGTTCAAATGCATCTTATCTTTGAATAATAATAATATTATTTATGTGGATGATCTGATTTAATATTCACAGCAGCCTTATGAGACAGGTGCTGTTACTGGCCCTGTTTCATAGATAAAAGCGACCGAGGCTTAGCGAGGTCGTTACTCCGGCTGCTACCGTTGACACGTCAGAGAGCCAGGCTCTCAGCCCCGTGTGTGAATTTACCGGGACTCCCAGTCTTAAAACCGCACCCAGTTTTCACTCCAGTGCAGTCCACCCGCAGGCCCCTAATTGTTAATCGACAGCAACAGGATTTGAAATCAGGCTAAATGAAATGTTTTTTCATTTGGATGTCAGTATCATGATTAAACTGTTCTAAATCCAGCTATATGTATTTATTTTAAGAATATCTATTAAAAATCTCATTTGATGACTGTGTGTGATATTTCACTGACTTGGTTTGTGCTCCCTCAATTGAGCTTTGCTTTTCAGTTGATTGCTAGAGATCAGTGTTTTGCAAACTGTAGTTTGTGATTCATTAGAGGATTGTGAAATACTATTCAGGGAGTTATGTTCAGTGTTTTTAAAAATTGAACTAGAGTGGATAAAGTGTATCAGAATGTATCACAAGTACGTAAGGATAAATATTGCATCATGAAATTTTAATTTCTGTTTGTGTGTGTGTGTGTTCTGTGTCATAATATACAATATATGCCTTTGTAAGGGCTTTGGTCAAAATATTTAAAAGCCACTGCCACAGAAAACAGCACAGATCCGTTTGCAATAGCTGATTCCTAGTCCACAGAGTTTTCCCCATGAAGCATCAGTTAACCTCCGGTTAAAGCCTGGCTCAGTGGTTCTCAAATATAAACGTGCTTTGTATAAGCTGGGATGCTTTTTAAAATGCATGTTCCTGGGATCCAACCCCAGGAATTCTGAGTCAACGGGCTGAGATGAAGCTTGGGAGCCAACACTCAGAATGAGTTCCACGTGTGGATGTGGGTGGTCCGTGGCTCACACTTTGAGAAATGCTGGCTTCAGTAGACATTTGCTTGGAGCTGTGTATGTAAGTCCTCACTTAATGTCATCAAGAGGTTCTGTGACTTTAAGTGAGACAATGTATAATGAAACCACTTTTATCATTGGCTAATTGATACAAACAAGAGTTAAGTTCCCATAGCATTTCATCAGCCTTAAAATACAAAACGACATTGACCATAACGTTATTTGAGGACCTGCTGTATTAGGAAATTATATTTTAAAAATTGTAACTGGCGAATGAGTTGGCATGAGCTAATGTTTACTACATTGTGAGTTCACCTTTATTCAGTCACGAGGTCACAAAGGCACCTTTCAGAGAAATCGTCTCTGAGGTCAAAGCACTAGAAATGAGGCACTGCCCTGCCATAGCAATTATGTGACACAAGGGAGGGTGTGTGTGTGCGTGTGTGTGGTACCTGCCTTGCCATGGGTGTGTCAGCGTGTCACACTTCTTTGAAGCTGTTGTTTGACATGTACCCTCAGGATGATTTTTATCAGGACACCGCAGAAGAAAATTTGGCACGGGGAGGTTTTATTCTGTGTGGTTTTGATTTGTTTCTGAAATTTGGCAGAATTATTGCTTCGTTTAATCTTTTCTTAAACGAGGAACTTTTAGATAGTCTCACCTGCTAACATGAAGAAAGCAACACAGTGAACCCCTGAGCCCCTCCCCAGCAGATAAGGCGCCTCACACCCTCGGAAGCACCTCACACACCACGGCCGTGTGCGGGCCTGTGGCCGCCTCCCCCAGTGCTGGCCGGGAAGACGCTCGGCGCGATTCCGCTTGGCATTCCAGCTCTCTGTGGATGTGCCTGTGTTTTCAGGCATTCTCAGTTCTCTGGGGATTTGAATATGGCATATAGATGAAAGTTTTCTGGCACTGCTAAATAGCCTGAATGTGGTTATTATAAAGTAGTAAAGGAGAGTGCCATGGCCCTTGGGAGATGCTCATCTTTGAGGGTAAAGCCGCCAGGGCCTCGGCCCCCAGCTCTCAGACGGTTCGGAGGAGGAACAGGTGGCAGACGTTAACACCTGGTGAATCTAGCTAGGTGAAGGGTATGTGGGTATTTGCGCTATTCTTACATTTCTGAAGATTTAACATTTTTCCATATAAATATATTGGGAAAGTATACTTTGAAAAAAATTAGTTGATATGAAGTTCATGCAATAGAATATAACAGTTAAAAGAAAGAAATATGATGTCAATGAAATGGAGAAATAAAGGCCTATGCAAACACTCTCCTCCATAAAAGCAACGAGAAACTTGCTTAAAATGGTCAGAATCAGTGTTCTAAGAACTCCGGAAATTGAACAAAGCTTGTAAGAATTTGTAAAGTGTTTATCCCAGGAAAATGAGAAACCTGTTCAGTTTTGGTGTGAACAGGGAGCTCTGTGGAGCTTTAACTTGCCCTGTTCCCCGACCCGCTCAGCTCTTCAGTGGCCTTGGAACCCAGCAGCCCTCGAGCACGGCCAGGGCCTCAGCCTGGCCGCCCCCACGGGCCTGATGGGGCTGAAGGTCCTTTCCGGCATTATTCCCGAGAACTGTCATCATTAGACCCTGCGTCTGAGGGTCCCTTGAAGACTCCACTTACAAGGTTGTCTTTATGTCACTTGACTCAGAGCTCTCCAGTGGAAAGAGCCTTTTCTCTAGGGGGTATTTGTAAAAAAAAATTATAGAAAGCCTGTAACTTTGTGGCTGCCTGCAGGGGTAGGTAAGACTTGGGGCGAACAACAGACTAATCAAAAAGCTTAAAAGGTGAAGCTGGGGAGTGAGCCCTTCACAGGGGCCCGAAATGCTCCCGTTCATTTCTGGGGACTATAAGGGCAGACACAGGTCCAGGGCTGTGCTCATACTTAGGAAAGACCAGAGTAGGCCCTAACTTTTCACCTCTGGATGACCTTGAGGCCCTGCACAAAGGAAGGAAGACTAAGTTTAAGTTGTCAACTGCCTGGTGGCGTGTTCAAGGCACATCCCAACAAGCACAGAGTCCCTCGACAAAGACTTAGAGACTGCCTGGTTCCAGGCATGAAAGGAAACCTCTTTCTGATCATTAGTTTAGTACTAAATGGTCACACGTAAAAGAATCATTTATGCAAGTCACGAAACAAACAAAAAACTGCAACCACAAACCCTGGGGAGATTCTGATTCCCGGGGTCGCCACATTACATTATTTAAAATGTTCAGTTTTTTAAAATGATGAGACATACAAAGAAACAAAACATATGATTCACACACAGGAAAAATCGATCACTAGAAATTGCCTCTGAGGAAACCCAGGTTTTAGACCAACCAGACAAAGACTTTAAATCACTGTATTAAAAATGTTCAAAGAATTAAAAGAGACCATATTTAAAGAACTAAAGAAAATTTTGAGATTTTCTCAAAATAGAACCATGTCTCACCAAATAGAGTTAGAAGTTATTTTTTTTTAAGCCAATTTTCTGGTGTTGGGGGGTAAAATATCTAAAATTAAAAATGTAATTGGTCGGGAGGTGATGCGGACCCCAGCGCACGGACCCCAGCTTTGCGCTGGGGTCCGTGGCTTTGTGGCTGAGACGAGACAGATTTATACTGACTACCGAATTCGTGGAGGAAAAGGGACGGCACTCCGTTCTCTCAAGAGAAGAGGGCCCGACCCTTGCCTTGACTGGCTTTTATTGCTTTTCTGGGCACCTTACATTGAGGATGGTCCTCATTTACTATGCACAGGTTTGATTTAGGTGGTTACCTTTTACAGAAAACAAAAGAGAGGATGTTGCTAATTACATCAAAAAGGAAGGATATTTGCAAGTATAAAGGGAAAAGTGGGTGAACTGGTTACACTCGTCCTTGGAAAGTTTAGCACAGATTTTAGGAAGTTACTTTAGAGATATGCAGTAAGCGTTTGTTGCCTCAGTTCAGGGCAAGGGAGTTTTAGCAAAAAGCAAGTCTCAAAGCGGCCTAGGTACAATGCAGGCCTGGTTTCCCACGGGAGAACCTATCTGTGGGCATGGGTCCTGTGTATCAGACCTCACTTTCCATTGGCCTTTCTGAGTGGGAGCTGGGCCCACGCCACACAGAACGGTCTTCTATAGGGAAGGTGCTTATTTCAGGTTTGAACAGGCAGGAAAAAAAATCAAGGAACTTTAAAATAGGTCAACAATATGATTCAGTTTGAGAAACAAAAAAAAAAAAAAAGGAAAATGAAGAAACCTTATAGACTGGTAGTCTGTCATCAAGGATAGCAAAGACATAGTGGGACTCCAGAGAGAGGAGAGAAAGGGGCAGAAAAAATATTTAAGAATAATGGCCCCAAACTCCTCAAATTTAACAAAAAACATTACACATCCAAGAAACTCAACAAACTCCGAAGAGGAAAACTCAAAGAAATCCATACGAGGCATATCTGATCAAATGGGTGAAAGACAAAGAGAGGGGGAATCTTAGAAACAGCAAGAGCAGAGCAACTCATCTGGTCCAAAGGATCCTTAATAAGATCAGTAGCTGACTTCTCAGAAACAGTGGAGGCCAAGAGCGGACGGCGTAGTCAAAGTGCTGAAAGACAAACGACTCAACCAAGAAATCTGCGAGCAGCAAAACCATCCATCACACACAAAAGAGAAGTTAAGACGTCCTCAGAGAAATAGGAACTGACAGCCTTCATCACTAGCAAACACGCTGTGCAAAGGCGTCCTTGAGTCTGAACACAAACTAGAATCCACGTGAAGAAATGAAGACTGGAAGGAAAAGTAACTACATAGGGGAATATAAAATACAGCATTTTTTTCTACATGATTTAAAAGACAACTGCATAAAGCAGTAAATATAAATCTGTATTGATACACACATGTATAAAGATACCACTGTACTTTTTTAATCCTCACCTGAAGCTATGTTTATTGATTTTAGAGAGAGGGGGTAAGAGAGGGAGAGAGAGAAACATTGATGTGAGAAGAACCATCGATTGGTTGCCTCCTGTACGTGCCCCAACTGGGGGTCGAACCCACAACCTAGGTATTTGCCCTCACTGGAGACTGAACCTGCAGCCTTCTGGTGTATGGGATGACATTCCAACCAACTGAGCCCCCAAGCTAAGGCTATAAAGATATTATTTTAATAAAATAACAAATAAATAGAATGAAATAGAAAAAAAAAACTTCCCACAAAGAAAAGCTCAGCCAGAATCACTCCACTGCTGATTTCTACCAATCATTAAAGATGAATTAATACCAACACTTCACAAACTTTCAAAGTGTACAAGAGGGAACACTTCCCATCTCGCTCTGTGAAACTGATACAAGGTGGTGTGTCAGCTGTAATGGAAAACCAGAAGATCCATGGTACCATGTGGAGGAACCTCGAAGACATAAGGAAAACACTATAGGCCAGTATCTCTTATAAATATTAGATGCAAAAATCTTCAACAAAGCACTAGCAAACAATCCAGCAGCAAAGAAAAAGGATCATATACCATGGTCAAGTGAGATTTATCCTGGGAATGCAAGATCGATTCAACAAAAATCAATCAGTGTAATACACAAAATGGCATGGTCATCTTCATACACACAGAAAAAGCATTGGAAAAAACAAATATGGATTTACCCTATTCCGCGTATTTCATACAGATGGAATCATATCACATATGGCCTTTGGTGTCTGGCTTCCTCTCAGCACTGTGTTTTTGAGGTTCATTCACATTGTAGCATCTGTCAGGACTTCACTCCTGTCTAGTCTGTTGCTCTTGATGTCATTATAAATGGGTTGCTTTCTTAATTTCTCTTTCGGATAGCTCATTGTGTGTAGAAACGCAACTGATTTTTGTGTTATTTTATCCTGCAATTTTTCTAAATTTGCTGATTAGTTCTAGCAGTTTTCATGGAGTCTTTAGGATTTTCAATATATGGGATCACATCATCTGCAAACAAAGACAATTATACGTCTTTCTCTTCTATTTTGGATACCTTCTGTTTGTTTTTATTGCCTGACTGCTCCGGCTAGGACTTTCAGGACTATGCTGAATGGCAGTGGTGAGAGTGGGCACCCTTGTCTTGGTCCTGATTTTAGAGGAAAGGCTTTTAACTTTTCACATTGAGTGTGATGTTAGCTGTGGACTGTCACACCTGGCCTGATGTTGAGGTACGTTCCTTCTATACCTAATACTTTGAGAGTTTTCGTCATGAAAGATGTGGAATTTTTCACATGCTTTATCTGCACGTATTAAAATGATCACGTGATTTTATTCTTCATTCTGTTAATGTGGTATATTATAGTTGTTAATTTGCAGATGTTGAGACATCCTTGCCTCTTAGGGGTGAATCCCACTTGATCATGGTGTATGATCCTTTTAATGTACTCTTGAATTCAGCTCGCTGTCTTTTGTTGAAGATTTTTGCATCTATATTCACCAGGGATATTGGTCTGTAATTTTCTTTTCTTGTAATGTCCTTGTCTGGCTTCGGTATCATAATAAGGTTGGTCTTGTAAAATGAGTTTGAAAGTGATCTTTCCTCTTCAATATTTTGCAAGAATTTGAGAAGGATTGGGATTAATTTATCTTAAAAAATTTGGTGGGATTCACCGGTGAAGCCAATGATCCTGGGCTTTTATTTGTTAGGAGATTTTTGATTACTGATTTAATCTGCTTGCCATTACTGATGTGTTCGGATTTCTCTATTACTTCATGAGTCTTGGTAACTTGTCTGTTTCATGAATTTATTCATTTTTATAAGTTATATAATTTATTACTGTATAATTATACATAGTAGTCTCTTATGATACTTTGTGTTTTTATGTTACCAGTTCTGATGTCTCTTGTTTTGTTTATAATTTTATTAATTCGAGTTTTCATTTTCTTACTTAGATAGTCTAGCTAATGGTCGGTCAGTTGTTTATTTTTTCAAAAGAAACTTGTTTAAACAGTTGTATAAGCAGGCTTATATAAGCTCACAATCTAGAAAATTCTAAATTGATTGTTTAAAGTGCCTACTTTTAATTCTTTACTGTATTCAAATGTCTTCCCTAAGTAGAATTCATAAGCAAGTTCAATGTTCAATATTTACTGCTGTTAGATTTAAAATAGTAAATTACACATTGAATATAATACTGGTTTCTATGTAAATTTGAAGTGCTTTTTAAAAATGAAGGGCTATTGTGGGAAGTCGCACATTAACACAATTTCCTTGCAATGATGGGAAGAAGTCTGTGTTAGAATAAATCATATTAGACAGCAGGATCTTTTATCATTTTTAATCCAGCAGTTCTGGGAAATGCAAGTCAGTTAGAGAAACTAAATCTCTAGTAGAAACTGTGCTTTCCCAGGTCATTATAACCTCTGCCAGCATGGTTGCATGTAACTGGGAGGAGTCCCTGTGCACCAGACTTACTCCATAAAAGAGAGGAATTGAAGGAGAAGCTCAGAGTTCATCAGCCAATAATACAAGTCTGGAAGAAAAGAAGAGATAATTATGAGCAATCATGTGGCCTTTGAAACTGCAGACTCTGGTTTATAATAGGAAATCGTGGAGTGTAGAAAGTAGTGTTCTCGTCCTACCATAAAAAATGCCAATGCCTTACGAGACATCCACGAAATATTACATTTCTTTGTATGGGTAAATTACATTTTTCAAACCAGATTGCATCTTATTTTCCTCAGCTCTCCTTTTTTTCTGTTATTGATGTATTTGTCTTCTTATTAAAAGCTTGGATTTGTGCCTGTCCTTTGGAATCTGTTGGTCAAGACTCTGTCTGATATGGGGGGTGGACTTACCTGCCGGGATTTCTCCAGAGCCCACCCGAGGGAGCAGTCCCTGTCCTCCAAGGTCGGAAGCCTGCTGGGTGGTCCTGTGTGTGTGCACAAGCAAAGGCAGAAGAAGGCACTGGGCGCAGGAGGACAGAGGAAGGACTGGGCAGGGAGCCTAGAGAGGGGCATTGGTTTGCAGCAGGCATGAGGGGCAGTGACACCTGACGTGGGCCCTGAAGATGAAGTGGGACTTTCCCTGAAGTGGATGGAGAAAGCGTAATCCAAGGAGGGACCACGGAGCAGAGACAGGAGGTCCCAGCCGTGAGCATGCCAGCAGGAGTCATCTTCTGGCTGTGCACTGTGGGGCAGGGGGACAGACAGGACAACACAGGGCCCTGTCTGTGCGCCTCTATGGTCTGCATTTTGGTGTTAGAGCCTGTAGCCATGCTGTACACGGTTTAAACCCACCGTGGCCAGACCACGCTGGGGCACAGCAGCGTTTTGCCTTGAAATGTGTCCTTGCTTTTGAATGGCTTGGCTGCATCTTACTACACTGTTTCAAGTACCGTTGAGCAGGGGGTGCTCTAGCCTACTGAGTGAGTCCCCTGCCCAGTGAGTGGTGTTTCTGAGTGAAGTCGTGGGACGTGTTGAGGGCAGGGGCCCAGCTGTCTTGCAGAATCTAATTGCCCTGTTGTGTCCCGTGTTCTGGAGCTGGTGCCGATGAGTTTGAGATGAGAGGAGGGGGCCCCACTTCCAGGTGCAGGTGTTTGACAGCATGTTAGTTTCTCAGTTCTGGAAAAGAGGGGAAGTGAAGTCGTTCCAATTCTTTTTCTGGTGCTTCCAGCCCTGCCCTCCTTCTTTGTAGAGAACACTTGTTAATGTGCAGAGGCCCTTCCTGATGGCAAGAGAGGACAAAGAGGGCCTCCCCCAGCTAATGCCTGATCAACCCTGAAGTGCTGGGGTCGAGTGGTCAGGAGGAAGGTTAGTACCACTGCCCATGTGCAGAGGGACTCCTAGCTCAGCTCAGCAGTCTGGCAGCCATACTCAGAACCACAGGTGGGTGACAACTTCAAGTTAGCCCTGGGCCTCCTGCAGCGCTCCAGACTGGCTGGTGGTGCTTCCCAGGCCAGTGGTGACTGTCCCCAACCACCCCGCCCTCACCTCTGCGTGCACTGATGCCCGGCTCCTGGTTAGGCCTTCGGCACAGAGCCGTCATGTACACGTGCCGCCAGGCCCGCAGGGATGATGCGTGGCTCCTGCTGGCCAGCACTGCTCGGGGTGGGTGAGGGAGTCAGGCAGTGCTGTGCTGGGCTGGGTGGGGTTACGTGCGGGAGTTTGGGGGGAAGGAGAGGCTGCGTGTGCACTGGCCCGCGGGGCCCACGGGCTTCCGTGCGGGCAGCTGTTGGACGGAGCTGGGTGCTGCTGGCCTCCTGTGCGGCCTGCAGACACACTGGAGGGGGGTGAAGTGTGGGTGTAGACTGGGTATTGCCACAGATACAACACGGACTGCCTCGTCCTTGTAGGGAGGTTGGAGGGTCCCCCGGCATCCGTTCTCCTGAATTGTCTTTCCCTGAAGGCAACACATTGAAGCATAGAGGTGATGTTTTAAGACTTTTTAAAAAGTTCTTCCGAGTTAAGGCCATCTCAGACGCTGGAACAATGTCCTCCCCACCCCCTTCCCCTGCGACTTTGACTAACAGGCAGGCTCTGCTCCCTCCCCACCCCCCGCTGCAGCCGAGCAGAGGAGAGCAGCTCAAGCTGGGGTCTGGGGAATTTCGGGACAGAACAACCAGATTAACGCACATATTGGGGGTGAGTGCACGCACCAAATGACCACCTTCCTATCTCTCTAGCACGCATTTCAAGGCTGACCACCTCCAGGCTTGTCATATCTTTAATACTGTTACCTCGATTTCTGGCGCTGCCTCACATTCTCATTTAAGTATTCAAGATGACTTCTGTAAATATATATTTTAAAGATTTTATTTATTTATTTTTAGAGAGAGAGGAAGGGAAGGAGAAAGAGAAACATCAGTGTGTAGCTGTTTCTCCCGCGCCCCCACCTGGGGACCTGGCCCACAACCCAGGCATGTGCCCTGACTGGGGATCAAACCTGCGACCCTTTGGTTCACAGGCTGGCACTCAATCCACTGAGCCACACCAGCCAGGGCTACTTTTGTAAATATTTGATCTATCTATACAAATGTACTGTAGGCTGTTCAGGGAGGAAAATCGGTAGATTTTTTAACGCAGCGTATTAGGAAACTGTGTTCCTCTTCCCTTGGCAAAGATTGCTTGCTGTTGTTTGACTATGAAGCATCTTATATTTGAGCTCGCAGGTGGTAGCCTCTGGAAGACCTCTTGCAGGAGGACCCTGAGCTATGCGTCGGATACAGCGTGAGCGAGGATGCCTCGTGGCTGCCGTGTGTCAGGGCCTGCCAGTCCCTCCTGCTCTGCAGAGCAGCTGCAGCTCTCCCCGCAGTCTGGGGCGGTCTCAAAGACCATGAACCCGGAGACAAGCAAAGAAAAAACCTGCTCCTGGCTGTGAGAGAAAGACGGTCACAGGGAGTGTCTGAGAGCTGTGAGACCTGGTCAGAGACTCCCTTAGATGAACAGGCAAACATCTGGGTAAAACTTTTCAAAAAACCGAGCAAATAGGGCAGGGAGAAGGGAGTTCAGCCTGACTTCCAGGAGCTGGGCTACAGAAACCTCTAGGGAGACCGGGAGGACTGCACCTGACCAGTTCTGGACACAGGGAGGTAGGTAGCTGTCCGAAACTGGGGCCAGACCGAGACCTAAGGAGGCCGTGGAGCAGCACCTCAGGGCTGCTCACAGGGAATGTGAACGTGGCCCCCAAGCCAGAGGACAGAGTGAAGGTCAAGTCCTGAAAGAGGAGAAAAATGCCTCTAAATGTGGAGCTGTGCTGAACGGGTGCAGAATGCAGAAAAATAGACTTTTAGAGTGCAAAGGGGCCTTCGAGCTCCGTAACCATCAGACTTTACAGTGAGGAAACGGGGGCAGTGAAATGAAGGGACTCGCCCCCGATAGATTAGAGGCAGAGCCAGTGTTAGACTCATTCCTCTGTACACACGTTCATTCACAAACGTCCGCTGAGCATCCGTGGGGGCCGGGTGCGGCTCCAGGCCCTGGATCCGGGTTCCCTGACTCACCCGCCAGGGCCCTTCCCCGCCCCCCCCCCCAAGCCTCCCGCCTCCATCTAAGTCTGAAAAGCCTGTCTGGCCTCAGACGAGATGGGGCCACAAATCCGTGAGATAAGGCATTGAGCTAACTCCCAGATCTGAAGGGTGGTGAGTCAAGGAAGGGGCAGCAGAACTTGTTCCCCTGATTAAATCACCAGGTACAAGCACAGTGTAGCATTTGAAAAGTTTATGACTTTATATTTGTGTTAAACTTTACCAAAGACAGTTCCTTGGAATATACAAATTGCTGTAAAAAAAAAAATGGAAATCGGGTTCTGTGCTTGTCTTGACTACATCGGATTAGAGAGAGGGTGGGGGAGGGGGGCAGGCCAGGTAGTGAGGAGGGAGGGCTCAGGGTACGCAAGGAAGGGTGATGTCAGCAGGAAAGGAAGGGTGATGTTAGCAGGAAAGGAGTGATTTGCCGCAGCCAGGTGCCTGCACAGGTAGAGTTAGGAGCTGGAGTGGGACCAGACGCGGTTCTCTGGTTCTGTCTGGGAGAAGGCAATCCCTGTCCTGCTCGGTACTGAATGAGTTCCTGGAACTTGTGCTCGGGACATTGCAGAAGGTGCTGCTGTTCCTGGGAAAGAACAGCCACAGGGAACCTCTGGGCCTCCTGCCGCAGGCCTGGGGACCTCGCCTGTGCTAACAACAGCAATAGCCGAGGCTTACCTGGCGCTTTACACACTTGACAGTGCTATCTAACTGATGACTTTGTGAGATAGTTAGGGAAGGTGTTATCATTCCTGTTTTGCAGATGAGACAGCTGAGGTTCTGGGGGATTAATGGGCTTGCCTAGATCTCAGAGTTGATCTACAGGAGAGCCGTGTCTGAGGCAGTCCTAAGTCTTCTGAACCCAAGTCTGTTGTTTGCCTTGTCGTGCTCGCTCTGCTGCTTCACCTGGGCGCAGGGAAGGATCAGGTGTAAATCTGTTTGGGGCCTGGCATGAATCAAGGCCATCGAGCCTGGCTCCCGGAGCTGAGCAGAGATGAAAGGAAGCCAGGCGGGGCCATTCCAACGGGATTTCACTTCCCTGGCCCAGTGGTTTCACTGGGGTGACTCAGAGGCGTGGAGATTGTCCTGGGTTTTGGTGACCTAGTCTTCACTGGTTCAAGTTTTCTCCATCACACACACACACAAATTTATTAATCATGACAGTACAGTTTTGAATTTGGGAAAATTACTAAGAAAGGAGGAATAAATTAGTATTGAAACTTCACTAGATGTTTGCTCTTGGCACCTTTAGTGCCAATGAGCTCCCAATGAGCCTGAAGCATTTGGTGACTGCGCGCTTGTCTCCGTGCCCTCGGGGTCACACCAGAAACGCGGCAGGGTGTGGACGGGCTGTGCTCGTGCATTTTCTGGGGGGTTTCGTTGGCCTGGGAAGCTTGGGCCCGTGGTGACCTTGTCCGTCGTTCCTTTTAGAGCTGCCAACTTCAGGAACTTCACCTTCATCCAGCTGAATGGAGAATTTTCCCGGGGAAAGGGACTTGACATTGGAGCCCGCTTCTGGAAGGGAAGCAATGTCCTTCTCTTTTTCTGTGACGTTGACATCTACTTCACCTCTGAATTCCTCAATACCTGTCGGCTGAACACACAGCCAGGTAAGGATCCGGGGAGTCGGCTCCCTCTCTGCCTCAGGGGCACTCAGCGCTCTCACACTCACCGTCTTCGCAGTCCACTCGGTGTCCTGCTTCTCAATCAGCTTTTTTTTTTTTAACCCCAGTGACAAAGGAAAGGAAAACCCTCTGGCTTGATTTCTCCTCTCCTGTCACGGCATGGGCCCGTTGGCCACCATAACTTCGGGACTCTTTGTCCCAAGTTCATATTTGTAACCTCTTTTCCACTTCTACCTGCGAGGGCAGCTTTGGTGAACGTCCACAGGAGAACGTGGGGTGGGGAGGACGTGACCTAGAGAAACGCCCTGAAACCAAAGGGAAAGGAGTAGCCGTGGGCAGTTACGAAGGGAGGAAGGGCTCTAAGCAGAAATGACCCACAAGGTGAAAGTTATTTTTGTGGAATCTGACTCATAGACAAGACTGATACTCAGCAGGTAACTACTGGAATGGGCATGTCAATTGTTAAAATCTTGAAACCTTTCATGTAAACTGGTGAAGAGTAACTGCCCTGGGCTCCCTAATTCTACTTCCGCTGCCTGAAGTCACCACAGACTGGTCACCCCTCAGACTGCCCCATGAGCCAGCAGTGAAAGGGTAACGCCTGTCAGGACAGAGGACATCACAACTGTCTTTCACACTGACTGTCATTGCTTGATGCCCAGGGCCAGAGCCACCAGCTGTCAATATTTTGAATATCACCCTTGGGCTGAGAGGCCAGACACATTTGAGAGTCTGTTTGTCTGGTCTACGGGGTGCAGAACTTCTGAGGTCTGTTTTAGACTTGAGTGGAGGGAAAAGGAAGAGTGAATGCAAATATCTGGGGTGTTTCAGAGGACTGAATATACATGAACAAACCAAGTAGTTTACTCTGTTGCTTTCAGTGAACATTTATTTTCTGGTTTGCAGGGAGGAAGGTATTTTATCCCGTCCTTTTCAGTCAGTACAATCCTGGCATAATATACGGCCATCACGATGCGGTCCCTCCCTTAGAACAGCAGCTGGTGAGTAATTACACCGCAGGTGCCTTTGCGTGACTCTGTGCCGCGTCTTTCATTTCCAGGGGCACCTGACCATGGTAGAGGTAAGTGGAAATCTGTGGATTGATTCGTGTATTAATTTTTAAGTTTGGCGGATGTTCTGGCCTTTGCTCCCAGTGCCTTGTTGATTGAAAATGCTCACAACATGTAAAAGTGGAAAATAAATAGGAACAGTACCTTACAGAAAGGTAATTTCACACCTTCCTAGTTTTCTTCTATGGTTTTTAGAAACTAGTATTATTGCATTATGGATGCAGCACATTTTCTCTTTATTATTACCAAATCCTGCCAGGTAAGAAAGGTGAGACCCGTGTCCCATTTGACAGATGGAAGCCGGAAGCCAGGAAGGGGTGGTTCACCCCAGCACACAGCGAGTGAGTCGGCGGGGGAGCAGGGACTAGATCCAGTGCGCTCCTATCATGCTGTCATTCCCACGTTTCACAGTGCCCGGTGGGGCGCGGGGCATAGGCATCAGCAGTGTCACTTGCAAGGTGTCTTCTCTGCTAAGATCTTAGCTGCATAGGTGATGGATAGTGGAGTGGGACCACAAAGCCACGGAGGAGCTCTGTAAGCTGAGTCGTCTCTGCTGGTGGTGGCGTGAGTCAGTCCATTTGGCAGAGAAGCGGGACAGATGACGGGAAGAGACACGCTGGAAGGAGGTCTCTGTACCGCACACAGGCACGCCCCTCCGAGAGTCAGCTTCCCGTCCTTGTTGCTCCCCAAGTTGGGCTGTGATCTTGTCCTGCAGAGAGCTCCACCGGGCTTCTCGGAAGCTGTGTGCCAGCTCAGGCTGAGTCTCAGGGGAGCCTCTGGCCCCGGGGCTTCTGCTCTTCTTGCCTTGCTTTGTCTCCTGCTGAGGCAAAGCCACGTTTCTTCCCATCGGGTACCTCCTCGGCTGTGGAAAGGAAATCTGCCGCGTGAAAATGAAAAGTGATGGGGCCCTGGCTGGTGTAGCTCAGTGGATTGAGCGCGGGCTGGGAACCAAAGGGTCTCGGTTCGATTCCCAGTCGGGGCACATGCATGGGTTGCGGGCCGGGTCCCCAGTGAGGGCCATGTGAGGAGCAACCATACATTGCTGTTTCTCTCCCTCTCTGTCTCTCTCCCTTCCCCTCTCTCTAAAATTAAATAAATAAAATATTTAAAAAAAAAAAAAAAGTGATGGGACCGAGTCTCGCATGCTTGTGTGCAATGGGAGAGTAAACTGCTTTTCATTGAAAATATGTTTTATGAGATTCTTTTGTAAGGTGGATTCTGTGTTTAAGCTTCCAGAAGTAGTGAAACCTGTTTTCTCCAGCCATTTCCTGTGCCCCCTGCAGTTAACCTGTGGCAGCTGATGTCATGACCTGTTGTAGAAAGTTTGAGCGTGGGTGCTTTCTGGTTGGACAGGCTCATGTCCCAGCGTGGTCTCACTGGGACCCAAGCCATGCAGTATAGCAATAATATAGTTTTCCCTTCCCCCAGTGCCGTTCTAATGCCAGAGATATGCTGAATGACTGTGTGCTTTATACATAAACACAGTAAGAGGTTTTCACTCCCCCAAAACCCATTTTTATCCACCCTCGTTGAGACTGAAAAAACATATTTTCATTCTATAAGAGTTCTAAGCTTCTAACAGGGCTTAAGGGGGAAATGGGATACAGGATTTATTTTCTTTCAACCAATCAGAACAAAAGTTCCTTTGATTTTAGATAAAGTACTGTGTTACATTTGACATCAAGTGTGATTAAGGTTTTAACTTTAAACTCCTAAAGACCTTACTTGCTTGCAAGGACTTTTTTCATTTCCCAGGTGAAAATTCGTATTCCATCATTACCATTCCTTCAGGGGAGCAGGAACGAGGGGAGCAGGAACGAGGGGCGCCGAGGCGTGGCGCGGTGAAGCCGGGTTCTCGGGTCCTCGGCATTAGTGGTCCAGCCAGAAACAGAGCTCAGATGCTCTGCCCGCAGCTGGAACCTCTGAGCCATCCTGCCGCCTTTCACATTGACCTCTAGATGTGCCTTCGACCTTTCCCAGACCACAGATGTCTGATCTGCTGGGGTTCAACATTTATGCCTATTTAGTCTTGAGAAACGCAGCAGTTGTCTGTGAGCTGCAGGGGTCTCCATCCGAAAAAGAGAAGCAGTGACTGTGGTCGTGACCAGCCGTTTCCTGAGCACTTGCTGCCTAGAGAGCTGGTCCAGGTGCCTGTCAAGGACTCAGTAAATGGGGGGAGTTTTGTACACTCAGAGCGGTTGTTTGAGCATTTCCACTACCCCCTTCTTTTTTTATAGACTTGCCCAAGATCACACAGCCAGCTAGTCGCAGAGCTCAGGCCGAAAGTAGGATTTCCTTACTCTAATTCAGTGGAAATAGACTTGCTTAGGATCTAGATGAGGACTTAAACATAAAGGAAATGACCTGACGAAATTCCGACGGAGACATGGAACTACAGAAATTGATATACTAGAGCTAGAACGTGTAGGTGCCAAGAAGGTATAAAATAAAGGTGATGATTAGAGAGGGGTAACTCAGGAAAGACTTCCTGCTAAGGGTTCATTCTGGCTCAGTCTAGAATGATATGATGCATATGTTACATGAATACGCTCTCGATATTACATCCTGGAATGCATCAGTATCAAAGGTGAGGGAGAACATAGACCCAGAACATCACTGGAACAGAAGTTTCTTATTAATGCAAATAAAAGACTTTTTTTTCCAGCAGCCCTGCAGATAGGACCTGATAGTCGATGTGCTAGTTATCACTTCTCCCGACTGTTGCCACTGTCATTTGATAGTATTTTGTCTGCAGACAAAAGCAGGAAACCAAACTTAGGACTTCTGTGCGTGTTCAGACTACTCATTTCTTTGAGTACAGACCAGTAGTAACACGTAGTAAGTGAAATCATGGGATTTTATGCTAATATTTCATTGGAAACTCAGGAAGAGTTTACACCTAGGATGAAACTTGCTGATGCTTTAAGGTAGAAACAGCTCTCTGAGAAAGACTGGCTGTGATTTCAACAATTACTAACATTCACTTTTCTGGTTCCGGCCTTGTCAGTTCTGGCTGGGGCCGTGGCGGGAGCCTCTCGCCGCTTCTGTCTTCTGCACCAGTCTTTCCTTCACCTGCTGCCAGAGATGCTTCCAAAATGGAGAAGACTCCATTAAAAAATCTGTTATGGCGTAAAGCCAGCGGTGCGCTGGTAAATGTTTAACAACCCAGTCTCTGAAAGGGGCGGTGACCCCCTCGTTCCTAGCGTTTGCCTTTTCCCGCGGTGTCAATCCCCCCGCCCAGGCCTGTGTCAGGCTGCCGATACCGTGTCACTCCACACAGAGCTGGCGAGAAATTCTCGGCGTCCTGGCTGGCCCCGGCACTGCAGCCCTGATTCCTTGTTGGGATCAACTCTCCTCCAGAAACTGACTCTCAAACCGACCAGAGAAAATGTTCACAAACGCCAGCACCTGGCTGCGGGTCCCAGCTCGGTAGACCCTGCCAGGTGTGCACCCTGCCCAGTGTCTCCTCGTCTCCTTCCGCCTCAGGGCCGTCTCCTTGGCGCTTCTGCTGCCCACAGTGCCCGGCGTCCCAGTGTGCCATGCGTCCCCCCATCACTTAAATCTGATGACTTGGTGCCACTCTGTTCAGTGTGCGAAAGGTGTGCTGGCTTTTGTCCTCACCCGGTTTCTGATTAAACCCTTACCTCTCTA
>PVJI01000195.1:158473-331628 GCA_004026765.1 Micronycteris hirsuta
GGCAGGACCAGGAATGCAGGAGACCAGGGCCCTGAGCTTGTCTTCACCCATGGTGGTGGGTGAAGCTAACAGAGAAACACATGCATCCAGAGAGCCTGGCTCCTAGAGAAGATAAACCAGGAGATGATGTAGAGGGTGACATGACTGGGAAGGGTTGACAGTGGCTGGGAGGGCCAGGATGATGACTCTGAGCAATGACATTGGACAGAGCCCAGGAGTGAGCGGGAAAGGATGACCCAGGGACGGGGGCCTGCAAGTATCCAGCTTTGGAGACCTGTGAGCCAGGAGTGTTCCAGAAGCAAAATAGAAGGGGTCTGTGTGTAAGGAGCACACTGGATAGGCAAGCAGGCAGGGGCAGTTAACATGGGGCCTTTGCAGGCTAGCACTTTTCTAATGGATTTTATTCTAATTGCATTAGAGAGAGTGCAGTTAAAACCACTGCAGGACTTTAAGTGGGAGCATGCTGTGATCTGACGTACACTTGAGGGCACTCACTCCCAGCTAGGCTGCTGGCTGGGGGCGCCACTCCAGTGGAGACTCAGCGCATCTGGGGGTGGTGGAGCCCCAATAAGCGAATGCTAATAAGTGCACTCCATCTTGCCTGACGTTCTGTGCTGTGGGCACTTTCACATCGGCCCCACCAAAGGCTAAATTCCAACGAGCTCTTCAGACAGTGGCTTTTCGTGGCTTGCCAACTTTAAAGCCAATGTTAATAAGTATTCATATAGCTCATTCCCCAGCTCACAAATCCATTTGTTTCTGTCACACTTTCCCCAGCGGAGGGTCGCTCTTCCCTTTGTTCAGCTAGCGAGGCGCTGCGTCCACTCACCCCGGGCCTGGGAAGGCCGCATCTTGTAATCCCCCTCGTCTCTCTTCCCAAGCCCTGGCCCACTGTTTTCGCTGTTTGGAGCTTTCTCTTTTATGTTCCATATAGACCTCAGCCAAATATTTGAAGTTTGGATCTTGGCACTTCTCTGTGTCTCCATTTTCATCCAAGGGCTCGGAGGGCTCGGCTGTGACCAGGCCAGCAGGAAGGCTATTAAGCCATTAGCTGCAGCAGAAATGGTGTACCTGCTATGACAGGGACGAAACAGAAACCGTTTTTAAAAAACGACTCACTGGAAACTTTCCCAGACTTTCCTGCCCAGAAAAATCTTTCCAGTTGATACTAATGAAATTGTCTTGTCACTTGGAGATATTGTACAATGGGCCTTTGTTCTGAGGAAGAACTGGAGAGCGTGTGCTGAGGACCACATGGACTGACCAACCGCTTTCAGTCTTGATTTTCTTAGGCAGGCCCGATGCGTGCTAGTGCTGGTGCTGGCGA
Source organism: Micronycteris hirsuta (assembly GCA_004026765.1). Classification (NCBI taxonomy): domain Eukaryota; kingdom Metazoa; phylum Chordata; class Mammalia; order Chiroptera; family Phyllostomidae; genus Micronycteris; species Micronycteris hirsuta. The sequence continues at coordinate 159,801 of PVJI01000195.1, forward strand.
CCTCTCTGTGGAGGTTGGAGTGAAAATAAGATTGTTTTCAAGTTCATCAACCCTCCTGCAAGCCATTCGTCAATACAGTTTAGCCTGTGGCATAGATAGAGGGAAACTTCTGGGAGGTGAAATGGCAGTAATAGGATAACCGTTTGGATCTTAGAGGTGGAAGAGGCCTTCAGGGTGATTTAGCTGAACTTCCTCAGTCACAGGAAAGGAACTAGAGGCTTGAAGAAGTGCGGGACCTGCCTGAGGCAAAAAAGCCAGCCAGTGGTCAAGCCGGGACAAGACACACGCTGTTTCTCATTAGCTGCGGATAGCGCCAGCTGTCCCAGACGGAAAATGCAGAAATCCAAGGGGACAGGCCCTGCTGCAGCCTCCCCTCCCCTCTCCCCAGGGAGCTTCCTTTCATGGAGTCACCTGTGTTAACTACGAGAGTGAATCATGAAAAATGTCTATTAAAATAGGTCCCCAAACCATTCCCAGAATTACCTCAGCCAAAAATATAGAGAGCAGTGTTTTCAAAGTCCTGCAGCTTCAGCAAGTACATTGGAAATTTACTCGTGAAGTAAGAGATGGGGCAGGGCCAGGTCTCGCTTTTTGAAGACAGTCGCTGCTTGGATGGCCTCTCGGCAGCCCTGCAGCCTGGCCACAACTTGCACAAGGGCTTTGGAGCAGCTTCGTTTTAGAGCAGTTTAAAGATGAATGGACAGAGTCTGTCTTCATAACCTGGACTCTCGGTGCCCTTTTCCTCAAGCAGAAGAGCAGAGCCGGAGTCACACGCCGAAGTCTCGGGTTTCCCTTTCCTTCCCCGAGGGAGCCCTGTGTGTGCCCTGTGCCAGCGCCGCTCAATTCCGAGTTGTTCTCTCTCCCTTTGCTCAACTTCCTGAGCCCTTTGCTGGCTCCCTGCCCAGCTCTGTGTGAGGGGCCGAGGCCTCCAGTTCTCACTGGCACTGGTGTCGGGCCAGACACGTAGGTGGCTTTTCCATGGCGCCGCTCAAAACCTTGCTCTCTGGTTGGTTTTTGAGTGTGTGCGCGCGCACGCGTGTGTGTGTGTGTGCGTGTGCGTTTTCATGCCTATGCCCTAGACACATTCCAACCGGAGGTGCCAAAAATCACAAGGCTCTGTTTTGGAACTGGTGAGCTGGCTGTTCCTAGCCATCCGCAAGGCATCAACTCCATCTGCGTTTTCCACACAGAGTCGTGGCTATTTATCAGGGCTGGGATGGGCTCCTGGTTGAACATTACTTAGACGAGTTTGTGAATGATCTCTCTTTCTTGTTATCCGCTCCGTCCTTCCCCATCAAATGACTGTGTTTTCCCTGCAGGTCATAAAGAAGGAAACTGGGTTTTGGAGAGACTTTGGATTTGGGATGACATGTCAGTATCGGTCAGACTTCATCAATATAGGTAAGACAAACCGACTTGCAACAAGTCTGCATCTCTACTGCCACCTAGAGGCCAGGGAATGCCCGCAAGGAAATCGGGTCAGCTTCCAAGGAGTCTAGGGGCGCAGGTGGTACCACTTCTTAAAGAAAGGCCGTTCAAGTTCATTCCTCTTGTCATGGACTTGGGGCTGGACTAGGAGGGGGCCTGCAAGCGTGTGGCACTTTCGACCCTCTAATCTCCATCAGCGCCTGTCTGCCATCCCAGATAAGGCTCTCACATCTGAGGAGTAAAGGCAGCTTCAAAACAGTTCCCCTAGTGCCGCCTTCCAGCCCAGTCTGGCCCCTGTACCCCATCATGTAGAGCTTCCTGGGCCTCCGCCATAGGGGATCCATTAAAAAATAGGGTGACGTGGGGAGTTTTAGAAAATCACACACCAGAAAAGATCCTAGTTTCTCTCTGCTGCACCTGTGAAGTTTCCAGATGTCACCCGGTCTCTGAGTCTCTGACTGAGTGTGCCGTCACTGCGCACACCCGCACACGCAGGTTGGCAGGGCACAGACAGGGAAGGCCCTTGCACTCAGCAGAGGACGCCAAGGCTCTCAGAGGCAAAGGGACCGCACAGCAAGTGAGTGACTCGGCTGGGATGAGAACAGAGAGTCTGCTGTCCCCCTGGAGATTCCACACTCTCTCCCCATGGGGGCGCACGCTCACGTGCCCCCGAAGGGGCTAGAACTGTGGATGGCACATGATTAGGAATGAACACACAGGTCAAAACCTTGTCCTGGGCTCAGGCTCAGGGTGGCCCCTGGGCCAGGATGGAGCCGGGGAGGTCCCCTCCTCCCACAGCAGGGAGATGCCCACCTACACTGACTCCCCGCGGGCCTCCCCAGGCCTGCTCCTCTCACTCTCTCACCCCCCGGCCCCCCATCTGCTCCCCTCCGGCCCCAGGCCCCAAGCTTCTCTTTCTGAGATCAGTGAGTGTCTCTGAGCAGCCCGGGTGTTCGTTCAGAGGCGAGGAGTCTACAGGGACCACTGAACGCACACAGAAATCACCTGTTATAATGGAAAAAACCCGAACTATGAGAAGTCAGGTCCTGTGAGCAGCACAGCGCCCGGGACGCCAGGCTCTGAGTGGCAGGCGCCCTCCGGTACCTGGCACTGAACCACAGGTGTTCTCTGATTTCTCTAAGAAATGATCCTAAATGATTTTGTGCAAATCAATTTCCTAAAATGACATATTTAAAAAAATTCTAAAGGAGATTTCCACTTCAAGAAACTGTTTCCTTGCTCTATGCGCAGGGAAATGTTATTTTGTGATGATGTATGTTTATCAGTTTTGGGTTTACAACACATTTTTCTCCCTAAAGATAGGGCATAGCACCCTGGCTGGTATAGCTCAGTGGATTGAGCGCAGGCTGGGAACCAGAGGGTCCCGGTTCGATTCCCAGTCAGGGCACATGCCTCGGTTGCAGGCCAGGTCCCCAGTAAGGGCCATGTGAGAGGCAACCATACATTGCTGTTTCTCTCCCTCTCTTTCTCCCTTCCTTCCCCTCTCTCTAAAAATAAATACATAAAATCTTTTTTTAAAAAAAAGATAGGGCATAGCTGTAATGGAAGGGCATGGAACGGGTGCTCTCTCAGTGAGCCTCAGATTGAATCTCTGGGTCCCACCTGTCCCCCAGTCATCCCTTGCAATCTTGTGTTAACTCCCAAGTGCCATGTACTCGCACACTGTCTATTTAATAAGCTGGGTGAGGCCGGTGGGAACACACACCAGGTACAGCTAACCGAACAGTGCCCCTCATGTTGCCATCTCTGCGCGATGACATCTACTTCATTTCAGGATAAAGAAACCAAAGTCAAGACAGGCGAAGTGGAAGAGTGAGTGAGAACAGACACTCAAATTCCAGACCCTTGACTCAGCATGGTCTTTGCCTGCACACCTTGGAGGGGCCACGGGCCACTTGTATACCTGGCCCAGGGCAGGGTGTGCTTTTCCCTTCGATCCAGGGGTAGCCTTGGTCCGAGCAGCCCTGCATGGGGTTGTGGGGCACAGAAGGGCTGTGTGCTAACTGAGGAAGGGTGTGGAGAATCACTTTACTGTCTCTTGTAAGAGCTGGGTAAGTCCCCCAGGTGCAAAAGGAACAATGACAAAAAGAGGCCATTTTTTCTTTCATTGTTGTTTCTACTTGAGGCGTGGTGGGCTTTAGGTTAAGAAACAACCTAGGGCCTCTCGATTTTCAAAGGTGAGAGTTTAGTCCCCATTACTCACATCGAGAAGGAGTCCATTCCCACACGAAGCAAGATTTTCTGAGTAGAGCTTCAGAACTGACTGAGGCCGGCCCTTGAATGCAAGTCCTTTCACCAGCTTGTAGTAGACACACGGCTTTGGGGGGCCACTTTAGTCCCTGAATGGAGGAGTGCTTCTGTGGGACAGGATTTTCCTTCACACTGAGATGCTGCTGCTGCCCTCTGGTCTGTTCCATCTGAATGGCAGGAGCTGGCCACCTTCAAAGAGAAGCACGTGAATTGTCATTGGGGGTTTCGGGTTGAAGGTAGGGTGCTGCTGCAGCCCTTGATCAGAGGCTGACCATCCGTTAGCATTGCTGATACCTCCTGAAAGCAGGCAGATGCTGGGAATTCTGTTTGCAGTCTTGCCATCTCCAGGGCTTGGTGCTGGCTGCCATCCAGCTCCTCTCTGTTCGCAGATTCTCAGTTCTCTGACGCAGATGGATGCTCATAATTTAGAGGAGCAGTGAGACACCTCTCCCCTAAACACTTCCTCTCTTCCTGCAAAGTTCTGTGCTTGTGCAGCTTGGGAAAGCAACTCTAGACTGGGAGATGGGGGCTCAATGTGACTCAGCAGTGTGTTCTCTCCCGGCAGGTGGGTTTGATTTGGACATCAAAGGCTGGGGTGGAGAAGACGTGCACCTGTATCGCAAGTACCTCCACAGCAACCTCATAGTGGTGCGGACGCCCGTGCGGGGCCTCTTCCACCTCTGGCACGAGAAGCGCTGTGTGGACGAGCTGACCCCCGAGCAGTACAAGATGTGCATGCAGTCCAAGGCCATGAACGAGGCCTCCCACGGGCAGCTGGGCATGCTGGTCTTCAGACACGAGATAGAGGCTCACCTTCGCAAACAGAAACAGAAGACAAGCAGCAAGAAAACATGAACTTCCATGGATATACTTGGGGAGACGTTTCGTTTTTCCTTTTGCAATTAACCTGACACGTGGCTGCAACAAGGAAAAGATTTTCGTAAAGGGCAAAAAAGAATTTGACGAGAGAGCCTCCAATTTCTGCCTGTGCCTGTGTGGTTTTATGTGGCAGGAATTGACACCCCCGCTTTGCCTGCCACAGGGGCCCAAATGCATCCTCTGCGGCGTCTGACAAAGGAGCGTGATTGTGAGACTAGAAGCTTGATGATGCGGACGTTTTGATTGTGTTTGCAGCAAAGCGAGATCTGTGTTTTCTATGCTCATTGAAATATTCATGAATTAAGACCAGTTTTGAAAAAGTCCATTAGAATGAAAGGCAAACAAATTTCTCCCCATCTGAATGATTATATCAGTGGGCTGTAGTGTCTAGGAATGCTAAAAATCAGAAGGCAGCCAAGAATACGTGAAATTCAAAGATACCCTCGTTATGATCTTGTGAGTATACTAAGGAAAACCAAATGGGCTAGAAAAGAAAGAAAAACTGTGTGTCATTTCCCCCCAAGATTAACCAAAAATAATCTGCTCATCTTTTTTGTTGTAGTTTTAACTATGTCTGTTTGTTAATTTTATTTAAAAAATGCACTTTCCTCTTGCTCAAGAGTTATGTTTTGCTTATTTAATGACCAATTTGCAGGCCTTACTCAGAGAGCACAAGTTAGCATACACTTTCATGTTCTTTAAGAAGATACTTTTGGATGCATTATGGGAACGTCCCGTTCAGAGCAGCAGGTGGGGACCCATCTCCAAGGCCAGGCCGAGCGCCGGCCCTGCCAGGCTGGGTGTCGTCGGGCCTTCGTTGTGGGGAGGGCGCGGTGCGGGGCTCCGGCCAGAGCAAAGACACCAACACTCTACCTGAAGAGTGTTTCTGAAGAGGAACCACTGAACACTGGAGGGAAAGAAAAATAGACTTTTTTTTTTTACCTTGAGAGAAAAGGAAACACTTTCAAACTGGTGGTACCTTGATTTATTCAAAATTCAGAACACACAATTTGTCCTCAGGAGACCTGGGGTTCACTTTCTGACTTGTTTAAACAAACCAAAGTATATATTGTGTGAGCCAAACAATCTCTTTTCAAAGCAGGGTGCTCTTCCTGGCGTCTGGCTACCAGGAAAAGAATTGCAGGAAAATGCATTTGTGAACGACCACTCCATCTGCCGGAGTCTCGTGGGACGCAAGATTCTGCTACATGTTCACCCACCCCAGTCCAGGGGGACCTAACTTTATTATTTTTTAAATGAAGCAGTTCTACTCAGTCACCAAGACGCTTCTGAAAATTGCATTTTATCACAGTTTCCAACTATTTTAAAAAAAATAATAAATGCAGTTAACATTGAGTGGTTTCTACATTCATGTGAAAATTATTTATTTATTAGCCAGCACCAGATGCATGAGCTAATTATCTCTGATTCCTTGTCTTCTGTTTGCCCACAGCCCAGTCCTTGTTTAAAAGCTTCAAGAATATTCAAGCTGTTGGTGTGTTAAAAAAAAAAGCATTGTATTGATGTGTGCTGGTGATTCATAAAATTTCATTAAAACACAGGACATGGATGGAAGGTGGCATTGGACGGCTAATAAAATATGATTTGTAGATATGACTTCCTTTGGAGTCAGGATGCCATGTCTTTAGCGTTTGGAAGAGTTTCTTTGTGCACGGACCAGGGTTTCTCCACCTCGGCGCTGTGGCCACCTGGGGCTAACCCATTCTTCGCCGTGGGGCTGCCTGAGCGCCGCAGGGCGCCTGGCGGCATCCCTGGCCTCTAGCCACTGGACACCAGAGCGTCTCTCACCGAGGCTGACAACCAGTGTGTCGTTGCCAAATGTCCCGGGGAGGCCAAACCATCCCTGGTTGAGAACCACCCGATTGAGAGCAGCGATTTTTAATCGGTGTGCTGCAAGCATTTGTAAAACATGCAATACCTGACTGCTTAGGGACACTGGCCTCCATTCCCCCAGATCAGGGGTCCCCAACCCCCAGGCCATGGACCAGTACCAGTCTGTGGCCGGCGAGGAACCAGGCTGCACAGCAGGAGGTGAGCTTGAATTGCAGTGCACTTGAATCATCCCAAAACCATGCCCCCACCCTGGTCCCTGGAAAAATTGTCTTCCATGAAACCAGTCCCTGGTGCCAAAAAGGTTGGGGACCGCTGCTTTAGGTTGTGAAATTAAAAAATGACAACAGCCAACACAACAATAGCCATCCAGGGCGAATGAATCAAAATTATACTATTGTTTTTGGTCAGGTGGGCAAAAAAATTTATTTTTTTGGTGTGCTGCAGAACTTTAATAATTAGGTTATGTGCGCCGTGAGACAAAGAAGGTTGAAAATCACTGGTCTAGAGGGAGGAGAGAACCATAAAATGATAAACCTGGCTGCTAACACAATTTATTCATTCTTTTTATTAGAAGAAGTTGAGAAATGATTTGCAAGCCCCCTTTCAACTAATCGCATTTTATATTTTTATACACAGTGGTGATACTGGAGGATCAGGCCACAACTCTGACCTATCTCCCCAGTGGTTCTCACGACTTTCTGGGACTGACCGGCACACCCTGCCGAATTCTCTCAGTGTCGGGAGGCTGCATTTCCAGCAAGGCTGGTGGCAGGGAGCAAATGTTTGACCAGAGAGCTGGGCGGGTCTGAGCATCCCACAGGTGACGCAGTCCCAGGCTGCGCAGTGGGCTGACTGGCTGTTGGTGCTGGTTTAAATTGTGAATCACAGATGCCTGAGACAATGCAATTGGGTTTTAAAGTTGCTGAAGGTAGCAGAAAAGAGGAAACAGCATAATATCAAACTATTTTTCTCTTTAAAGCTTAGTCAGGTAAAACAGTTTTATCAAAAGGTAGGAGCTCTCTTAACTCACTGACAAGAGGGAATCTGTCTTCGTTTGGGCTGATTCACCAAAAATGGTGTAGACTGGCACACACAAGTGTTGATTTCCCACGGTTCGGAAGCTGGGAAATCCAAAATCAAGGCACTGGCAGATACGGGGTCTGCTGGGGGCCCTTCTCCCTGTGTCCTCACGTGGCCGAGAGCCCTCCTCCTGTTCTGAAAAAGGACACAGATCTCATCATGGGGGCTCCACCCTCGTGACCTAATTACCTCCCGCAGGCCCCACCTCCAGTATAAACACATTAAAGATGGAACACCTACATTGTGTGGGGGACGTGCCATCCACAGCAGGAAGAGAAGGACTAGCAGAGGCCCCACGGAAATGTTATGATTAGGGACTGGAATTTAACCTGAGACAGCAGAGGAAAGCAGTAATGAGCCCGTGGCCTGAAGGACCAGTCACAGTCCATCTTTGGAAGGAAGGATGCTGCCAAAGAAGCCCCGCGTCCTGGGTTTGCGGTAGGTCCCTTTCTACCCTCTGCATCCTCCCTCTATTCTTACTGGGTTGGCCAAAAAGTCTGTTTAGTTTTTTCCATAAAACAAAGGACACCTTTTTTCATTTTCACCAGTAACTTTATTGATTTGGATATTTTGAGTATGCCGGCTGTCTCCCGCTATTGGCTTCTAGTGGGTAGCGGCCAGCGGTGCTGCTAAACATCTTCCAGTGCATGAGACAGCCCACAGCAAAGAATTACTTGGTCAAAATGTCAGTAGCACCAAGAAACTTCAAGAACCACTTTGACATGATCAGTCAGTCCCAGCGCCTTCTCCATTACTGCACAAATCTTTTTTCTGTTTCAGTTGCCTTTTTTACCTTTCTTGAATTAATAAAGCATAATATGCCAAAAACATTGCGTATCTTCTTCCATCTTCAGTATTAAAATGGCTGCACAAAAATTCACCTATTTTGATAATTTTAAAAAATGCACACTGATATGACAACTGTCACAGTACAATCTAACAAAATTGTTTCAAATGAAGTTAAAGACAACTAAGCACCACTTAGAGCCATCGTCTGGAAAAAACGTGATGGGCTTTTTGGCCAACCCAATACTGAATATAAATCGCCTAGTAACTAACCCCCATCATCCCACTGTAGCTGGGGTCTCCGATATAAACCCAGGTCTCCTCCACGCAGCAGAGAGTGCACACGGCCTCGGGAGAGCCAGTCGTTAGCGCCTCTTCCCACTCCTCCCTCAGGAACGGCAGACTGGGAGTTGGAAGTCAACCACTATGGGAGTATTTACACCATGGAAATTGGCATTTAGTAAAGGCTACCTACACATCAGGACTCCCTGTGAGCCCCATCCTTCACCCCCCACCCCAGCCAGTCATTAACTATTTACCCACACACCACTGCCTCTAATCGTCTACTTTCTGGCCCCTCCTTGGTATTTATAAATGTGGCCAGTTTGCTCCTCTCCACACACATCGGGATGAAGAGAGAATCGGGCCTAGGGATTTTCAGCAGGTAAGAAAAATGTCACAGGGCACTGTTGTAAAGGTTTGGAGAGTCTTCCAATGCTATCTAACCTTATGAAGATTCTGTTCAGTGTGGTAGTTAGTATCATGGCTTCCCCAGCCAGACTGCTGGGTTCAAACCCCAGTTTCCTCGTTCAGGGTGATGGATGCAGTCACATCCACGTCATGTGGTTACTGAGAAGATTAAGTGAATAAACATGTATGATGGCCTTAGGACACGTCAGGCATGTGGCAGGTACCCATGTTCAGTTGGTATTAGTTGATACCAGTTCCCATGCCCAGTCCTGCTTGGCTTGGCTATAATCAGAGGGCCATCGTGGGCCACACATCACAGATCCCAAACACATCTTGTGTGCGTTACTGTTCTTTATTGCTGTCATTCTGAAAACAATTTCAGTCTATCTGAAGAAGGGTTACTAGGAGCATAAAATAGAAATATAATTTCTCCCTTAAATTCAATGCTCAGTATTCGGAGTTGATGACCCCCTGGGCATTACAGGATTTTGAAGTGAGGAGCACAGCCAGGCACCTTCTAGACATAATGCCAATCTTCTGAGGTCGGGGAAATCATTACTTCCATTTTACAGGTGCAGAAAGACAAGGCTCAGAGCAAAGAACTCGCCCAGAGGCCCAGCCAGAAAATGGCCCACACCGTGGTCCCAGCTCCAGAGGGCTTGAAGATCTCGGGGGTGGGAGTGGGGGAAGCTTTGGCCTGGGGTGAGTCCAGGGCCTGTCCTCTGGAGCCTGGGCTTCCCACAGGTTCTCCGCTCACCAGCCTCACCTACAGAATCCCTACAGTGAATGAAGACTTGTTAACACAGTGACCCAGGGGCAAGCTGGCTAGCCTCCCTCCCCTGCTTTGTAATTACCTGCCAGTTAGTGCTGGCTCTGAAGCCTAGGAAGCCCAAGGTGCTAGACTTAAGGACTGCCTTGAGTAGGAGGGGAGATCAGGTGGTGAGAGTATTTGCTTTTTGAAAAAGACTTGACATTGTTTCTGAGGGTTGATAAAGCCCTCGGGCAGCCCCTTAGATGGGTGTGTTTTGTGGCCAACGCCCATGGAATAACCGGCAGCTGGTGTGATCCGTATTGTGATTAGCTTCATCTGTGAACTCAAAGCTGCTTTTCTTGGCAGGCTCAGTGCTTTACTGGTGCCGCCAAGGTCTCTGGGGATTTACGCCAGTTGGTTGGGGGCTTTGGGTGCTGGTTTCAACCCAGAAAGTATGCTCTCAGCAGAGGTAGGTGCCTTTCAGAATGTCCCTGCGTGGTCGATCCTTCGCGGACGCCCTGTGGGGTAGTGAGCCCCGGTGCCCGTGGGCTGTGCTTGCCTTGCCCGCTCTTCTAAGGGAGGGGGCGCAGGGGGCCGTCTGGGCAGAGACGCCAGCGCTGTGCCACCTCAGGGCCACCACTGCCCACACTCACCCACAGGTTCAGGGAGGGCCTGGCCACCTTCTGTGGCCTCTGCCCAGGGCTCACCAAATGTCCTTCGCCTGGCAGCTGGCTATGTCGGTGGCCTGTGGCTACAGGCAGTCCCCAGGTGGGACGCTTGGTAAACTGGACTGACTCTTCACCCATCTGAGAGTCAGACGCCTCAGTTTACAATGGGTGAATCGAGTCCTGCCGCCATTACTCCCACAGTTTCTAACTCCACCCCCAAACCACCTTCCTGCTCAGGGGTAAAGGACGAGAACAAGTATCACCTGGCCTGCTAGGATGTTAAACCCCTTTTGAAAAGGTTAAGAAAAATAAATTAAAAAAAATTAAAAACAAACTGTAAAACTCTCAAGTTACATTCAAAGAAAGGCTGACGGAAAAATGTATGTAACTACTCATTCTAATCCTGAGCCACACAGGGAGCCGAGTAAAACCACACCTGCAGCACGTGTTCTGTCGGGAATGGTGGGGAGGGCCCGGCTGGGAAGCCTGCCCTGGAGCTCTGCCACCCCCCCACCCCCTCCTTGAGAGCACCCCGAGATAAGGCGCCGGGCATGCTGTTTACTTGTGGAGGACCAGGTGGTGAATCCAAAGCATTAGCTCTGATAGGCAATTTTCTGTGTTAATGCCCTTTAGATATTTTGTGGCCTGTGCATGCCCTGTTTTCCCTTTTTCTCCTTTGTCTTGGCCCTTTTTCTTCTTAACTGTCCCTGGGTTTTTCCTCTTCTCAGTGTAAGGTTTGAGCCAACACTCCCTGGCATTGCTTAGCACTGCTGGCAACACTGAGGGACAAAGTACCTTGTGCATCCCACCGCAGCGGTGTAGGGCAGGTGCCCAGCACCAGGGGTACAGGTTCGTGCGGGTCTGGCAGCAGGGAGGTGGCAGCCAGAGGAGATTCCAGAATCTTATTGAGGGGGCTGAGGGAGAGGAGTGGCAGCAGGGTCAGGGAGGGGCCTTGGCTCATGGTCCTGGAGAGGCAGGCAAGTTGTAGCACCAGGGGCCAGGGTGCATGATGTGACGCGGGGCGGCATCCCAACCAAGAAACCTTGGGCAGGCAGGTCTGGGTGCTGGGCCTGTTGAGGCCATCGTAGGAGGGCCCAGGACCGGGTTTGGTCAGCCTCCCTTTGGGTCATAACTAGGGTCAGACACAGGGAGTCTGACAGCAGAGCTGGGATGAGAACTCAGGTCTCCTCAACCCCATTTAGTTGCAATCGATTTCTGAGTTCTATAAAATATTCTGCTTCCCTCAGAGTTTCAGGCATTCTCACCATATCATCAAACGATGGACAGTCTATTCTTCTGAGTGTCCACGACCAACAGGATAAAATAGTACTGAGCTCAGTCGGGTCACTTCATGTTTTCTGAATCTTCCCCAAGTAGGACGTCCCTCAGTGCAGTTCTGTCTGGATAAGACTGCGCGTATGTCCTCCAAAAATAATTTTAGGTGGAGGGCAATGCTGGAATCTTGTATATCTTCATAATTATTAGTGACCACAGGGTACTTTTCTATTCATTCCCGAACTGTAAGATTTCATAGCTGAATGTAAATAACAAAGATCACCTAGTTAAAAATGCCTTGTTTTATTAGAAGTGAAAACCGAGGTCCAGGGAAGTTCCTGACTCCTAGCCCTGCGCTGCCTCTGCCGTTCTTCCATGTCATGACGGCTGAATCACAGAAACAAAGCTGAGAGACAGGTTCTCATAGACAACTGTCTGATTGACGGTGTCTCTCAGACCGTAGAAACCACCCAAACAGGTCAAGAAACACATAACTCTCCGTGTTTACATACTTTCTCATTAAAGTACACAGATCCACCCAAGCACACTCATACATGTGTATGCACAGACACACACACCCTGCCCTCTTTTCAGGGCCCATTTTACACTGTCAATGAGTGCTTTACACAACCAACACCCCCCCGAACAAGTTGCTACCACCTCCTGCTTCCTTTAAAACAATGCTGCCACAGGGAGTGAGGCGTACGGTATGAGCAAATCTCCATCTTCCCGGGAGGGTGATCTCGTGGCTGCGAGCCTCCCCGGTCAGGCCATCCGCCTGTGGAGGCTGCAGGCAGGTGCGGTGGAGCGGAAGACCCCTGACTGAGCAACTCTTCGTCCCCGAGCTGAACAGAGCCAGAGGACGGTCCTCCTCCTCTCCCATTTCTCCTTCATTATGAGGAGGGCAGACGGCACCTCAACAAAGGGTGGGCAATGCGCATCAGGTTCCGTAATTGTATCAACTTCTGTGTTGGTTTCCTAGGGCTGCCGTAACACTACCAGAAACTCACCAGCTTAAAACAACAGAAACTTATTCTCCCATTGTTACAGAGGTCAGAGTCTGCAGTCAAGGTGTTGGCGAGGCAACGTTCCCTCTGAGGCCCTGGGAGAGGCTGTTCCGTGCCATTCTGCTCTCCTAGCTCCTTGTGGCCGCCACCGATCCTTGGGGATCCTGCCTTGTAACTGCATTGCTCCAATGTCTGCTCTGCCACCTCATGGCCTTCTTCCCTCTGCATGTGTCTCTGTTTCCAAATCCCTCTTTCCTTATAAGGGTGCCAGTCACTGATTTATGGGGACCACCTAATTCGGCATGACCTCATCCTAACTCGATTCCATCTGCAAAGACCGTGTCCCAATAAGGCTACATTCATAGGTACAGGGGCTAGGACTTCAGCCTGTCTGTCTGGGCACACATTCAACCTGCAAGTAGTGTCCGCACCTCTCACTATTCTGTCAGTCACCACCAGCAAGCAGCACCTCACACGCGCATGCCCATCCTTGGTGCGCTCCTGGGTGGAGCCCAGGCACACAGGGCAGGTGCCGTCCGGGCTCTCCAGGATGCGGAAACGCTCTCGTGGATACCTGCTCACTCTCCTAGTCCACAGTGGTTTTGTACGTGTGAAGCCTCCTGCCCTATATTTTACAACGCATTCAATTTTCATTCCCAGCTGTGTTTTGCTGTCTCTTACATCCTGGCTCCAACGTGCACAGTAACTGCAGTGTGTTTGGAGGGTCACCAGCCATCAATAAAGAGGGTTTGTTTTTTTTTTGCCAGCTCCCTGCAGCCAGAATGTAACTTCACAGAAACAGGACTGGGAGGCCTCCTGAGATGATGCAGAGAGAGAGTGCGGATGCCGTGAAACAGTTCTCAGCAGCTACTGGTTTTGAAAGAACACCTTCATCCCTAAAAGGTTTCAGTGTCTTTGTTCACTTTGTCTTAGGTGCATCATTAAGGTGGCAGCCCTCATGCCGGGCAGTCACCGAAGTGGGGACTCTCCCTTCGCTTCCGCAGCACATATGGTGCCCAGGTAACTCCCTCTGAACGTGAGATGCCAGCATTCGTGCAGAAGACAGATTTCTGTAGGACTCCGAGGGCACTTCCAGCTGGTCGGGATTGGCTCTGCCGCAGGGTCATTTTGGCTTCACACACAAACATCCATTTCAGCGGTGTCTGTCCAGAGGAAAGCCCAGCTGGAGGCTGCAGGGTGACGCATTGTGGGCTGTCACTCGAAGAGCTCCAGGTAGTCGGGGGGCTGGTCCTGCTGGCCACAGGGGTACAGGAGGAGCTCCTTCCCCAGGGAGGTGATGGGTTCCTCCTGTGAATCCAAAGGCACAGGTCAAGCTGGTTAAGACAGTCTAAACAAGGGTGGCGTGCCATTCCCCCCTCCTCAGAGTACAGACCTTCTGCCTACCCTTGGTTTACACAAAGCGCTATGGTTTATGACCATTTAAAAAGAGATTTTTTCTCATCTGCACCCCGCCCTGTACTCTCTTTCCCTCCTGGGCTCGAATTCTAACTTAAGAGTGTCCCCAGATGTGATCCGGGGAGGCGCACGTTTTTTAGCCTCTCCGATGTTTCCTGCCAAAGTGGGGTCTCCCTGAGTATTTGAGGAGGAACTAGGCTCAATGATAAATCAATGCAGTTAGGAATCCTGATGATCAGGAGGCATTATCAAAGACTAATCCCCCATTACTCATCTCAATCACTTCTCTTGTAATTGCCTTTCATGGTCCGAGGTGCTGCAGAGCGATACGTCACAGGGCAGCTTCAGTCTGCGCCATCACCTCACCTTGTGGTACTCTACCAGCTCCGCCAGGGTGGCGTGCTGCAGCTGGTCCACGCCCAGGAAGCTGTAGGAGTCGGTGGAGGCATCGATGAGGAAGTGCTTACAGCCGTCCTCGGACAGGTAGGACAGGGCGTAGCCTCTGATCCTTTCACTGACGCGGACCAGAAAGCTGCCTGGCACGCACGCGCTCAGAAGTTCATTTGCTCTCTTCAGTGTGAGGATTCCTGTAGGTGAGAAAAGCAGGTATTTCAGCCAAATCGTGTCCAAAACCCTCCTCTGTGAAACACAGCTGTGTGGATAAAGTTTGGTAAAAATAAGCATGCTTTTAAGTCCCTTTTGGGCATCTACGGACTACAGTGAAATATTCATCTTCTAGAATTTGGAAACCGGGCAGGGTAGGTTACATAAGCCAATGGAGAGTACAAATAAGAGCGTATTTGTTTAACAGAAGAACAAATTTCCACTCATACACCCAGTTATAGCAACACAGGGCTTAGGTGGCTTCTGAGGCTGGTACGATCCGTGACGGTCTTCCTGGGAGGGGCCTTGAAGATGCTTTCCTCAGTGCACTGATGAGGACTCTGTGTTCTGAGGAATGATCCTGTTCGGTCTAGAACGGTGGTTCTCAAGCAGGGCAGTGTCCGGAAATTTCCGAGAGACCTTTTTGGTGGTTGTGGGCGGGGGTGTGTGCATGCTATTGGCCTCCAGCACGTAGAGGCCAGGGACCCTGCTGAACCTCCGGAGTGCCCAGGAGAGCTGCACGCTGCCATCCATCACCCAGCCCAGCTGTCAGCGGTAATGGGGCTGCGAAACCCCGCTGTACGGGTCAGCAAGTCAGGGACAGACCAGGACAGACCCAGGTCCACAGAGTGCCCCCGCTGGAGCTACTCCTAAATGATGGTCATTGGCACAAAGGGAATGTGTGTGTGTGTGTGTGTGTGGACACACATATATGTATATACATGTATATACATGTATACGTGCATGTGTATACATATAAATAGTCCAGCAGAGCCATAACGCCTGCTTGACTGTGGTTGGTAGGGTAATAATATGGGTATAATAATTTATAGTTTTATTTTGAAAATTTCACCTAAAATGTCAAATGGTGTAATTAAGCGTGATATTGTCATGTTACAGAATTACATGCTAATGATTTTGTAATAAAAAAAGGGGTGTTATTTGTGCTGGACCCTGTGTGTGTGTGTGTACGCATGCGCATCTTCACACACACTCAAAGGAATGAAACTCTTCATATGTATAAAGAGACGGACATATACCCAGGGACTGCACGTGTGTGTGTGTATCTTCATATATATATGCATATCTTTATATATGTATACTTTTCACATGTATAGTTTAGATGCCTCATGAATTCACACTAATTCAGACCTGACTTTTCTCTGATTAGTTCAAACTCATGAGGTGTGACTCACAGTTCAGTCTCCCTTCTTAGTCCTACTGTAATTCTTCAGACGAATCAGGATGTTCAAACATCGAGAAAGTACACGAACATCTCGGGAAGAGGATGAGGTCAGACGACTCAGTGAGCTCTGGTTGGGGAGGCAGGAGCAACGTTCTCTTAGTGCAGCGGTCCCCAACCTTTTGGGCCCCAGGGATGTTTAGTGGAAGACAGTTTTTGCACGGACTGGGTGGGGGTGGGAGGGAGACCGGAGGCAGAGCTCACTGGCCCACCACTCACTCCTGCTGTGCTGCCCGGTTCCTAACCAGCCACGCCCGGCACCAGTTCACAGCCAATGGGTTGGGGACCCCTGTCCTAGTGTTCTTTTCCATTTCCGCCGACAGAAGCTCTTGTCTCCTCCTGTTCTGCAACTGATACTCAGGATCGTATCATTAGGGGAAAACACCGCCTGATGAAAAGGTAATCCCAGCCCTTCAGTCTTGTCATTGGTAAAGTTAATTGAGGATTGAACCCTAACTACCCATAGAAAAGCGTAAAATAAAAACAGTTCTGGCCTGGCTGGTGTAGCTCAGTGGATTGAGCGCGGGCTGGGAACCAGAGGGTCCCGGTTCGATTCCCAGTCGGAGCACATGCCTGGGTTGCGGGCCAGGTCCCCAATGAGGGCCATGTGAGAGGCAACCATACATTGCTCTTTCTCTCTCCCTTCTCCTCTCTCTGAAAATAAATAAATAAAATCTTTAAAAAACAAAAAAACAAACAAAAAAAAACAGTTCTATTTTTTTTGTAAGTAGGCCTTTAATAAAGGGAGGATTTAAAAAATCACCTGTTGTTTCTCAGCTGAGACCAACTAGCCAGCCCTTCTTGTTCCCTCTCTGCTCTGCACCCTTCAGGGGGCCCAAATTCAAAGTTGCAGTTCACGAGGCTCGACCCCAGTGAGATGCAGGGGTAAGAACTGCAGGTGATTAAAAGGCATGCCCCCCCATCCACTCACAGGTAGGGAATGTCCCTGAAACAGAAGATCAAGGCCCCTCATCCAAGGGCCCCAGCTCCAGCGCGTTCGTGCCCTGCGGGGTTAGTGATGCCGGGGGTGGTCACCATCACATCTGGTCGCCTGCCTGTCCTGTCCCCAATAGGACTGAGCCACTGGAAACCACAGACACTGAAGACACTGAGCCAGCCTCTTGGGTTTAGGTGCTTGAGCGATTCCTGTAGAAGCTCGGACAGGTCCAGACTGCTGCTTCCCTTGGCCTGCTTTGCCTTTCTAAACACGCCGGGTCCCACTGACAGGCGGCAGAGGGCTGCCGTGAGCTGAAACGAGGCAACAGGGGACCGGCCTGCCCGGGACTGCGCAGGACCGGGGTGTGAAGACTCCGGATCTGACTGTCTATGAAAGCAGGGATAGCCTTCCCCCGACGCTGAAACTCACGTGAGTGAAGGAGATACAGCACTCTGGAGAAAGATTTCTCTCTCTTCCCAGACTCACCGACGGGCTAACTCTGAAACCCCAAGTGACTTCAACAGATGGGGCAGATGTCATAACTTAAAACATCTGGATATTATCCAGACAGGTTTGGATCCCTAAAATGAAAGCTATCCTGGGAAATTATAACCAAACCTGGGTTAAGGTCAAATTGCTCCTAAAATCAGGTCATACAGTAGCTGCAAACCAAATGCTCAAAGCCTCTCCATCTGTAATGATTGCCCATTATGCACAGATCTCGGCACCGTCTAATCTCCAGACACCAGAACACAACAAAACGATTCCGTGGCAAATCAGAGGCCCTCACGGAACTTCTTGCACAGTGGTACTGATGGCAGGTTCGGAAGGTAAGTGCTATTGGAACTAGGCTTTGTTCCTCCTGCTTTAAACAGGATGCTCATTCCTGAAAAGCACAGTCTCTCGGCGCATCTGGCGATATGAGCTGACGCACAGTTTGTCGTGACTGCAGCAAGGGCAGCGGGTGTGTCATGGGAGGCCTGGCTCGGTCGCTGCCAAGCAGTGAGCGCTGTCCACCAGCGAAGGGAGGCCTTGAACGCCAAACCCAACCCCGTGTCAGATACTGGTCACCAAGGACTGGAGCAGTCTCCTTACGGTGCTCTTTGCCTACGCACGACTAAGACGCCTGAAGCCATGGTCCTCATCCAGCCATAAAGGCTGCGCCGCTGCCAGGCCGCCTCCTTCTGACCAGCGCCTTCCACGCGGCTTACAGAAGCCCAACCTGTCTGAGGTCCTAGGAGGATTTCTGTGATGGTGAACAGGGGTAATTTAAAAAGGCTTTTTTATATCATCAGTTATTTTTACCCTTTCTTTATCCTCACCCAGGAACATGTCTCTTGACTTTAGAAGTTCAGGGGTAGGGAGAGAGAAACATCGATGTGAGAGAGAAATATAGATCAGCTGCACCCCGCCTGGGGATTGAACCCGCAGCCTTTTGGTGTACGGGACGATGCTCCAACCAACTGGGCCATCTGGCCAGGGCTTACTTCACCAGTTTCTGAAATGAACCAGATCTCCCAGCAACAGTCTGTTATAGAGCTGAATCCAGGCAGGCCGTGGCATAACATCGGCGTCCAGAACAACGCAGGGGTCCCCCCACACGAGGGTTTACCCGACAGCTCCTGGCCCTGAAGAGCCTGTGGCACAGCTGGGCCAAAACTCCTGACGGCTGAACACCCAGCTCAGAGGCTCATACGGCTGGGGCTGAGGCGGAGCAGAGAGAAGCGCTCCACTCCTCTCTCTGCGCGATGCCCAGGTACCCCCTAGAGCAGTGCTGTTCACAGGATTTCCTGTGCTGATTGAACGTGGTCTGTGCAGCCCCGGGGGTAGCCAGTAGCTACAAGTGGCCATGGAGCCCCTGGAATGTGGCCAGTGTGGCTGGGGGACTTTTTATTTTACTGAATTTTAGTTCATTTTGATATAAAGAGCTACGCATGGCTAACGGCTGCCGTATTGGACGGCACAGCTCTCACCCATCTGGAGTGAAGGTGGGCTCCCTGACAGGCCCCGGAGGGGTGGTTCTTTGGCACAGAGAAGGGTAAACAGACCCCGAGAGGCCTGAAATAACTCAGAAATGCTGTGGCCTTGAAGTTAAGCAGATCTAGGCCTGAACATGGACTCTGCCGCCACTCGTGGTAGTAGCCTGGAAAAGAACTTAACACCTTAGTTCCTAGGTTCGTAGTCAGTAAAGTGGGAATAACAATGATCTCCTTTAAAGTGCTCAACATAGTGCTTGGCACCTATTAAGATCTCAAAAAATTACAGAATCTCCTGACAGACAATGAGAATTACTAACAGACTTCAGTGTTTCTAGATTCAAGATAAAAATATAAAAACATAACTTCCTGCCCTGACTGGTGTGGCTCAGTTGGTTGGGCATTGTTCTGCCAAGGAAAAGGTTGCTGGTTCAATTCTCAGTCGAGGCACCTGCCTGGGTTGCGGGTTCGGTCCCCAGTTGGGATATGTATGAGAGGCAACCAATTAATATTTCTCTCCCTCCCTTCCCCTCTGTCTAAAAATAAATAACAAAATCTTATTTAAAAACTTATCAATTAAAATCTTATTAAAAATTCCCTTACACCAACAACTACCAATTATTTTTAAAAATCCCATTCAAAATAGAAATAATTATAAGTACACAGAACTAATCTAGTTTTTTTTTTTTAAGGTACATGTCCTATGTAAGGAATTTATTTAACAATTCAAAATAAATAGAGTACTAAAAAATCAAAAAAATAGCAGCTACCAAATTCCTTCACGAAGCCGTCTGCCAAAACTGTTGGGGCTTCCATGTGTCCATCACGACTCAGTGGTTGCACAGTGCATAAGCCGAGCTGGGAACGTGCAGGGAGGTCCTTCCCCTGAGACAGGTGGAAAGTGTCCAGGGAAGGAGTGAGTATATAGGACCTGGAATGAGGTCCCCGATCTCCAACCTGCTACGGGAAGCAGCCGACAGACGGCCTGCAGGTCTCTGCCTTATTCCCTCGGGGTCACAACGCCAACCTGTCCACGTGAAGCTAGAAATGTGCTTTGCCAAGGAAAACTAACGAAACATGAAAAAGAACTTGAGAATCTTCCAGTGTGCTCTCCCACACGTCGCACCTAACCAGTGGGACACAAAGTCCAGTGACAGTTGGGGCCCATGGTCTTGCTGAGGGAGAAGTAGATGTGGGGAGACTTCGCTTGTCTAGATTTGCCTGAGATCATGACAAGGTGCCCCAGAAGCAGAGTTCAGCACTTCATTTCAGGATCTCTCTTGCCCATGGGTTTTCTCATCCAGCTCTTACATCTAGGAGTTCAGAGGCAAAACCTATTTCCCTGATTACAAAAGGGGCCTCACAGAGCATGTCCCCTCCTATTACCCCAAGTGGGGCAGGAGACCGGAGACAGAGCTCTGGGCTCTCCGCCATTGCACTGCACGCTGGGGCTCCCCTGACTTTTGTCCTGGGTCTTCTGTCATTCTCCTCAACTCACTCCTGGAAAATCTCATCCCCTCAGCTTTTAATCACGTGCTGACAACACCAATCTGTTACCTCTGACATGGACCCATTAATCCGATTGTCAAGTGGATATTTCCACACGACTGTCCCAACGGCATTTCAAACTCATCCCAAACGAGCTCATTCTCTTGCCTCTTTTCTCCTTTCCTTCCCTACGTTTCCACTTCCTTCTCTGTTCCTTCTTTTAGCTGACAGCAGGCCACCTCCCACCCAGCCCCACAACCCAGGACCTTCACTTCCCTTGCCCTCCCCACCCGTGCCCATCCTTAGCAAAGCTAAGTAGGAGAAAAGGGTGCAAGGGCGAACCTCGGGCGAAAAGTCAGGTGACCAAAGCAGTAACTGCAGAAGGCAAACGTCTGACAACGAAAGGAAGACGGCAAACCAGTGAAGAAGAGCTTCTGTGCCAACGTTTCAAAGCAGGGTTCCTGATAAATAATTACCCTCAAAAAGATAAGATGTGACCCCTCTTTATCAGAGAAATATGTAAAATTCATCTTCCTAAAACTGAAGACAATTATTTATATTGACTATATGTCTGTGTATCTATTAATGTTGTTTTACTCTGTTATTTATTTTGCTTAGGCCTATGATAAATATTTGTATAAATCAATAACAAAGCAGTTAGTAAGCTTTTCTATGTAAAACTCAAGGATCTTATTTTTAAACCCAAGTTCCAGCTGGAACTTGAGTCCGACTGTCTCCTCTGAGCTCTAGGCAACTGTTTCAACTGAACTGCATGTTAAAGTGCCAGGGTTTTTAATGACACCAACTGACATTTTCAATTTCTCACTCCCTGCTGTTAAACTACCACCCTCGTTCTCGGGGATGACAGCATCTCCTGCCCAGTGACGCAGAGACGACGAAGTGGCCAATTTCCTCAGTTCTTATCTTAAAGAGGAAAATAAAAAAGGCAGTTGTGAGACAAGCCACGATTGCCATGACAAACACATCACTGGCCCGCGTTCTCTGTGTCTTTTGCCGCTGTTGTCACTCTGTCTTCCAGCATCTTTAAACAAAATGGGAAGGAAGGAGGTTTACGACCTGGTCCTAGGAAACCCTGAAAGTGGACACTCATGAAAGCCTGGATTGCCAAAGAACAAGCATTTTCCAGGACGACCGGACAGTTCTGCTGACCCTTTCTAACTGCAAAAGCAGCCTGTTAGCAGAAAGCCTACCACGAGTAATCGTGTTCTTTTTAGAAGAGTTTGCCATGTATTATGATTGAGAGCTTATTCTGTGGATCTCTGCATGTGTGAGGTGATACTACGTAAAAGAGAGAGGCCTCAAACATCACTCAAACCGAAGTACCCTGTGGGACAGGTGCGCCCATGAGAGAGCTTTATTTTTGTTGAAAGCACTTTCGTTGCACTTACAGCCAGTCAGTCCAATCTGACCACAGACTTCAGAAGCCAACTGAGGCAAAACAAAAAACAAAACATGAAGAAAACCACTTCATTTTCTTGAAGTCCAAGAAACAGAGAGGTCAGTGAAATGTGAGCTGGGTACACAGGGGCTTGAATTAATCAAGTTTCTAGGGTCAAATAAAGAAATACAGGGTCCGGCAGAAGGAAGGCCTGCTGGAGTGTGGTTGGTAGGGTAATAATATGGGAATAATAACTTATAGTTTCAATTTGAACATCTCACCTAAAAGGTCATTTACGGTGCTTGAGTGTGATCTTGTTATGTTACAGAATTACATGCTTATGATTTGGTAATAAAAGATTTTATAATTAAAAAAAGGGGTGTTATTTGTGCTGGACCATGTGGTTTATTAGCTAATATCTGCTCAGGCTCCAACAAACCCACCTTGCAGCCTTCACTACAGACTGGATCAAAAGCACAGAATTTTTAAGTTAAAGATCAGAAGTTCAACTCCTGCGTTTAACAGATGAGGAAAATGAGGCTCAGGTAGGTTGATTTGCTGCAGAGTAAGAAGATGATTTGCTCAAGATCGCTCAACCAGGTACTGGACATCCGACTCTGACTGCCGCACCCGCCAGGCCCCCACGGGCCTGAGGGCCAGGTGTGACTCCCTCAGGGGCCCGGGGACAGAAGGTGGTGCAGTCAAGAGCCCTGACACTGCTTTCCCCACCCACCCGGTGGTGGTTTATTTGCGGTGATACTTTAACCCACTGTGCACGCAGCGACTGCGGCTGCTGACTGCTTTTTCTAAATATGTCATGGAAATGGAGCTCACAGAGAAGCCTTTGAAAAACTGCTTTGTGAAAATAACTTCAAAGACTCACTCTTCTTGGGCAGCCCAAATAAAAGGAAGCCTTTATTCTTTGTGCCTTCCTAGTGGCTCAGCCATTTATCCGCCATCGGAAGAGGCTCCAGCGAAGGACCCTCCGCACTCACCGTGGAACCAGGGAGCGATGGTGTCGGACGTCTTCTCGTAGCCTGCTCGCAGAGGCAGCTGCTCCTCTTTAAACCATCGGATGATGTCCTCCGTGGCACAGCTGGAGGATGTCCTTGTCACTCCCTGATTTCTGTCATTTGTAAGACCATTTGTCAAGTTAGATTTAACAATTTTGAAAGCAATGCCTTCAAAACTTATATATGTATATATATGCATGGGGCGGGGCAAAAGTAGGTTTACAGTTGTGAATATGCAAAACAGTTTATTCTTGTATTAGTATTTACTAATTATTGTATTATTCTCCATACTAACAACTGTAAAACAACTTTTGCCTCAGAGAGAGAGAAAGAGAGAGAGAGAGAGAAATGAGAACTATAAACATTAAAAAAATCTAACTTCACGGGCTGAGCTCATGGGAGGTTGGACACACACACTGCCCCCACCCCTCATGAGCAGAAAACAGGAAGGAACATAAATCTGTCACTTTCCCTCCAGTCCTACAGGGCTAGTCTTGGAATTAAGCTACTGCTGCGTTAATACATAGATTTTAATTTATTTTTAGTATGAATTAGGAGCTCCATTAACTCCCAATTAAAACTTGAGAAAATAAACATTAAAAAGTGAAATCCACCCCCAGCACTATTTTCCTGGAGAACAAATACTTGCAAACACAACAAATGAAATGTAACAAAAGAAACTTCTTCCCTAACCTTTTCTCTTCTTTCTCTATCCACTCACCTCCCTGACTTGGTTTCTTCTCTCCCACACTTTGAAGAGGTTTAGTTCTGTTAAAAGACAGTCTGAGAAATATAAAGTTAAAGGAAGAAGAGTGTTTTGAGATTGGTAAGAAAAAGACATAGGCAGCGTAAGCCTTTGGAAATCAATTCAGTAGCAGAACTTAAGTTCTGGAATGTAAGTCAGTTTCCGTTACAAAAAGTACCACTGCAGTATAACAAACATATTCCCAAGGCCCATGAAAGGCCTGCGATTCTGAGCATAATTCACTATAAAAACGATGAGTGTGGATGAGCTACTGGAATGTCCTGTCATGAAATTAACATTATGAGTCTTTATGCCCTTTATGGTAACATACGCTACCATGCGTTATATGTGACCTACATGTCAGATGGACATTTATACATGTACATATGCATATACATATGTACATAGCATTTTTGGAGAAAATAACCTGTAATATTTAACCTTCTTGGGGAGCAGGCACTACCGACACATGGATCACATGGTAAGTTTTTTACTAGTGTTCAAATTAGGTATTTTTTTCCTTGAGAAGTCTTTGGAGTCCAAGGGAAAACTCCAAGGACAGCCAGCCTCTGTGTTTCCTGGGCTGGACCCTGCGTGACCTCGGTCATCACTGTTTAAAGCGCCAGCCTTAAAGCCAGCCCGTCTGACTGCCTCACGTGAAGCACTTAATGCAAGTGTCTTCTGTTGAAAGAATGAGCAAAATGAGCACAGCTTAAAACAAGAATCGCCCTCAGTAAAAGCCACCTTCATTGTTGTCCCTCGCAGACACTGCTCTAAACACAGTGCGGGCGAGGGCGCGAGTTGCTGTCCCGCCCTTGGAAGGGACAGGCACCTTCCCTGACCTGCCCGTGGCCGCTGCTCCCAGACAGGCTCGGGTGTGCGGTCACAAAACTGCCTCCTGATTACCTTCCTCGTTTTGTTGTCCGTAAGAGAAAAGTCATTCCCCAAACTGTCCCTTTGTGGAACATGGTCATTTAGTCCCAAAGTGGAGCCTTTCCACTGAGTAAGTAGAAATAATCACAGCAGAGGGAAAGGTCCACCTTCACGTTTCCTCTGAGGTCACATCCCCGTTAGGAAAAGCTGTGAAGGTTAACTACTGACTCTGAGCAGAGGGAGGTTTTTGTTTGTTTTTATTTCTCCATTCCATAACAGAGACCTATTTTTAGTTTTTACTTCAGAAGGCAGGCCTTTCTAAAGAGTTCTGTTTCATTCAGTCAGTATTTCATTCCTCCTGGTTATTTTATATATTAGCTTTCTATATACTAGAATATGAAACAATCATATATCGATAACTGGGGGCAAAGAATTTTATAATTGGGTTCTGTTGTAACATTATGGCCCTTTGTCTTTAGGAGTTGTTCTGCCTAATCCTTCCACAATCAGGAGGCAGAAGCACCCCTGTCAACAACCAAAGAGTTCACGCAAAAAGGGACATTTTCAACTCAACATGGGAGCGTGCCTCCGTGACCCAGCGTAAGAACTGCCACCAAGCCTTTAGTCCTGAGCCATGGCGACGTAGCTCTCCCAATGACAGGGAAGTCAGCAAGCCCTTAGTTCCTACTCTGATGTTCTTTCACCACGAAGAGCCATACTGGGAACCAGGGAACCACAGTGGTCTCCTGCCCCTTCATCGGCTCACCCACTGCCACCAGGTGGAGGTAGGCTAGCGGCCCAGGAAGTCAGCGCACACAGGGTGCGTGATCACTGAGTTACTGGGTGCGTTAAGTCCTGAGATGCACCGCTGTGGATGTTCTACAGACGAGAAGGGGGTGAATGCCAGAAAAGACATCTCAGGAAGACGGGCCTAGAGGAGAGGCTGAATTTAGCTCCCTAGCCCATCCCCCACTTCCCATGGCCCATTACGCAGCTCGTCCTCACTCGGCCCATTTCAACCCTTGCTCTTAAAGCCATCTGCACGGCTGCTTACCTAAAAGGCTTTCGGGGGAACTCTGCTGGGTGTAGGAATTTAGGCTTGGGTGGAAGCGGGGGTCTCCTTGGTTTCTGTGGAATGCTGAGGGGGCTTTGCAGTCCCTCACTGCTTCTTGCTTTTTGGGATAACCTCTTGTAGTCTTCCCGCGCTTGTTTAGCCAAGGAGCGTCTCTTCTCATCAGCTGCTTTGGATTTTCGCACTAGAGAAACAAAAGGTGTGAGGAAGGCCCCCAGAGACAGTTAGAAGAATCAGCACCGCACCTGGAGGACAGATTCTGGCGCCTGCTGATAATAATGAACAATCACTCTCAATGCCTGTCATTCAGATAATTAGGGCTTGCACATTCACCAGAGCCCAGCGTTCATTCACTGCGGAATTCCTTTTTAGATGGGAGTCTGGGGACTTTCTGAGAGGGAGAGAGAAGGAAGATGAGGGAGAAGGGACAGGACAGAAATGCAGAACCATTTGTCGGAGACTTCCCTGCAGTTGGCAAGACTGAGGAGTCACAGCCTGAGTGAGGATTCTAGGTGGAGGGTGATGGCGGTGGGGGGCGGGAGGGTCTTTGAATAATAGGAGGTGATGATCAGTCCTTCCCCACAACAGGAGTTCAGGATGTCACCTGCCCTGAGTCAGGGGTGACGATCGGGCTGTCAGGGGTGACGATCGGGCTGTCAGGAACTGTTCAGAGGCGCAGGCTGTGCACGGGGAGACCAGGCAGTGAGGCCCCCATGTCCGAGCCCGCTGTCAGCTGAACCCACTCTCACTCAGCCCGTCAGGCCAAGAAGTAAAGTGGTTCTCACCCTTGACAGTCATGGAATGGTCGGTACACATGAAAGTACCCCGAGGCTGCCTCTTCATATTGCTTTGTAAATAGAGGATTTATTGTATTATTCTGCTTTTGTTTTAGCAACACAGTATTAAAGGACTCTAATGCAGGATGTAAGGATAATTTTTCCTGAGTGTATTTACACTTCAGGCATCATTAGTCAAATCCTGTTATGTCTGACTTCAAAGAGATGCCAAAGATTTCTATTATGCTAGGACTCCACTGCAGAAAAGTGATTGGATCTTGCAAATATTTTCATTTCACAAAAACTGTCATTTTCATGGCATTCCTTGTAATGGAACTGAAGGTCAATTTCGGACTCTCCACATCCTGCAAACACTGCCACTCCTCCCCTCCGAGCGGCCTCGAGGGCTGATCTGGCAGTGACGGCTTCTCTGTCTGAGACAGATGGAAACCCTAGTCCCACGTCAAACTTGAACTCGCCAAGCATCCTGGAGCACGCCTGCTCTGCACCCTTCCCAAGGGGTTTCTCTCTGATGGTGCTAATTGAAAAAGGGTCAGGGGTGGCCACAGGCATAGGAGGAACGCTAAGATATCCAGTTTGTTATTCCTATACTCTCCTGATGACAAAGGTAAGATGTATTCCCTGTCGAAAATGTAGGAAATTACAGAATAACAACAAGAAGAACTCAAAGAAGTAATCTCGAATCCCACCTCTTGAATGTTAACATGTTAATAGCCTTCCAGTTCTTTTCCTCTATATACTTAGACTTTTGAAAATAGAGAGGGTTTGCATACTGTTTCATAATGTTTTTTTCTTCTGCAAGCTAAAAAGATATAAATGTACACCAAGGTCATAAAATTACTTTTTGGAAACATGTTGTTTTTTTTAAATAGCTCTATGCCATTCTATCCTATAAACACATCATAATTTTGAGGGTAGAAGATGAATTGAGAACTTTTCTGCTATTCAACAAGTGGCCCTTAAGCCTTTCGGTGATAATTAGCGTCAGCACACCGGTCTCTCAGCGACCTCTCTGAGTGCCTTCTCGACTGGCCACTGTATTGTGAGAGCCGATCGGCTTCCAGAGGCCTCTGGGTACTCACAGGACGCCTGCCACTCCGAATCCTCTTTCCAGCTCTTATAAATCTGCTTGGTTCTCTCTTCGCCTATTTGTTTTATTTCTTCATCTTGTGTCTTCTTTGAGGATTCTTTCTTCTGTTTAAAAAACCAGAAACAGACACCAGTGAGCGACCATGGCAGTTTCCCTCGAGGAGGGCTCTGGGCACGCCTGGCTTCTCTCTGACCGCCGCTGGCCCCCACCCTGGGGTCAGGGGAGGTGATGGGGCCCTGTGGGGAGAGCACCGTGTGACCACAGCTGCAGCTGGCCCCTCGCTGTACAACTCCCGGCGGTTCCCGAACCTCTCCTGGGCTGCTCCCCCTAAGTCAAATTCGAAAATGTTTCATAGGTTATAATGAGGGCTAAGTCATTTCTTATAAGTGCTTAGCACAGCGTGTAGTAAGCATTCAATAAATATTCATTTTTCTCAGACGTAGCACTTATCTGCTTTAAATTGAGTCCCCTAAGTGGTGTGTAACACGGTTTCAAGGGAGCCACGGAAACACTACGGTTCCCAACGGGTCCCCAGAATGAGGGGGCCTCCCGGGGGCGTCTCAGCAGCATCACCGTGCGCCCTGGAACCACGCGTCGGAACATGCGCTCCTTACATATGGCTCTAGGTGGCTCCAAAAGGAATTCTTGTGTTTTAAAAAATAAAACAAAAATATTTTTAAATAAGAAACATGGAAAATATAAAGTAAGAAACACGAGTCTTCTTTTAAAAAGGAATTCGGGGTTTTTTTGGTAGTAAAATACATATAACATAAAATTTACCGTCTTAACCATTTTTAAGCGTACAGCTCTTTAGCATTAAGGACACCTAAGGCAATTAGTTTTTAACTAAAGAGAAGCCAGCACATCAAATCACTGAGACCCAAGTGTACTTTGTCTGTCTCGCTGCAGCCCTCTGAACACTGGCGAGAAGGCTGAACCCACAGCCTGGCGCAGGAAAGAGACGCAGCCATCAGCCCCGCGATGAAAGGAGCTGAGAGGGGCAGGGAGACTGACAGTTCTGTTTCCCTTCGGTGTTTTCCTATAGAAAGATAACGACTTTCTTGCTGTTAAACTATTTCACCAGAATTAAAACATAAACCTCGATGTCGTGAAACTTATTTTTCATTATCGTGGGAAGTGAGAAATGGTGACAATTCATAAACTACGCTTCACTTCAGATATAACTAAACTTTTGTTTATTTACTGTTTCCATTTTTTTTGGTACATTCTTTTCCTGCCTAGAAGTGAGCTCCTTTGGTTTGTCAATATTAGAAGAACCGGAGAACAACTTTTGGTGTTTGAAATGAGTGCAAAGATTTGTTATCCCCTTCCTGAACGTCTTTCCAAGCCTGAAATACAAATACTGCGCTACTAGCAATTTCTAAGCTTAAATGGAAAAAGAACTTGACACAGGAAAGTGGAGCTTTGTAGTCAATAATTCTGTGATAACTGTGTGTGGGGCCAGGTGGGTACTTCAAATACCTGGGGAACGCTCTGGAAAGTGTACGACTGCCTAACCTCTATGCTGCTCACCTGAAACTAAAGCAAAATCATACTGAATGTAAACTGCAATTAAAAGATACATTTTTAAAAAGTGAAGCTTTGTCTTCAACATGCATATTTTGAAATTATTTAAAATGACTAGAAAAAACATAAGTTATTAGACTAGGACATCATGGATATTCTTGCTTCGAAAAAGTAAAAAGTTTACAAAGTGAGTCTACCTAAGGAAAAATATTAAGTTCATAACATTGCAGATGATACTAAAATGTCTGAGAGTGCTATACTTAGTAAATCATATTAATTTTTAATGTATAGGATAATACATATGGACACAGTGGGAAAGGAGACAAAATTAATAAGTTTCATAGAATAATAGCAGATGAGATCTGGCCCTGACCACTGTATTTATTCAAAGCAGCCAGAAAAGTTAAGAACTTATCCTGAGTTTCTCTAAGGATTCCTCCAGAAAATTTACTTTTAGCAAATCTTTACAAGCTGATCTTTACTTTCTCTATTTAAAAAAATTATAGTTTCACCCTGGCTGGTGTGGCTCAGTGGATTGAGCGCCGGCCTGCGAACCAAAGGGTTGCCACTTCAATTCCCAGTCAGGGCACCTGCCTGGGTTGTGGGCCACACCCCCCTTTGGGGGCGCATGAGAGGCAACCACACATTGATGTTTCTCTCCCTCTCTTTCTTCCTCCCTTTATCTAAAAATAAATAAAATCTTAAAAAGAAAATAAAAAAAATGTTTGTTCCCTCCAGGGTCCATAGCAGTGCCTTCCTTGCACGTGGGAGGCACTCGTAATGTCGGTCGGATGGACACAGGTCCTTGTCTTCCTCCCCTGTCCTCATTTAAAATGATTCCATGTACCCCGGGCAGCATTACTGAAAATCCCCTTTAGTTACTCTATTGCTGCTTTTTTAGAAGAAGGTACACATTATACCTGCAGGACTACAGCTCCAAAACTTCACCAGGACTTCCTGAAGTCTCAAACATGCGAACTATTCAAGTTCATGTATGTCCCCAGCGAAATCAGGGAACCGATCGTACTGTCCACAGGAACGCAGTCCCTGTCTCAGGCCCGTGGTGGGTCACTCGGACCCTTCCCTTGCAGCCTCTATTCTGACCCTGCTTTTTCAGACTCTCTGCAGGTCAGGTCCTACGACAGTCTCCAAGAGCCAGTCTCTGCATCACTGGTCCTGGGCAATGCATGCTGGGAGTCTAGCACAGTGGAGGAAGTGGGCTCGGCCTGTGTGGGGGATCTCCTGTCTGGCTGGATGCGGGGGGAGATCTGAGTGCCTGGAGATGCTCTGGCACAGTGGATACGGGTGGTACAAGACGCTGGTCACCATAAAGGGACAGGCTCATAGAAACAATGAACACGTAAGGGGCTTTGTCTGAATGTTTCTGGCAAGTCAGTGCCTCATTTATCACTCTCCGAAATCAGTCTTCCCCAGCGTCTGCCGCAGCCCGGGGTATCGGCTCCAGTTTAGATCGTCACTGAGCAGTCTAGCAGATATGCCTTGGCGTCGGTTCTTTCCATGACACTCAATACTTTTTCACCTCCAGCTGAACAGGCAAAGATGAACAGCTATGTTCACACGCTTTCAGAGACAGATTCCACATTCTGCTACTTAATTTCACTGCTGCATGAGACTAACAGACCAATTTATGAAACATTAGTGGAAATGGCTATGCATTTAGCCCCCTAAAGACAAAATGTAAATCTTTTACCTGGTGAAATCCATATGCCTTCATACGATTGATAGAATCTGCCAACATTTGTTGAATATTTCTTGAGGAACTGGAGGGTGACTAAAAATTAAAAGAAACACATTTTTATACCATTTTAGAGCTGCAGTGCAGTTTCAGAAAAAAATCTCTTAATGTTTCCCTCCTTTCAACGTTGTCTAATGCTGCCCCCACCCTCACAACCTGGTCCCCAAATTTCCCACCAGCACCTGAGCTCCTGAGCGGATCCTGACGGAGGCAGCAGGGGCGCCAAGAGCCAGGAGCTGGTGCTCTGCTCGTGACAAGCAGGTTTGTGTGCCTTGCTCCCAGCAGGCCCCAGTGCCCCGGAGATGACTTCTAGATGTCCACAGTACTTCTTAATCTAAATCCTCTGCTTCCTCTCTGAATCCTTGCTCTGCCCATGCCCTGTTTTAGGTCAGACCAGAGAAGTGCTTAGTCTCTACGATATAACCGCATGGCCTTGCTCCCCACGTAGGACTGGAGGCATGCCTGGAGTACCAGCTTGGTGCCTGGGCGCCCTGCCCACTTTCCCTGCCCGATCACATTGCTCCCCTCGCCTTCCTCTGACCCCATCACCCAGCCTGGTGTCTGGGTCTCTGCTACTCTAGATGGATTTCCCAAGAGGCAGCTCCTGGTAGTGAGGTTCCCAGATGCACTGCTTGGATTGCCCAGTACTATTCCTGCCAGCCATGTGCCAACCTCACTGGCACTGTGACCAAGCTGGCACATCACACCAGGAGCCTGCTAAAACCAGGTCAGTTACACGGGCCCTCGTCACCCTGTCCCTGGCTTGAGTGCAGAATCTGGGCCAAGCCCCAGCAGGGACTGCACAGCCCAGGATAGCCACCCCCTACCCACATTGCCAGGACTTTGCGCTTGTGCCTGAGGCCTCGTCCCTGAACTTGGGCACAGATCAGAAATTATCTGCTTATTTTCAGGAAAAGGTGGGTATCAAGATTCAGCACGGAGTGCTATGTGATAAACCAGTATGGCTGCCTCAATTTTGCCTCTTTTTTCACAGGAACTGGGCATGTGTGCTAGGGCCTAGATAGCCCTAGCAGTTAGGTGTGCCCAGGTGAATACGTGATCTCCAATGCAATGCAGGTGATGACTGGCATCTTCCACTTCCGTTTGGGCCCTAAAACCTCCTTCAGACTGCATCCTGGCCACCTCCCCTTCCTTTAGGCTGGAATCGCGGTAGCAGTCCTGTTAGCACTCCTGAAGACGGCAAAGCCACCAAAGCCCGAGTCCCCGCCTGACCGAGCCCTCCTGCACCAGACTCCGGTCCTGGGTGTTATAAGGCAGAAAGGTAAACTTCTGTTTCATTTTAATCATTGCCTTTCTGTTCTGTTACAAAGTTTCGTCTATCATAGCTGATAGAACTGGCCGCCATAGTTGCTGGCGGCACACTCGTCAAGCTGTCTGCTGCGTTTCTGCTAATCACGCGCGCTGCTATTAAGGCTAATTGCGCCAATGGCTTCTGTGCACTGGAGGCCCACTATGACCCGGCACTGCGTTAGTGAGTACTATTTTTATTTCTCGCAACATCTCTGGTGGGTGGGCAGCACCATGCCTGATCTTCGGGTGAAGAAAGTGACCCTCAGAGGAGCTGCGGAGCTTGCAGAGAATGCATGGCTGGTTGGTGCCAGAGTGTATGCTTGTTCCATGGTCAACATTGTAATGATAGGAAAATAAGGTTGCAGGTCAAAGATTTCTAACGCTTATTACCTGGCAAAGTAATGAATCCTATAGGTTTCACAATTGCTACTGACATACTCTGTCTCACATGTTTCTTATTTCAGTGTTATAATAACATACAGAGCAAAGGGGACAGTAACCACTTCCTCTCTTTACGAACAGATTAGAACTGCTCCTCCAGGTTTTGTCTAAGTCTATTCAAAAGTCCAAGATAATTTGAAGGGCTTGTTCTTGCAGTCTCTGAATACATTTCCCACTCTAAGGAATGTGGGCTTTAAAACCAGGCTCACACTCCCTTTCCTCAATGAGAAGATCGGTGGGGCATCATCATTTTGCAAAAAGGATCGGTTTCTTCTTTGTTGAAAGTTAGGAGGCAGGTGACCTCCTCAAGCACTGCAGACAGGTTCCAAGCACTGTAGCTGCGCTTGGAGCCTCTCCACTCGTTTGCTTCCGAAGGACCTGGGCCCCTGCACACAGCAGAGCCGTGTACCGAGGTTCTGTCGGCCAGCTGCCCTCCACCACGTGCTGAGCCTTTACGTTCCTGAACAAACTAAACTGTCAGGTGTTTCCTGAATGAGCATCAGGCTAAGAGGCACCTGGCACTGCTCTTCTAACTCATACGTTCCAAAGTGATGTCTGTCTTACTAAGTATTTCTTCCCCCATCGCTGGCCTGATAGTATCATCTGCACAGGTGCAACACTTTAAACAGACTGTGTGAGTTATTCTTTGTCCCTTAGGAATGTTCCTTCAACTGGGCTATTCATTTATATACACACACAGCATTGTTTTCTCACCACTTGCTCTTTTCTTATTGTTAATTTTTTTTCATCGTCATATTCCTTTTCTCACTAGCACTTCCCACACACTCACTGCTTTTGCACCTGTCAGATATGATGGGCTATTAATATTCTTAAAATAACTCAGAGCTAAGCACAGACACATGAACCAGACAATGAAAAGGATGTGGTGCAGGGGACTAAAGGGACCACTGTGACTGTCAACACCATCTACTGGTGCCACTCAGGGTTGGCATCCTTCCTTTGAAGTTGTAGGCTTTGGTTTTAGTTACCAAAGCTGGTTCTTATAGAACAGTTTTAGCCTAAGTAATTGATTAGTTTAACAACCAATCTAGAGATTGATACTTCTATTCAAGGATTTCCATATGGCTAAAACATATTGTAAATTCTGAAACTATTCACGCATGCTAAGAACCACATTTATAAAATTATAGAAATACTAATTTTCAAGGTGAAAGATTTGCCATTATTCCAAAGTGTTAAAATAATACAAAGAACTTAAACAAGGCATGTAGAGCAGGTTCATTCAGGTACACTTACAAGTTCTACAAATCCAGGGAATATACTAAGTACAGCACAATAAGCTGAGAATAGTGTGACCAGGTGATTACCTAAGGCCCTGCCCCACACAATTTTCAGGTGCCTGTTATAGGAAGCAAAAGCCTGTACACACAAAACCTAATACACGGAAACAAACACAGGGAGGCTGCTGAATTGAGTAGACAAAGAAACGTGGCCCAGATGAAAGAATAGAACAGAACAGAACCCTAGAAAAAGAACTAAATGAAACAGAGATGACCAACCTGTCAGATGTAGAGTTCAAAACACTGGTGATCAAGATGTTCAAAGAACTCACTGAGTATGGCAAAAACACAGGGGAAGAAATGAAGGTTACACTAAGTGAAATAAAGAAAAACCTACAGGGAACCAGCAGTGGAGAAGATGAAGCTGAGAATCAAACCAATGATTTGAGACACAAGGAAGGAAAAAGCATTCAATAAGAACAGCAGGAAGAAAAAAGAATTAAAAAAAAAGCAAGGATAGGCTTAGGAAGCTCTGGGACAACTTTAAACATACCAGTATCTGACTCATAGGGGTGCCAGAAAGAGAAGAGGAAGAGCAAGAGATACAAAACTTATTTGGAAAAAAAAAGAAAGAAAACTTCCCTAATTTGGTGGAGAAAATAGATATACAAGTGCAGGAAGCACAAAGAGTCCCAAACAAGTTGGACCCAAAGAGGACCACACAAAGACACATCATAATTAAAATGCCAAAGGTTAAAGATGGAGAATCTTAAAAGCAGCAAAAGAAACTTTGTAGGCAAGAAGGGACTGGCAAGAAATATTCAAAGTGATGAAAAGAACCTACAACCTAGATGACTTTATCCAGCAAAGCTATCATTTAGGATGGAAGGGCAAAGTACTTCCTAGACAAAGTAAAGCTAAAAGAGTTCATCACCACCAAGCCCTTATTACATGAAATGTTAAAGGGACTTATTTAAGAAAAAGAAGATCAAAACTATGATCACTAAAAGGGCAACAAATTCACAACTATCAACAACTGAATCTAAAAAAACATAAGCAAACAAGCAGAACAGGAAGAGAATCATAGATATGGAGATCATTTGGGGGGTTATCAGCTAGGAGGGGGAAGGGGAAAATGAGGGAAAGGGCACAGGGAATCATAATTGGCAAGTACAAAACTAGAGAGGGCAATGTCAAGAATAATATAGGAAATGGAGAAGCCAAAGAACTTACATGCATGACCATGGACATGAAGTAAGGGGGGAATGCTGGACATGAAGTAAGGGGGTACCCAGGTGGCTGGGGGCAAAGGGGGAAAAACTGGGACAACTGTAGTAGCATAATCTATAAAATATATTTTTTAAAATGTGATACAAAATAAAGTTCCTTTATTAAAATATAGTCATATTAGTGACTCAAAAGTGATCACTTATGACACCAACACCAAAGGGAAACAGGCTTGGAAATACCTTTCCTGTCTGAGCGTTGCCAGAGGGGATGAAGCGGCTTGTTGGGGAGGGCGCTATGCCATCTCTGAACTTCCACACCATGTTTTGTTCCAGGGAATATGCTCTTTAGTTATTCCTATTTGGAACACAAGAAAGGGAGGAAAACTACCCATCTACCTATATCATATTTGTTTACAAAGTACTTTCATGTCTAATACATCATTTGATCTTCATATCAACCCCATAAGGGTGTCAAAAAGGTAAGGTGACTTATTAATAGGTAGAAGAGCAGATACTAAACCCTATGTCCTCTCCATGTCTACCTGCTCATTCTGCAGGGTGTCCTAGAGAACATAGGTCTGCTCTCATGCATGCAGACCACTGCAGTCACCGCCCACTGGCTGACGCTTGCCACTGCTGAAACTCTATGGGCAGAGTTAAAGCAGTCTCAATGGCTTCATATTTGCTTTATTTAAAAATAAACACTGTATTGCTGCGATGAACATAGGCAATATTCACAATAGCCAAGACATGAAAGTAACCTAAGTGCCCTTCGAGGGATGACTGGATAAAGATGTTGCATGTATATACAAAGGACTGCTACTCCGCTACAGAAAAGATGGAATATTGTCACCTGTGACGGCATGGATGGAGCTTCAGTATCATGCTAAGTGAAACGAGTCAGATGGAAAAGGATAAGAACCATATGATTGCATTCACATGTGAGATGTAAAACAAAAAACAACAAATGAACAAACAAAATGCAAGCAAACAAAAACAAACTCACAGACACAGACAACAGAACGGTGGTTGCCAGAGGGGGAGAGGGTGGGGGAGGGCAAAGCAGGGAAAGGAGAGCCAACATATGGTGGCGGAAGGAGATTAAG
This sequence comes from Micronycteris hirsuta, assembly GCA_004026765.1. NCBI lineage: Eukaryota > Metazoa > Chordata > Mammalia > Chiroptera > Phyllostomidae > Micronycteris > Micronycteris hirsuta. The sequence goes on from PVJI01000195.1 coordinate 195,753, forward strand.
TTTAGGATGGTGGGCACGCAATACAGTGTACGGATGTCATATGATTAAGTCGTACACCTGGAATTTACATAATGTGCCTAGCCAATTAATTTAATAATAAAATAACACTGCCACATAATATTTATGCAGAAGTTGTCCCAAAAATAAAGGGAAAACTTGAAAGCCAATGACATCAGGGGCTAGTGGACATCCTCCAGACACCAAGTCAGAATGTGGTTACGGTCCTCTCTAGCCAGCAGAGCAGAGCCCATCCACAGAGCCCATCCATACTGACCGAAGGACGGAATATATGTTATCTACATTTTAAAGATTTATTTATTTATTTATTATTAGAGAGAGGGGAAGGGAGGGAGACAGAGAGGGAGAGAAACAGCAATGTATGGTTGCTCCTCACATGGCCCTCACTGAGGACCTGGCCCACAACCCAGGCATGTGCCCTGACTGGGAATCGAACAGGGACCCTCTGGTTCCCAGCCCACGCTCAATCCACTGAGCTACACCAGCCAGGGCTATGTTATCTACATTTACCATTAAACTTAGAAGTATCTACAGAAGCAGTTGGGCTATCCAAAGATGCGGCTAGCAACATTGATATATTTACAAATTACATTCCGCCCAGAAACTATGTGTAATATGAGGATTTAGTCCAATTACACTTTTTAAAACTGGTTTGAAAAACAGTTCACTATGGCCACTAAGTCAAAGTTGACTCTGTTTAAAAGCAGGGCTATGCAATCAAATAAATGCCAAGCACCAAGTAAACCAGAAAGTTCCCATAAGATTATCAGCACTCAGTTTTTATGGTGAGGATGAAATTGATGAATTAACAGGCTAAAATCAAGAGTTTACTTTAGAAAACAAATGCTGGGTTAAGTACCGGTATTTACTCACCCTGTTCTTATGCCTCTTAACTCCCTGGCTCCTTCATAGACTGATGGTCAGAGTAACAGGCTCCCTGAGGGCCAAGACCAAGTCAGCCTAGTTCACAGATACCTGGAGTCTCGGCACGCGCCACAGGAGCTGGCATGGAGGGAAGCCTCAGTGAGCACTCGGTGAATGAAGGAGCACATTATAAATTCATCAAACACTTCAAAATCACCAAAAGGTGTTCCAGCCTAGTTTTAATATTAATCAAGATCGGCTGAATTTAAATTCTGTGAAAACCGGCGGCTTGATTGTCACTCACTCATCGTGTGGCACGAGCCACCCAAACGATCAGACCGTTCTATTCCCAGCCGCCGTAAGTGCAGAAGGAATTTCCCAATGATGACTCCAACCTTCAGCTTTTGGTTAGTTTTTCCTTTATAAAATAATGGGAGAGTCAGAACAATAGACCTGTGCTTTAATAAAGTTACAAAGAATAACAATATAGAAAGACTGGAGATATTTTCCTAAGGCCAACTAGACTAAAAACAGGACAATCAATTTTACTGCTGAAAATATAATACAAAGTCCCTGGGGAATGATTTTATTGAAACATGAACTGGGATAACAGAGACCAGAGGGAATCTTTCCCCAAGCAAAATCTATGCACAGAGACTACTGGATAGCCTGATTTAAAGGACAGCAGACTCCAATGTGACGTGTAATTCTATGGCACACATTTAAATGATACAGTCTGAGTGGATTTGGAGCATATTCAAGGACAGAAGTCCCATACTGGATGAACACCTGTCCACTTTCACCACACCGCTGCCCTCCAGCCCCTCAAAGCAATGCGCAAACAGCAGGGCTGGGCAGTAACGTCCTCCCAAAATGCGATAATGCAAAACTGTAAGGGTTGTCAGGGCAAAGCATTCCAGACAGGAGAAAGATTCTAAGGCCACTCTTGTTATCCATAAAAAAGAAAAAGAAGAAGAGCCAGGAAAATAAAGTAATTATTAGATGTAAAGTCTAAATATAAAGTAATAAAGGATTATTAAGACAATAGACAAGGAGTTTTAAAAACATGATTGATTTGGGAAGTCTTGACACAGTGGAAAGTAGGAACCTAACTATAAATAATGATAGAAAAACATTTATATAATACGTAATACTTCACATAACAATTATATGTATATTATTTCATTTTGTTCTTACATCCAAACCAGCAATATCTAGCTATTGTAACCTCAATCTTTTAGAGAACAAAACTGAGTCCCAGAGACATTTAACGATGGACTGCACGTGGCCAGCTGGACCCCTCCTTTTCCTCCCCGCACCCCACCTCCTGCGAGTTGGGTGAGTGGATTATCACAAACATCACCTGCAGTCATACAAAAGGAAGTTATGTCACCAACTTCATAACGTACAACACTTGAGACTAGAAATGTTTTTCCCTTCTGGAATTTACTTTATGTTAAGCTTTTCATGTAGCATACTGTTTAAAAAAAAAAACACACAACAACTTAAATGGCTTTTAAGGTCCAGGATTTATGAATCTATCTTATATAAAATTTTATCCTACATACTACCACAAATTTCTATTACAGTTACACAGAACTGCTTGGGTAATTGTGTAACTGTCTGTTTATGGCCCTACCCCTGAACTAACAAAATGAGTGCAATTAATTTCTCATTCCGGTATACCCAATACTTGTCTCTCACAAAAATAGTATTGAAATGTATCCTGCACGCATGCTAGAAGGGAGGATATTAGAAATGGGAAACTGTTACTGGTTTGGGATGATCCCCCTTTCTCCACATCCAACTCAAAATTCCAGTTTGCATTTCAGGAACACATTTTTCATCTTGTTTACAGTGGGCTTCCTTATCATAAGTGTGAACGCGACGCCCTTTCAGGGGCTGGCAATATGGTTGCCCACAGACAAGAGGGAGGTCACCCCGAGATGGTTCACCTCTCCGGGACACCTCTCCGGGGCAGGGGCAGGCTTCTCCGCCTTGCCTGCTCACCAAGCTGAGCACTCACTTCTGATTAAATCACCTAAGGAGCTGCGCCTTCATACTGCTTTCCACCCTTTATAGAAAGGCTAAGCCACACTAAACCCCAAACTTTGGTTGCCATGCAGGAGTACCTGGAGATGAATAAGGGTCCAAAAAATGCAGTTCAGCATATTATTTTCTATTTTTTCAAAGAAGTGGTCTGATTTTAGTCTCTTCTTTCCGAATCTCTCGTTTACAGGGGCAGACAACTGAAATCCGGTTGTAGAGAATGGCTGGTTTCTGAGTAGACAGAAGCTTAACGGTGGTCTCAGAGGGATGCATGGAGGAAGGGAAACCTACGAGGAAGTCTCTCACTATGTCTGAAAATCATTTTATGGGTTGCTCCTTCATTGTTACCTACATATGGCTATGAATTAGAAAAACACTTAAAAATATAACTGAAAACCACCATTGTTTCGATGTCAAATTTACAATCAAAATGTGCATTTTAGTGGCAAGTTTTTGTTACCATTTGTTATAGTGAAATGAAAGACTTAAAAGCTGGTGTCAGAGCCTTGTGTTGTTGTGGGAAGTGTGTGTGTGTGTTGTGTGTGCAACATGCGTGTGTCTGTGTGCACATAGTAGGGGGGAAAGGTGTCACCTCTAACTCTATTTGGTTAAAGAAGATATTAAAGGAAAGAATCTTGCTCAAGGCCTTTCCTTCTGCTAGTTTCAAGGTCTTTTTTTGAATGCTTTGAATCCTGCATGTTTGTGTTTCAATTTTTTTGATTGCCTGTTTTGCAGTGTGGTCCATGCTGAAGGCCATTTCTGTAAAAATAACGACTAATTCTCTGGAGATAAAATCTACAAGTGAGCAGATATAGTTTTGTTCAAGGTCCCCTTTGGGGAAAGGACAGTCAGCCCACTGATTCTGAGTTCCTAGCCTACAAATTACATATAACGTAAAAACACAAAGGGGCTTTGAATTAGCATTCTATGCGTTTCTCCCAAACACACTCACAACTGCTCTGTTCTCAAACTCTCTTGCAGGAGAGGGGGAAAAAACACCAGCTGCCTTTGGAGGACTGTCCCCACTGGGGGTCCCTAAGGATATCCAATCAGCCATAATGCTCCAAGTTCTTACCCCAGCTCCCTCCAGGGCGGGGGCGGGGGCAGAGTGAGTCTGCACACAGAGCACATCCCCTGTCACCTCCTCTGGCTCCTATTAACTTCCCATCAGACTCGTCTTTGCCTGCAAATGGCTTCTGCTTCCCCACCTGCAGGTCTCAGGACCTGGTGGAGTGACAGCTATACCCGGGCATGCACCGCCACTGCCAGTTGGGTGACAGGCACCCAGGCACACTGAGTTTGTTCTGATCCACCGAGAACCACAGGGCTCTCGCTGGGTACCGAGCAGAGCATCATTTCAGAGTTTCCCAAATGCTGTCACCACTGCCAAAAACAAGGACCAGGCAGGGATTTTGTAGAGGGCAACGGCTTTCCAAAACGAAAGCCACACACTCAGCTCTAATCTAGGCATGATTTCAGCCCCCACCTCAGCTTGCAGAAACCACCCGGCCTCCCTTTGCCTGCAGCTCTTCCTCTGAATGATTAGAAAGACCAACACTGGGCTCATGATAGTAAGAATAGCATCTTCTAACTGAAGGACTGCAGGGGACAGTTCTTGCTGCTTTCATCAGATGATACTGGGCAAGCACCCTTGTATTCATAGTGTCTCAGCTTCCTTTGTAAAGAAACAGTTTTGCTAACTTAATCCCTGTTTTATAACGGCAATTAATTCCTTCCAGCACACTGTCACAAGCCATAGAGCTGCCTCCCAGACTAGAGGGAGGGCACCTGCTGGGTCAGCAGCCCGGCATCAAGGTATCTGGTACTTAAACAGGCAGTCTTCCTGTTGGCTGTTATATGTTAAAATTTCTAAATCAACATAAATATCTTCTTACAGTTTTTTTTTGTAAAGATAACCGTGTGTGGAAAGATGCTGTGAGGCTGGACCCAGTGTTTTCTCAACCCTGAAGCCGGGATCAAACAACTCCTCTTGAAAGCCCCCAGATTTGCTTCTTGTGGCTCTGAGGGCCTTGGGAATGGGACAAATCTCTCACTGTTCCAGGAGAGGTCTGCGTGGGTGAAGCCACCTGCTAATGCAGGTACCTGAATAAAACGAATCATGGTACAAAATAATCCAAGGCAGCCCTATGGGTTCGGCTTCTTAGTGTTCTCACTGCATGGAGGGAACGGTACAACTGTCTAATTTTTAGTGTGTGAAGATCAGCTATGTCCCAGCTGGACGAAGATTTCAATTTTGAGTCTAGGACTGGAGGGCTATGGCGAAAAGCTCGGGATAAGACTGCTAATTGACTGAGGAAGACATAATTTGTGCCTTATTTCCAGATATAAGACTGAGTTAACTCTGGCCCTGTACCACTGGCCATAGACCTCACACCCTTGTATAACTTTTGCTTGAATGTGGAAAGTCTGGACCTTGTGGTATGGCTCATCCACTGAAACTGTATAAAAGCTCTCTTTAACAGCCAAAGCGATATGAAAAAATACCTTACTTCGGATCATGCAGGCATAGGTGCTGTTTAGATCATGAAAGTTTAGAGCTAGACGGAAACCTATGAGGAATCATCTCAGCAAACAGATTCCATCTCTACAGCCAGCTTCCATGACCAAGCATGGCTGCCCAGAGCAGCCTGTGGACAAGGATGTGAGGGCAAGCCTGGCCCCGCAGGGAGGAGTGCTGCCATCGATTAGTGATGTCTGCCCTGGGTGCAGGCGTGGAAAGTAATGCACTTATGCTCCACGGCCACAAACTGTTTAAAAGTCCCTCCTTTTATAGACAAGGAAAATGAAATCCTGCAGAGACAGAGTCAGAATGAAAACCCCATTCCTTCTGACATACTCGGTCTCATTATATTACCATAGCTCAGAAACCTACTACAGGTCCATAATCCCTTACCAACAGTTCTGAAATCCAAAAAGCCCTGAAAATACGTGTCTACTACTGAGGGGAAAACCCGACTTGAAATAACATGGGGCTACTTACAGTATTTATAGCCCTGGTTACAGAGTACCGCTCCAAACCTTGCTGGGGGCACTGACTGATGCAGACGCAAAAACTCCATCCTCTCTTCTTCCTCACTACAAATACATGGTGTCTTTATCAACTAGAAGCACTGCCTCCTATAAGTAAGCGACTCTGGCACAAGGATTTCTACAGTGCTGGCGATATTTGGGTTGCATTTAACTGGGGCACACGGGTACTGATCTGTCATGTGGAAATGTATTGCAAATCTAACACGACCATTTTACATAGTAAGTCTATAGCTGATTTTCTCTGTGGTTTGTAATATCCTGGAAGACCGACTGCTCTTTAAATCTTCCCATGGTTATTCAGATAAGCATCAGGATCACTAAACTAAATAAAATCTGCTTGGTAATTTTTCTGTTTATTATAAATTTTAGGACTGGTGTAGGCAGTTAAATTTTACAAACATGACAATATCCTTGTAGGTATTATAGTTAAACTGTGGCTGGAACATGAGAATCTTTACTGCGCAAATCTGAATTGCTTTTTGGAAATATATACTGGATGGTTCCCAAAGCTCTAGTCTTGCTTCCTTACCAGAGCTCTAGCCTAAAACAGAAGATGATGAATTCTGTTTTAGATATATCAAATGTTTTAGAGAGTGAATTAAAGTAGATATATAAAAATGAGGGCTTTCTGTTATTTGGAGGCAAATCATTTAATCTGTGACCATTAGTTTCTTTATCTGTACAAAAGAAATAATACTTGCATTGCCTACTTCACAGGAGTTTTATGAAATGAAATAAATGTATGAGAAAAGGCTTTGCAAACTCTAAGTTGAATTGTACATATTTTACTATTATGCATAAAATCATTTTATACCCATCACTGCCACCTCAAGTAGCATGAGAAATCCTTGCTGTCTCTAAACCAGACTCATGATCTCCTTTAAAACCAGCTCCTCTCCATTGTTCCTATTTATGCTTATGGCACCCCCAGTTCTCCCAGGCACCCAAGCTTGGAGACTTGGGTTGTGCTAGAACCTTGCCCCTCCCACCCACTCTGATCCACAAACGATAGTTCCTTTCAAAATATAAATCTGATCCGGTCAAGCCCTTGCTTCACAATCATTGACAATTTCCTATTCTCAAAAAAAGGGTCAAAACACTTAAGCTGTCCCCAAGACCCTGTCCTGCCTGGCCCTCCCCCTCCCTCCCTCTTACTCAATAATGAACTCTCCTCCTTCCCATCTACATCCCACCCACACAGCCTTCTTCCGTGTCTCCAAAGCCCCATTCCCTCCAGCGGCACAGCCATTGCCCACACTGGCCCTTTGCTGGAACTGCCGGCCGCGGGCGTCCTGTGTCGCCGTCTGCAGCTGCATGTCCTCTGCAAAGCCATCCTGCGATCCCTGGTGTTGCTCCAGGGCCAGTGCGATGAGGGCGCATGGAAACGGGCTCTTTCCCTGGGAGCACTTATTACTGTTTGAAATGATATGTTACACGAAGTCTCTCCCCCGCTTCCTCAACTGTGAAGTTCATGACAGCGGTGCCTGTTTCACTCCCACGTTGTCATCACAGTGCCTTGCACATAATGGGTACTTTTTAAATTAATGAGTAAATCCACCGATCTTGGGCCGTCTCCTCACTGTCTACATGTTTTTTTTCTAAGACCCTGAAAGCATTTTTCCGATGCAGGGAAAGATGAAAAACGAGAATGGAAAAAACGTCCACCTGTGTTTTCCGTATGCCTGTGCCTAGCCTACATGCTTCCTCGCCCCCCACCCCAGTGGCTGGCGTTCCACAGGACAGCCGAGCAGACATCTGAGGAATGGAAGAGCGCCACTCTCCCTGGGATATTTACAACCTAGGAAAAGCAGAATAACCATGGTGCCTAATTTTTATTTTAATCTTTTATCTTGTGAAATTTGTCATCTAGGAAAGTACTATAATTCAAGCACAAAGAGAGGCCTGCCGACTTAACGCTCTTGAAGGAGCTGCCTTGCTGTGGCTGCTGTTCTCGATGCTGGCGACGCGGAAAGGGCGCAGCTGTGTTGAGGGAGTTGGGCATTAAATGGGTTGAGTGCAAAGCAGGCCTGGGAAAGAGAATCTGCAGCCATGAGGAAAGTGCCCAGGGCTGACCCCAGGGCATAAACCAGATTTTAGAATTCTGTAGCTCTAAATATTTCAAACCTCATATTTTTAAACCCTTTATAAAGCTTCTTCACATTCCTCATATTAATAAGGCAATCGAACGCAGTCATTATGGAGTGACCTAGGGAGGGGTCCTGCAGACCTAGGTTTGGATCCTGGTTCAGTCTCTTATCCACTATAAGACTCTGGGCAGGTGGAGTAGACACACCTCCCCACAGCTTCCTCACCTGTAAGACGGACAAATGCAAACAGATCCCAGGTCACAATGTCACTGTGAGAATTTAGAAGAGACACTCAGCAGTGCGCTTTGTCATGTGGCGAGCTGGTGAGGTAGGCAAGACAGACAATTGTACCCCTTTTAGGCAGCCTCAAAGAGGTCAAGAGGACACACAGCCCGTGTTAGAGAGCCGAGGACCTGAACGGAAGTCGAACACCTGCAATCCCCTGCTAATTCTCAGTGTAATGAAATCCCTGGCCAAAGGAGGTACTGTATAATATAGTATGATTCTTCTTCCAAACTGTAATCCAAGCAGCAAGTTACGTTCGAGCTTCTTAAACTACCTGGAACATAAGAGAATTCCTACCAGTTCTGAGTAGAAACTTCTGCTGTGTTGAGGGACAGCTGTCCTCACAATCACAGGCAGGAACCTCTGACCAAAGAGGCACTGGTCTGTGTCCTCAGCAAACAGGGAAAGACTCAACAGAACAAAATCGAGAGCGCAGATAGGCCAGCATTACAGGGCAGGGGTCAGCCAACTACATACAGCCTGCAGACCGAACCCCGCCCTCCGCCGGACTTGGTAAACGAAGGCTTTCAAAGGAGCGTAGCTGTGCCCTTCGTCCTGACAGTGACCCCGGGGCCCACAGTCTCAAGTGTTTACTCTCCGGCCCTTCACCAACCTCTGCTATAGAAGATACAGAACAGGGAAGAGTAAACCCTGAAAATATCTTCAAAAGCAAGATTTTATTCCTAGAGTTCCTTTTTTTCATACTTCAGTCCCATGACGAAGGGGTGCTTTACCTTTTTGGGGAAGTAACAGGTGAACCAAAGCCCCCACATGAATAGCAGGGCCTGCAAGGAAAGACCTTGACACCCAGTGGCCTCATGGTCCCAATACCTTCGTCTCCCACCATGATGAAATTCTGCACATTTACAGACAGAAAGACTCACTGGAATTTTCTCCTCTCTAAGGGGTGGTGCTGGTCTCGAGTCCGGCCCCGACTCCTCCTCTCCTGCCGCTTTCGGACAGAGGTTCTGAGACCCCCGGGTGCGCGGCGTCTGCAGATCACGGTAATGGGACTTCGAGGCAAAGCTGTTGGTGAGTTCTTCGGACTGAGCTTTGCTGAAGGGAAACAAATGTGGGATCATCAAAAACAGTCTTCAGCACGCACAGCTTTTCCAAAGCAGATGTCTACATCCAAATTATGTGAAAAACAGCAATAGATAGATTTACTGAGTGCTTATAATATGCTGAGCTCTTTGCTCAGTATTGGAAAGACATTAACTTAATCCTCATAACAACCCTGTGAGAAAGGCCTTTAGTCACCTTTACTTTTTATAAAAAAAGAGGCTCAAAATAATTCTATACTCTATCCAAGGCCACATTGTGGAGAGCCAGGATTTGAGCTCACGTCTGCCCGATTGCTGGTTCAGAAGTTAAACTGCCAGGGTACACCGCCTTCCTATGATCAGCAGCAAATGCTGCCTTCATCTCTGTAGGCCCATTCATGGTTCTAAGTTACGGAAGTTGGTGGGCAGCATCGTCAGCCCGTGGGATCTACGTGGAAGTCCCCATGCCTGGGTCTATCTCAGCAGCTCAGATAGGACTGTCAGCACTCAAGGGATAGCAGGCTTCACAGAGGCCACCCTGGGCACCGAGCAGGGGGACCCATCATCTCTCTCACTGCCACCACCAAGTCACCTTCCCACATCTCCAGCCGATCACGTCACTTCCTTATTCAAAAACCTCTTCACTGTACACAGGATGAGGTCCAAACTCCTACACCTGGCCTCTGGGCATTTTAGGGCATGGCCCCTGTCCCCTACTGTGTGCGCATGTGCCCCGAACACTCAGAAGAACTCAATGTTACCCGAAGAACCACGTATCAAGTCTAGGGGTCTTGATTATACCCTCTGTCTGCAATTTCCTTCCTGACCTTCTGTAGCTAGAAAATGCTACCTTTCCTCCCAGGTTCAGTTCAGATGCCCCCTCTTCTGTGGATCAGAATGACAGGCTCAGTTAATGCCCTGTTTATACCTTAATTGTAGCACATATCACAGTCTGTTTTTGGCTGCAAGCAGCTGCCTGTTTGTCCTTCTCGGCTGGAAGCTCCTTATTCATTTTTGAATTCCCAGTGCCTAGCACAGTGGAAGCACCTCACGGGCCTGCTTCCTCAGCTGCCCATGTCTAAGTCATCTTCTTAGAAGGCCTGAAGCGTGAACAGTCACTTACATTGCTGCTGTTCAGCTGTATCGGCCTGCACTGCTCTAGCACGCTTCCGGTGAAGCCAGTGACCACTGGGAAAACCACATCCAGATCAAAACGAGAATGACAAGTGGGAAAATGACCCAGCTGATTGGATAGCACTGTGGGAAGGAAGGGAATTACCAGAAGTCTAAAGAGACGTCCCAGAGAGATCTAAGTTAGCGACCCTGAAATCCCACCTGACTCTCCCAGGAGATACCGTGAGCAAGCGGGGCCCTGGCCTCAGTTCCTGCGGGCTTGCAGATCTCATACCTGAGCTTTTCCGCCTCCTCCTGTGCTTTCAGGGCCCTCTCGGCGACGATTTCATCGCAGAGCATGTCGTAGGGTTTGTCCAGGGGGTGCTCGCCCATCACCCAGACCCAGACCTCTTTATCAGCTCCCAGTTTCCAATGAACAGATTTGCTGTTCTCTGCAAGCAAAACAAACTTCGGATGGAACAAAATCTTTAGGCAGGGGTTAGCATGTTTCCCATCATTAAAGGATTTAGGGTCTTTGGGGGAAAAATAATCAGATGAAGCAAAGCACCTCCCACTCGCCCAGGAACGAGCAGCTTTTCTAGGCCGCAGTGGACATGGTGAGAGCTGGGCGGCAGCTGCAGCAACGTTTGTTTTAAAATATGATAGATATGGTTTTTGAATGTATCCATTTTATAAATGAGGAAGGCGAGGCGGGAAGAAAGCATGCATTATTTGCATCGACCTTTGGGGTTGCAGAGCTAACGTTGGCTACCAGAATCTGGGACCCCCAGAATCTAAGCATCTCCCTGTGACCCAGAATTAACAGCTGTTCCAGGCGTTGGTGGTCCCAGTATCTCTCTAGGCTCTGTTGCTGGCTAAAAAGCATACACTTTAGAGTTAAATCTAAGCCCTGCCATTTACTGGCTATGTGACTTGGACAAATTACTTTGCCTCTTTAAGCCTTGGTTTCCTCCCCCGAGATGTGGGAACACTAATACCCACTACATAGGACTGCCGTGGAGCGGGCAGGCTAGGTACACCAGGCACTTCCCCTAGGGCAGGGGTGTCAGACTCATTTTCACCAGGGGCCACATCGGCCTCGGGTTGCCTTCAAAGGGTCCAATGTCATTTTAAGAGTGTATAAATGTAACTGCTCCTTAACAGTTAAGTGAGAGCTCAGTGCTGCTACAGGGTAGAAACAAGGTGTCAGGCGGATAAAACAAGGTGGAGGGCCGGATTCGCCCTTGGGCCTTGCGTTTGCCACCTGTGCCCTAGTGCCTGCCTCGTACCAGAGGTTCAAGAGAGGTTAACTGCTATCATCACTCTCCTATTGTTTACTTATAGGGCTGCTCAGAGATTCACACCCGCTTGTGAGAAGATAATACTACTGGTAGTGTGACATGTGGTGAAGCTACTTAAATAACCCTTGTTTACAATCGGTCACAAGGGTTCTATTACACTCTAGTGCCCTACTCCCGAGACTGGACACACAGGTCACGCTCCCTGAAACCTGGGGAAAGTGGAACATAGCTGGGAGAGGCCAAGAGCTGCAGCTGAATCTGAAGGCCCAGCGCAGAACTACCTAGGGCCATCCCAGTCCACAGTTGGTTCTGGTCGAGATCCCTGGGCCCCGAGGACCTCAAACCTGCCAGGGGTGCTGGGTATGTGTAAAGGGCACCCAACTGGAACATACGTTTCTAGGTTGGAAACCCATACTGCGATTGTCTTGTCTCCTTACATTAAGTAGAAGGAGGTTTCCAATTAAAGCGTCTTCTGTCCCATGTATTGTTGACCTACTTCCTGCTGTTGCCTGAGAATTCGTTAAAGAGGCAGGCTGCTCAAAGTCAGATCCGTGGGTTACGTAAGTGCTTCCCCTCTGCTTGGCACAGTGGAAACTTTCTGCAGGACTCTGAATAAGATACTGGGTGGGGGTAGGGGGATGAATCACAGTCTTCACTATGAAAGGAGTAACTGTATCCTTCAGGAGGAAGCTGACCTCACGCTGCTTCACTAGTGGACAAACAAGGAAGGGCTACCCAAGGATGAAGGGAGATCCATCCCGAATGTGCCTTCCTGGGGACAAGCCCTGGTCAGCTGGGCTCTGTTTGGAGAAATGCCAAATGGCTCATTAACTTTAGAAAGCTGTCACATCTCATAAAATCCCTTTATCACACTCTCTCCGGGCAACTAATAATATTTTTCACTATGTCCATCTCTCAACCTTCAGCTAAGTCACACTCTACCGTATTTTTGACAGCAGGAGGGAGATGTCCTGAGACGACACTAGCTGAGTGCCAGGGGGACACAGGGGGGACCCAGGAATCCCAGCAGCTCTGCTCAGTACCGCGTGGCACATGCTTCTCCCAACACCGTCTCCAGAGATGCCCACAGGGTGCAGGTGGGGGCAGAAGGCACTGCCCTGGAGGGTGGGGGGAGGAATCCCAGAGCTGCCTGGGAGCAGAGGAGGGTCCTTAGAAACGAAGACTGAAGAAGAGAACCAAAGGAGAGGACCCGATGGAGTCTTGGCATTTAAAAGGAGGTGGGCGGTGAGAGTATGGTGAAGTTAAAAAAGAGTGTGGTTTGGGGACAAGAAGAAAGAGAATTAGACACAAAATGTCAGATTTAGCCAGGTGCCAAAAAAAAAAAAAAAGGCTCTTGATGGAGTGGCATTGACGATCATCTCTGTCCTGACCACTCCTCACCCTCAGGAGCTCGTACACGGGGCCTGAACGTGAAGAGACAGGAGAGGCTTCAAGGGGCTTCAAGGGTTCCATGCAATGCGCTAAAACCTTAGGGGTAGGGGGGAGCTCCGATACCCTCAGCCTCATGCCAACGTGAGGGAAGACAGTGAGGCCTCTGTTTAGTTCATTCCACAAAGACTTGGGAGTTTCCAACTCCGAGCGTGATGCAGAGCTAGCTGCTGCAGGGGACACGTGAATAAAACAGATGTGGCCACTCCCTGCAAGTCACCTGGTCTACGAGAGAAACAGCTAGGCATTAGGTTGCATATTTGATAGAAGCTTTACTGCACGTTGGCTCTGCAGGCACTGAGGTAGATGCGTGTATACACCTGAACAACAGCAACCATTTCCTGCCCTCAGGGAACTGATGTTCCAGTTGGAGGAGGCAGGCATTGAACAATTAATTAATTATAAAAGTAACACATTGGGGGAGGGCGGTGTTAAAGGTGCTAAGGGAATGCTTAAGAAGATGAACTAACCAGTTTGGAAGGCTATCTTCAATCTTAAGTCCAATGAGGGTTCAAAGGATGGAGAAATTGCTTTGGAAGGACAGAGGAGAAATAGGAAGAGAAGCTCTTTGTGCTGAATTTTGGTGGAGGGATATGGAATTTAGACAAGGAGCAGGAGAGGGTGTGGTGCCCAACACAAAGAACAGCCCGATCGGAGGTCACAGCAGGGAATCGGTGGGGGCTGCGGGGAAGAGGGGTCTCGACCAGAGCTGGAAAAGGATTAGAAGTCACCAGGCCATGGGGTGCAGATTGTGCAGTGGGGCAGAGGCCCACATGGCCCAGGTCCTAGGCAGCTGGCTGGAGGATTTAAACTCTGGCCTTGTACTGCATAAAGCCAGAAAGGGGTGTTGAAATCCCAATGTTCCCACCACCATATAAACATCACTTCACCTCTCTGAGCCTGAGTTCCCTCTTTAATAAGACCAAGGTAATAACTCCGGCCTCATAGACCTGTCACATGGTAAATGCTCGGAAAATACTAGCTCTATGTTCCCGATCACGTGATGGACGAAGAGTCTGTGACTGTCTGTGCCGGTGGCGCCGGGACGAGAGGAGCGATCTAAGAAGCTCCAGGGCATGTCAGCACGCAGTGGGTCAGGGTCGTCGGAGGTGGGAGCTCGGTGACTGAGCGGGGAGAGAGGAGGGGTGGAACTACAGTCTGAATGAGGGAAAGGGCAGTGTCACACAGGACAGTAAGGTCCAGGTGGCTGAATCAAGGAAGGACTCCAAGATGATGCCAGCATTTTGAGACTTAGCCACTGGGAGGTCAGTGAGAGGACAGCAGGAACAGTGACACTGAGAAAATGCATTTATTCGAGGAGTTAGAGTGAGTTGTTTTGGAGATGTAGAAAAAATTATTTACAATTACTAGAAATCTGCATGCAGAGTTTCAGTTGATACTGAAGTACTCAGCTGGAGTTCAGAAGCCAGGCTGAAATGGACCACGTGAACTCAGGGTTACTTCACAGGTGGCGTTGAAGCCACAGGCACAGATGAAGTCACAGAGAGAACAAAGCCTAGAAGAGAGCCTCGGAAAAGCATGTGCTCTACTCAGGAGGCAGAAGAAAAGGGAGGGAAAAGAGAGTGCTGCTTCAAAAGGAAACAAAACAAAACCGGATTCTGGTTCCTAAGAAACTGACTAATGTAGAAGGAGACGAGAACGCAAGGCCACGCAGCCATGGGAGGAGAAGAGCGAACAGAGTGCATGCCGCTGAGAGGGGGGAGAAGTGACAAGGACTGCGCCGGATCTGCAGCAGCCCCGGACCTCAGAGAGAACAGTGTGGAGGAGACAGGTGGGGGCAGGCTGAAAAGTGGGACAGAAACGATGGCAAAAGACGGAGTCTGCAAGTCCGTGCTCTGGAGAAGTTCGTCATTTACTGAGCGCCTGCAGTGCTCCGGGCACTGCGCACAGGCCGAGAGACAGCAGGAGCAGCTGCGGAGCACAGGCAGCTGGAGGATTTCTTTAAACGGGAAACATGGGCAGGTTCCACACTTGGGTTGTAGGATGGGTGTCGGGGACCAGGCTCAGGGACTGACAGGGAGAGGGACATGCAGGACATGCAGAGAACAGGTAAACAAGAAAGTGTTGACAAGGAGAGCGGAGAAGCTCCAGTCTGGCCAGAGCTGAAAACTGGTAGGCACAGACCCACAGTTTTCCGTCCCCGGAGTACTTCCTTAAAATAAAGGTATGAACTTAAGGGCTCCTAAGGGGGCAGCCATACTCCATGATTTCACTTATATGTGGAATGTAAAAAAATAAATAAATAAACAAAACAGAAACAGATTCCTGGATACAGAGAACAAACTGATGGTCAGATGGGAGGGGAGTTAGGCGAAAAGGTAAAGGGATTAAGGAGTACAAATTGGCAATTACAGAATAGACATGGGGATGCAAAGCACAGCATAGGGAATATGATCAATAATATTCTAATAACTATGTGTGGTGCCAGGTGGTTACTGGACTTAAGGAGGCATCACTTTGTAAGTTATAGAAATGTCTAACCACTTTGCTGTACACCTGAAACTAATATAATGTTGAATATAAACTGTAACTCAGAAATATTTTAAAATTAAACATTAAGCCCTGGCCAGTGTGGCTCAGTTAGTTGGTACATTGTCCTGTAACCAAAAGGTTGTGAGTTTAATTTTCAGTCAGGGAACACACAGAAGTTGTGGGTTTGATTCCCGGTCTGGGTGCCGGTCCCCAGTCTGGGCGTGAATGAGGAGCAACAAATGGATGCTCCTCCCACACATCAATGTTTCTCTCTCTCTAAAAGCAATGAAAAAAAATGTCCTTGGGTGAAGACAAACAAAATTTTAAAATATAATTTTTTATTCTAAGTTAAAATCATATGTGTGTAATATATATATAAAATACACACACACGGTGCTATCCAGGCATTCTGGATTTTCTGTCTACTTCACCTTGAAATTACAAACACTTTAATCAGAGGACAGTGAGAGAGGGAACTTTATATAGCACTTCCATTTAATTACAAGTTTTTCCCCCAGTCCTTGGATCATGTTTATATATTACAGTGCTGTTCATGTTTGCTATCTTAGGGATGCTGGAGAATTTCTTCTAAAAACAGATTTTCTGGAATAGTGGGTCAGGCCTGCTTAGCACCGTAGCACAAAGAATCGCTGTGCAGAGACTCCTACCCACACCGCATTCCCCACACATAACTTCTAAATGGGCAGTGCTGTAAAGTATCGCATAAAGCGAGTGACACACGGCCTTGGCGAGGAGGTGGCCAGGCTTATTGCAGGCTTGACGACCGTGTGGGTCATCACTGTGTCTGATTGCCCCGCGTGGGCCGGCCCTGCAGGGTGCAGGAGGGAGGACTGGAGGTGTCAGTGCGGATGGTCTCCTCATGTGCAGGTCCACGCAGCGCCAGGGCCACCCCCGCCCCGGCTCTGAGCCTGGGCTTCAGAGTCAGCACGTGGTCTCCACCATGACCGGATCCAACTCAGGACAACCAACTATGGTAACACGTGAGGGCGTGAGAGGGAGGGAGGAGAATTATACAGTCGCCGCCCTCTACCCACGGGGATGTGTTCCGAGACCCCCAGTGGATGCCCGAAGCTGTGAATAGTACTGAACCCTACGTATACTATATTTATTCCTATATGCACCCCCTAGTATAAATTATGCACAGTAAGACGTTAACAACGATAGTAATAATATAGAAGAATTCTAACAATATACTGTACCAAAAGTTATGCGAGTGGCTTTGGGGACGTTATTAAGTAGAATGAGGGTTATTGAGCGCAAGCAGAGTATCCTCCACAGTGGGTCTGAGAGCTGAGACGGTCGCTCAGTGGCGGGCGGGCAGGGGTGCCTGCCCACAGCACGGAGACGCTAGACAGGGCACGAGGCACGTGCGGAGGCCGAACACGCGGCAGGACAGCATGGGACGTCATCATGCTGCCCAACACGATGCAGCTTAAAACTTCTGAACTGTTTACTTCAGGAATTTTCCATTTAATATTTCTGACTTTAGTTGACAGTGGGCCACGAAACCTGTGGGAAGCGAAGCCGTGGGTGAGGGGGAAACTGTACACCCCACCTCCAGAAAGAGAGGACTGGCCAAGGACTGGATTTATGGAAGACAGAAGAGCCCCCTAACAAATTTAAATACAATGGGGGGTTCATCAAGGCTGATAAAAGCAGGGCACCTACCTATACTCAGGTCGTTAAAATATCGGTATACTTCCCTAAACTCTGAACATTCCAAGTATCTCCCACCACTCTGGCCCTGCTTCTAGGATAACACACCCTGATCCGGAAAGCAAACCGAAAGACGAACGCCTGGCTGGCAGGGCCCTCGAGGGCTGCTCTGGCCATGTCCCTTCTTTTCCTTTATTTTTTTATTTATTGATGAGAGAGAGACATCAATTTCATTGCTCCATTTATTTATACATTCGTTGGTTGATTCCTGTATGTGCTCTGGCCCGGGATCAAACCCACAACCTTGGCATATCCAGATGACACTCCAACCACCTAAGCTACGCAGCCAGAGCCCCACGTCCCTTCTGGTTGCTTGTGGTGTGTTCGCCATTAAATATTTAGAGTCTCCCCAAGGTTCTTACTGGCCCTATTTTACCACGAGGAAATTAAGGCTTAGGCGGGGTAAGTAACTTGCCCGAGATCATAGAGCTAGTGAAATTGAAACGAGAATTCTAAACTGGTACGCGTGACCACGATACCTGTGGTGCATTTAGGGCAGCCTTGTACTGTGTTGTCCAAACTGAAACACTTTGGAGAGCAAACAGCGAACCCCCCAAAAGAACATAAACAGGACTCTGTTGGACGAGCTGGGGGAGGGGAGGAGGTTACTGTCACATTCCCTCTGGGATTCGCACAGCAGGATGGACCAGGAGAGGCTCAATCCAGCTCAGGTGCATTTTAATGAGGACCAGGGCGCGCTCTATCAGGACTTCCTGAAAGTACTTAAGACTGCTGCTTTCCCCATTGTTTGCTAGATGTGTTAACCTGGGTAGTAATCCTGTAGTTACTAACACTAAAGTCCATCCTTTAAAACTGCAATAAATTTTTATGCTTATTTTGGAGAGAAAAGGACAGAGGGAAGTTGGGGAACCTGCACAGTGCTGCATCCGGGGCAGCAGGTGGTGGTGAGGTGAGAGCTTCGGCCAGGAGAGGAGACCAACAGCATCCACGAGCTCCGGAGGTGAAAGGGAAGAGGAGCTGCTATTACCTACACACGGCTGCCCACCATGTGAGAAGCCAAGCCCAGTTCCACTATCAAGGTCAGAGTTAGGGGAACAGACTAAGGCAGGAGACGGGACCAGAACCAGTACTTCAGACTTGGAGTGAGGCACCCCGTGGGGAGCAGAGATATTCAGGGGTCAGGCAGAGATGGAAAAGAAAGTGCTGGAGAGGGCAGGAGACCCATGACGCCAGGAAAGAGAGAGACTCAGCAGCAGCTCAACAGCGTCAGTCACGGCTCAAGAACTGGCTAAGGTAAGAACTGAATCCAGTGGCGGAGGATACCACAGTGGGGTTGAGAGTGAAGGCAGTGAAGGAATTAGACTTTGCAGATGGCACAAACCAAGGGCTAGATCATTGTTTCAAGAAAAAGGGAAGGCTTTGCATAAGGAACTGGCCCATTTGGTAACAATGAGAATCCAGCAAGTGAAGTTCCAGAACCCCAAGACCCTTTCAAGGGTACACACACAGTGACCAGATCCCAGCCTATTGCATTAGGTTTCTGCCAACTTCAGAGAGACCCAGTGAACTAGTGCTGGGCAGCCCTCTGCTAAGCAAAGGCCTCCTCTCCTCTGTGCTACCAGAAAAAACCATGCAGAGTGAAGGCTCCAAGGCAAGGCCCCGATGTCAGCATACGTTATTAAGCTCCAGGTAAGCTCAGCATGTAGCATACTTGTTCTTAGGACCGGCTTTGGGAGAGTAAGACTCAAGGTGCATTTCAGCTCTGTGACTTACTTATTAGTTGTTGCCCTGGGCAAGTTAGTTAACATCCCTCAGCCTCAAAAGTGTGAACACTAATTGAGCTTCAGGTTTGACTGTGAGTTTTCATGTGATAATATATTTACATGCTGAGCTCAGGGCTTGATACTGTCAGCTCAATAAACACCGGCTGGTGCTGCTTTTATAGACTGGGGCAGCGCTGTCCAAATGTGCGCTGCATCTGTAATCACACATTCGGAGTAGCTCCATTGCAAAATCAAACAACAGGTGAATTAATTTTAATATGTTTTACTTCACCAAAGATACCCAAAATACCATGTCAATACAGAATGAATATAAAATTATTAATGTGGTATTTTACATTATCTCCTTCTTACCAAGTCTCTGAAATTGGTCATTAACACTGCAAGCGCCCCCAGGGCCGACAAGCCTCATTCCAAGGCTCCACAGGCACATGCGCCTCGAGGCTACCACCTGGACAGCAGTGCTCTGGACCCCGCAGGCAGAGGAGGTCCGGTAAGAACCCCCCCCCCCCCCCCCCCGCCCCTCTAGGAATCACGTTTTCCCACCACATTTTGAAATGATTTTCTGATCTATTACTGAATTAAATCCTTACTTCCGGTTGTTTTACTTACTTTAGCCCCTCCCACTTTAGCCTTAAGATGACTAAAAGGTGGACAGGCCCTGGGGATGCGCCGTGTCTCACAGTTCAGTGATGCTCCCTGAAACCTCACCAGAGTGGGGGGGCAGGCAGGAATAACAACCCCCACAGGACAATGAAAGCACGGCCGCGTGATGGGCTGCAATGGGGTCAAGCAGCGGGGGTGAGCCTAAGATATGTTTATTTACCTTTTTAAAGTTAAATGTATTTGGGTAACAAACTCTCAAAACAAAACAAACTCAATGATGTATTTAAAGAGCCAAGAAAAGGCCAGTCTCCAAAGCTGCAGCCTGCTAAGAACTGCTAAGAAAAAACAGAACTCAAATCAGCAGATACAAGCTGGGGGGTGGGGGGGATGGGGAAGGGGTGGAGGTAGGGGAGACCGGGAAGGCAGGGAGCTTAGGCCTGGAAGGAGCAGAGCCCATGGTGAGGCCTCTCAACAAACACTGGCCAGGGCCTAGAAGGTGCAGCAGAAGCACGCCTCTGGAAATCACCTGCCATGACAATCCTGCCTTATCTGTGGCCTCAGCTCCAGAGGCAGAACAACACGAAAGACAGAGAACTACTGTCTTTCTGGTGGGAAGTAGGGAAAGAATCTCAACAACTTGCCTTTTCTATAATCAGAAGAGGAACTAGCTTAATGCAAAATATATTTTTCCAAGTGTTAAATTTAAGGGAATAATAAACTTCTCACATGAAATACCGATAATACTTTCATTGTGTAGATTAATATATTTTTTCATGATCACTTAATGCATACGGTCATACAGGTTTTCCGAGAGGTAGAATCAAAACTCTGCAATAGAAGAATTTAAACAAAGAAACTGAAACTGTTTCTTAAATCACCACAGGGAGATCAATTCAGCAAATGTAAGAAGCTCACAGTCTAAACAAAAACCCTGGGCCACTGACTCCAGGGGACAGAACCTTTCAGCTCTTACTAGTCCCCAAGTCACCCAGCACATCAGTATGTTATGTCCACAATGAACTCGGTGCCCAGAGAGGCCCGGTTGTATCTGGTCAACTCTGATAAAGAACCCAAGGAGAGGCATAAATCAGTTCAGAAAGGTTAACAGGGTGATGCTTCAGTTTGGACATGTTACTTGTGGAAGGAAAAATTCCATTGTGGACAGTGGAAAGTACTGTGATAGCCAACAGAACTGGGCGCCCCCTGGAGGTGTGAACTTGAATATATCACTTCTCTGATCCTGGTTTCTTCATTTGTAAAACAGGAAAATTAATGCTGGCTTTGCGGAAGTTTTGTGAAGGTGAGATACCCTGTATGTAAATCAGCTTTGCATAGTGTCTGACAAAACAGGTCTTGAACAAATACCTGCCATTGATAATAACATTAATAGTAATAAATGAGATACTCATTTATTTCTATATCATTATAAAGGCTTAATTGGGAAAAGTTTTTAATAAAAACCAGTATAAGGCAAAGGTCACTAAACGAACTTCCTTTTTAAGTCTGCACATACCAGCATTCAAGTAAGATTCGTTTGCGCAATCTTTGAAGACCCTCGTGGTTTTATCAAATTTTATTTTCCATAGCTGAACAAAAAACGAGGAGAAATTGGTCTTGAATGCCTGTGTAAGTGACCTTGAAAACTGTGTGTGTGTTTTAAAAACAACTTAGTTATTCATCCATAACAAAATTCGACGGGGCGGGGGCGGGTAGGGCGCTGGCTTCTCTACGACTGTGTGTGCGCTCTGAGTCTTGATGCGCAAAGAATCCTCCCCCACGGTTTCAAAAGGCCTCGCAAGCTACCAAGGAATTCCTTGGCTCAGGAAGAAATATATCTGAAAAGTTAACTCACACTAAAAAAAAAAAAAATTATACTACTAAAAAATATTATATTTTCCTTGTAGCAGTATTTGTATTTTAAGGGGGGTTTCTCTTAAAATGATAACTCCAAGAAAAATCTCTTAAAGTCTAAAAGATACAAACACAATTGCTGTCAAGATGCTGATACAAGGACTTCATATACTGGTAAGTAGATCACTAGGCATCTGTGTCAGTAGGGGGGATAGAAACCTTCCTAACACCCCTCACATTAAACTCACAGGTGACTTTTTACTTCAGCTCAAGGTCAGTCTGGTTTCACGCGAGCAATCTGCTTACACGACTCCAGGGTAATTGCTGCGTGTGTGTATGTGCTCCTGAGTGTAGACTTCAAGTTGATAAATTGCCCTATTAGAATCTCAGTAACACTTAGGGTCCATCTACTAAACTGGAACTTGCACCGGGCTTGCTTCTGACTAGTGTGAAATGTTCACACTAGCCAGGAGCCATCCTCCTAGCACGTTCACAGAAGAAACGTAGCTAAATTTACCTTTCTTTGGTCTGGATTTCACTGGCAAGGACTCCTTTTTTTCCATTGCTGCTTCTCTTTCTTTCCATCGGCGGATCTGTTCCTCCCTCATCTTGAAGAACAGGATCTGTTTCTGTTCTTCGCTGAGCTCTGCCAGGAGATCGGGATCTATGTACATCTCCGATAGTATCTGTTTCAGCATCTTCGCAGGTCTGGAGTCCTTTACACCTCTGGCAGAAGTTCTTGAAAATGGCTTCCTGGTGTGCCTCTACCTGGGCTGGCACTTGGAAGGACCTTCCTTCCCAGAGACTCACAGCAGTCCCAAATGACGGGGGTAATAATTCAGCAAACTGGCTCTTGGTTCCTGGCACCGAACATCCTGCCCGAAACGCCGTTCATGAACCTGCCAGGAGCGACAGCCAAAAAAGCAGGCACTATTAAAATGTGTAGACACCGGGCAAGGACAGGCTTACAAATAAAGCTTGGCGGAAATGCAGTATTGTTTTTCATTTATGAGGAAAGGAAAAGAAAAGCCGAGGCACGCTTGGTTGAGTTTGTGTAACCTCTACCCGTAATTTCCAAAGATACTTTATCAAAAAAAAACAAAGCAAACCCTAACTTTTTTACAGGTCAACCTCAGGGAAACAGCAAATTTAAGAGAGGTTTGGCCTCGTTCCCACCAAGCAAACACGTTACTACCTCAGGGCCTAACAAACCAACTGTATGGCTCAGAAAAGAATTAAAGAGAAAAAAAAAAAAAAAACATTAGAGGAAATTAAAGGCTCTTTTCAAATAACTTATTTAAAAAAAAATACTGTTTTTGAGACTTCACAGAATTGCCTACCGCAAACCAAAGCAAAACAGAGCCATACTCAAGGAAGGAAAAAGAAGAAATAAAAATTAGACCACAATGCTACTTTCCCATTTCCCCCTTAAAAGTAGCACTGAATAAACACACATGTTCTCTCGTCTTCACAGAAGGACAACACAATTTCAGACAACCTACTAGAACCATGAAAACAGTGTGAGTGCAGGAAAGAACCATCACATACATTCTGGAAGGTCACCAGGTGTTAGGTGTACCTCCTCCAGATAACCTAACTTATTAAAATCTAAATTTACAGATCAGATAAACTGGGGGAATAGAGAGGTGACTAGGATCATTACAAAGGATCCTTGCTTTTAAAAAAGTTTTTTAGAGGCTCCTTTAAAAAGACTGTGAAAGTCAGTAATTGGAAGCATGGAAGGGCCAACAGAGGGACATTTACTGGAATGTCAAGGTGTCATCCACTTTGATTTCTTACCCAAGTGTGGCAGGGACTGGCATATTCACAGTGGTCTCACAGTGGCTCCACTGGAATGGGGTGACGATTCCACTGACGTTTCCTTCCACTTTACACATTTCTGTTTGGTTGATTTAGAAAAACAAAAACAAAAAGCCCTGGCTGCTGTGGCTCAGTGGATTGAGTGCCGGCCTGAGAACCCAAAGGTCATCAGTTTGATTCCCAGGCAGGGCACATGCCTGGGTTGTGGGCCAGGTCCCCAGTGGGGGCTGTGCGAGAAGCAACTGAGACGTATCTCTCACACATCAGTGTTTCTCTCCCTCTCTCCCTTCTTTCCCAGATCTCTAAGAATAAAAAAATAAAATTTAAAAAGTTGAAAAGAAAAGCCAATCATACTTTTTTAACAAGAAAGAAATTATATGTACATTTCCATTCTGGAAAAACAAGACTTTCATTTGTTTCAATATCACCAAAATTCTAAGAAACTGACTAATAATTTGGTGCTTATAATGCCTCAATAATCTCACCGCGTAGCCATGCCCTTTCAACTGTCATTTCTCCAAACTAAGTTTAAACCCTCTTAGGCTTCACTCCAGTGCTTGAACCTCCGGAGTTCCTCCCCACCGTTGCCATCCACACCACCAGAGTGTGATGCGCCTCCCGCCCTCTGGGAGTGTCCCCGAGCTTCCTCTCTTCCTCCTCTTCCTTGCAAACTGCGTCTTCATCTGCACCCATCTTTTGAGACTAGCGCTCAAACCCAGAGTGGTTTGCATAACATAGCGCATAGATTCATTAACTATTCATTGCGTAGCAGGCTGCAACTATTCTTGCTAACTGCATCCTATAATCTATCTTCTGAAGCATTCAACTACCGGAACTCAAATGGAACAAATTATTAAGAGAAAATGAAGATAAATTAAAAGCAACGTCTGTCTCCAATTCAACCAAGCATGCCTATCCCAGGATCTACCTTTGTATTTTGCTTTGAGGTGACCCTCAAAGGCTATGACAGCCACAGAGTTGATGTCCTGTGATATTTTCTTGACTTTGGGCTTCTAACAGCTTCCCAAAGGGCAGGGCTCACTAAATTCACACTAATGGAGAGGTTTCCAGAGGCCGACCTCTTGTCTTCTGTTGGCCCTTCCAAGCCTCCCATCGCTGACTTTCACAGAAATAAAACATGGTAGAAAATGAGGAGCCTGATGAAACCCGAGGCTGCTTCCGTGTTCCCCATTTTGAATGGGGTGAATCCCAGCAACAGGGACAGCATGGGTAGAACCTAAAAGCTAACCCCCTGAAAGTGCCATATTCACATCCCTCCCCTCTCCCCCACGCAGAGTACCCCTGGTAATAAGAGCTTCCCTCACTGTTGCAGCCACTGCCTTCAGCACGCTGCATCCACTAACTCTGTTAGTCTGCACAGCAGCCCTTGGAGTTCAGCTCCCACTCGCCCCATGTCTCAGATGGAGAAGGTGGAGGGTGGTGGAGCTGGGGCAGACTGGCCCTGAGCGGCTCGACTGGACTCCGCCAGCACCGCGGAGTTTCTTTGCAAGCCCAGAATCAGAACATCATCAGGACGCGATATCACATGTGACATTTCCGAATGAAGACCAGCAAATTCTGGCAAGCACGGAAATGCGGAACTGAGGGTGTGTGACAGAGTGCCTCTCGGGCAGACGCCTCATCCACAGCAGCTCTGGGAGGAGATGCTGAAGCTCGCCCATGGTATTAACTTTTTGTTTTGCCTTTTGTTGCAAATGTGGATTTTTGGCATTAAAGTTAACTAGTGGATCTCGAAGGAAAGACAGTGGCTTCCCTGTGTCCTCAGAGGATACCTGGGGACTCAACTGACACCAGTCCTGCGGTCAGGCAGCCATTCTAAGGCTGTTGATTCCTACAGGTGTGAACGAACTCTTCCCTCCCCCATTTTTCAGATGGAAAAGTCAAACCCAGCACAGGGTGCCCAGAGGGCAACCGGCAAAGGCCCGCCGCCCCGCCCCGGGCTCCCAGCTCTGCCTCTCCTGAGCTGGGTGACTTTGGGCTGTGACTTCACTTCTCTGGACTCAGTTTCTGCAACCGTGAAATTAAGGCCTGCACTGTGAACCCTTTGAGGACCACACCAGACCATCCGTGTGAAGGTGCAGAGCCAGGCGGAGTCAGCCGGGGTAGAGGAAACAGGAAGGAGGAAAGTAACCAGCGGGTTTGCCCCACTTTCACCGTCTGACGGGACAGTGGCTGTGGCACTGAATAAAACTCCCACGACTTCCCCGACATACGGGAGGAAGAGTCCCGCACTTCCTCCCACCCAGGACCCGATAAACAGAAAACGCTCAGCTGATCGGTTTTCTTTTACACCACTTTTCTTAAAAGACAGCAATGACAAGCCACGAGACCACGTCTGCTATTTGTTCCAAGAACAAATTTTTGCAGAGACGTAGGATCAGGTGTTTTCCCGGACACTCACAGGCCTGGCCTCTCATGCGTCCGCAGCCCTGATCTGCAAACCAACAGGTGTGCTCCAATAACGCGGAGATGAAACAAACACCGGAGCAAGGGAACAAAAACAACCTGAGATACAGCATAAATCAGAAAAAATTACAATACGGCCAGTATAGCTTTAATGTTAAGAATACAGTTTGAATTTTCATGATTTTAAAATAGCCAGCTCTGTTTTCAGATTTGCAGTTATCTTATTCAACTTTACCTTATCAATCTATCTGTAAAGGGGCCATTTTGAGGATAAAATAAAATTACCGCAGCTGAGAGCAGTTTGGTAAGTTTTGTAAGTATATACCACTCTTTAGAAATTTGAAATTACTGTACAAACTTCTCTAGAAAATTCCACTCACATGCCAAATCTATGGCCACATATGCTTTCCATTTATTTATTCATGAAAAAAAAATATTGCGTCTAAGTCGTCTCCATGAAACAGGCAATCAAATAAAAGCCGTTTCGGAGGTGCGGAGACTACGTGTAGAGAGCCCCGCCGCACTCGCTTCTTCCCCGTGACCCCGGGAGGGAAGGGACAAGTCGCGACTTCTCGCTGCGTCTCCACGCCCACCCGCGGCGGCGCCCGAGGCGGGGCAGGACCGCTGGGCGGGGGAAGGCCGTCGCCACCGAACTGGCTGGGGGCCCCCGTCCGAGTCCGAAGCCGGCCCCGGCCCTCCGCGCTCAGGGCCCGCAGGACACCCGGCGCTGGCGCGCCGAAACCGTCTCCCCGCTCTCCTGGAAGGTGGGGGGCGAAGGGGTCCCCACGGCTCTACCCACGTGCGTGCGTGCGCTCGTCCACGGCGAGTCGCTGCAGCCGCGCCGGCGTGGGGCGCAGGTCGCGGGGCCGCGGGAGGCGGGGGCAGCCGGGGGCGGCGGCGGGGCGCTGGGGCGGTCGGACTGGAGCCCTTGGAGCAGCCCGGACCCTCCGGGCGGAGCCCCGCCGGACGGGCGCGCACACGCCCCTCGGGACACCGAGCCCGCCTGCGGCCCAGAACTGCCCGAGGCTCTCCCGCGGCCCCGTGCCCGCCCCCTCCGGGGTCCCCCTTCGCGCGACCGTGAGCCCCGGCCCCCCGGCTCGCCCGCCGGCGCTCGAGACACCGGACACCGAACACCGGACACCGGACGCCCCCCCCCCCCCCCCCCCCCCCCCCCCCCCCCCCCCCCCCCCCCCCCCCCCCCCCCCCCCCCCCCCCCCCCCCCCCCCCCCCCCCGGCGCGGCCCTGCTCGCCGCCCATCCCGGCACCTGAGCCGCCCGGGCGCGGCGGACGGGCCGTGGCACCCAGGCCTGGCCGCTCCCCAGCCCCGCGCCCTCCCGCTTCCCCTCCAGGAGCCCCCACACACCGCCCGGTCCCCGGTCTTCCCCGACCTCCCCTTCTCGGCCTCGCTCCCACCGCGGCACCCACCTGCAGCGCCCGGCTCACCTGGCTGGGCGACCCGCGCACCCGCCAGGTCCAGTTGGGCGGCCAAGGCTGTCGGGGCACGGAGGGAGGGACAGACAGAGGCACCCGCGAGCCGCACTGGCTGGCTGGACAAACACTCCAGCGAGAGGTTGGCAAACAGCGTCCCTCAGCCCCGGCCCGCCCGCGCTGCCCCACCCACGGCCCGCATGCCGGGGTGACTGGCTGGGCGCTGGCGGCCCCGCCCGGGCTCCTGGACGCGCTCCAGGGCCGGGCGGCGGCGGGGCCCGGTGGCCGGCTGCACGCCAGCCTCGCTGTCCCGGGGGCCCTCTGGCCCTCGCGGCGGTGGTCCCGGCCCAGGCCACCTCGTCCACCTGCAGTCTCCGACGGTTCATCGCTGGTCCCGCCATCTCGGGCCTCTGAGTAATTTACTCATATCAGCAGCCCGGCCCCTTCTCCACCCCAGAGCTCAGGGTTTGTTGCAAGGTGGAGCCAGCGGGGGCCCGCAGGCCTTTCTCAGTTACACTGAGTCCCAGGGCCAAGTCGGCTCACCTCTCGGGTTCTGCTCCTGCGTCTCTTGGAGCTTACTTTTTTTTTTTTCTTTTGTTGTCATTAAGTAAGTGATCAAAACTCTCAGGCACTCTCCAGTACCCGCGTGGCTTTGTAGGACAGGATCAAGAAGGAGCAAGGCTGGAGAGATGGAGACTGAAGACAACAGTGACACGGAGAGAAAAGTAGAGAAATCTGAAGGTCAAGAACCTGGTGAATTTCAGCCAGAACAGGCTGGGGTGGTGCGTGAAGGGAGGAGCTGACTGAGGACAGGAAGAGGAACTCCTGGAGGAAACTGGAGCAGAAACGGAGACATTAGCGGGTATGTTCCCCTGAAGAGAAACACACAAAACTGGAGGAACACGGCTTGATTTGGTGAACCCCGGAGTGCACGTGTTGGGGAAAGATGTACTGAAACAGTCCACCTCTCCACAGCCTGTCTGGGAAATTCAGGAGCCTGGCTGCTCTGCTCAAACATGACGCTGCCTCACCTCCAGCCTCTCCAAACTGCAGAAGGTACTCAAGGCTAGAAAGAGCCTTGGGGCCGAGATCCATCCCCAGAGCTAGCTATTTAGGAATCATCCCAGACATCCTAACGGGGCAATTTCTGGCTTAGGTTCGGTTCCCTCCGCTTATTAAATGAATGGCCTGTGGGGTGTTTTTGGCTGGAGTGTCATTTACCCCTGGTTCGCTGTGCCCAGCTCACAGTGAATCCCAGCACTCTGTGGAGTGAACAGCTGATGAACGTGAAGGGTGGTTCATTAGGCAGTAAAAATTCCATAGGACACTTGTAACAACCGATTACCTTCCGCCACATTCCATCTCTCCCCAGGTCCTCTATCACAGCGCTCCCGCATTGCCACTCACCTCTCTGTCCTCTGGTTTCGCCATCTGAATAACAGCAGTGCCTGCCTCGCTCATTAAGTTGTTACAAGGCTTAAATGAGTAAAACATGTAAAATGCTTACAACAGTTCCTGAAAGTGGTCAGAGTTCAGACACATTAGCTCATATTATTTCACATCACATACTATAATTTCAAGTTATTGCTTTACTTCTAGGTTATGGGTTTTGCCTCCTAGGGTGCCCAGACTCCAAGGCAGCCTCAGCGATCTGCCCCTCGTGGTGCGGCAGTCCTTTCCTTGGCTGTGGGGACCACATTCCAAGACCACCAGTGGTTGACTAAAACCATGGGTACTACCAAACCTTATATATACTATGTTTTTTCCGGTATATGCATATCTATGATAAAGTTTAGTTTATAAATTAGGAACAGTAAGAGATTAACAATAATAACGAATCATAAAAATGGAAGAATTACAATATACTGTAATAAAAGTTATGCGAATGGCTTTGGGCCATTGTTAAGTAAAATTAGGGAGACTTGAGCAAGAGCACCACGATGCCATGACTGTTGCTCTGATCACCAAGGTGGCTACTAAGTGACTAAGGTGTTCGTAGTGTAAATAGTGTGAACATGCTGGACCAAAGCGTGGTTTATGTCTAGGGCAGGGCAGAGCAGGAAAGGCTTCATTGGAGTGGCACACAATTTAAAACTAATGAGTTGCATAGACACAGACAATAGTATGGTGATTACCAGACAGAAAGGGGGTGGGGACATAGAAGAGGGTATGGGGCTTGGTTAATGGGGATGGAAGGAGACTTGACTTGGAGTGATGAACACATAATACAATATACAGATAATGTGTTAAAGAACTGTACACCTGAAACTTACGTAACTTTATTAACCAATGTTACACCAATAAATTTAATAAAAAAGAAGAGCCCTGACTAGTGTGGCTCAGTGGACTGAGTACTGGCCTGTGAGCTGGAAAGTTGCTGGTTCGATTCCCAGTCATGGCACATGCCTGGGTTGCGGGCCAGGTCCCTGGTTGGGGGTGTGCGAGAGGCAACGGATCAATGTTTCTCTCACATATCGCTGTTTCTCTCCCTCTCTTCTCTCTTTAAGCATAAATAAATATAAATCTTTAAAAAAAGAAGAAAACACATAAGTTGTTTTTTTTCTGGAATTTACCGTTTAGTATTTTCAGAGCACTGTTGACCCACCACAGAAAAGGGGAGGCTGCATTATGTTGCTTATAAAAGACGTTGCAGCTTGTCTTGGTGTATGTGTGTCTCCTTCTCTTGGATCATTTACTCCTCGGAAAACCAACTACTATATTATGACCAACCCGAGGGAGAGGCCCACATGGAGAGGAACTGAGGGCTCCTGCCAACAGCCACAGAATGAACTTGGACATGGAATCTATAGCCCCAGTCAAACCTTCAGCTGACTGCAGCATTGGGCTATAGCTTCAATGCAAATTCATGAGATCACCCAATCAAACCACTCTCGAATTCCTGACCTGCAACACTGAGGTGGTAAATTTGTGCTGTATTAAGACACAATTGGGGGACACTTGTTACACAGAAATAGATAATTAATACACCTCCTCGCTGGTCTAGTTTCTAAGCCAGTTTTAGCTGGTTTTATGTATAGGAAATTTCATGTACTGGATAGCTTATTTAAACACAGATCTTCGCCCCGGAGCTAAGAGATATAATATCTGCAAAGGCCAGGCACCTACGTTTTGAGCAAGCACTCCTAGTGATTGGGTCAAAGATGGGATTACCGACCCTGCGGTCAGAAACTCTTCTCCAGGTGCTCCGGACCAGACATTTCTGAGTGCAGTTGTCGAACTCATCTTGATAAACTTAATTCTAATCCTTCATTTGGTTGCTAAAAACATCTTTGACGCCCGCCCCTCCTTCTTGTCCAAAGGAAGACTTAACCTCTTGCCAACTTTCAAAAACCAGAACAACCTAACACTAATGTCTTTCAACTGAATCATCTTCCTAATCCAAACCCTGCGTTCAGATAATCCGGGATTTTCAGGCCCCAAACCTATACAGGCTCTGCAGCTTCACACTGTGGAGCTTGTCTGAAAAGTCTTGTCCCGCAACTTGGTTTACGAACATCCTACCTGGCCTTCGAGCATCTTGCCTACCCTCCTCCCAGCAGGAAGCAGTCCGTGCCTCTTCCATGTTTATATATTTGTATCACAAGTTAGCATTTAACACATCAAGAACCATTTAATGAAAACCCACTAGGTGCCAGGCCCTGCGGTGACACGGGGGTGGGGGGGGGACAGCAGAGAGCAGAGAGCCAGGGCCCCTGCTGCCACTTCGCTGCAGCTCTGCCCTGTTCAGTAGCTGCGTGTGTGTTTTCTACCTCTTTCAAAGCGTCAATGTTATGATAGCAAGAACTCGCCTATGCAAATTTGAATCCTACCCAACACCCAGGCACACGATAGGTGTGCAGTGCATGTTGGTTGAATGGGTGCGAACAGCCTGAATGAATGCAGGCTACACACACACACACACACACACACACACACACACGGCACGACCCTGCACTCACCATGGAGCCCAGGGCGCCCTCCCTCTTCTCTCCTGGTCTCCTTTCCCTCCTCCTCGCCGTGCGTCTCTTTCCTATGTTCGTAAATCTCTCTCTTCTTCTTTTAATTTCTGTAGTTCTTTCTCCATCCTCTTCACTTTGTCTCCCCTATCCTCCACCACCTCCCCTTTTCGTTTCCTCTCCCCCATCTCCTGGGGTTTCCTCTGTCAACTGGCATAATCTAGAACCAAAAATATATTTCTTCTCCACTTTCAGAGTAGACAAAATGTTTTCTATTGCTTTAAAAAAAAATCAAGCAGCTGTTACTTATTTATGAGGCCCTGGATCGCTCCTCCCCTCCCTTTGGGCCAGGGTTCTCAGTAGGAAACACTTCCCCACCCATGATCTAGGGCGCGTGTGGGGAGGATTGCTGCCTTCGTCTGCTGACAGCCCTCCTGATCGAACGTGAGGTCTGGGCCACCAGCCGGGCATCTGCTGCTGGCTGGCCACTGGCTGGTTAGAGACACACACGATGGGTGTCACCAGGACACGTGTTCAGGAGTGCCCCAATGCCCATCCGGGGCCAGTGGTTCAAGGGAAAAGCCAATATCCACTTACTATTGTATATACTAATTTTTAAAGTTGCTCATTTACTTCCAGTAATGGACACCAAAAACCAAATAGCCCACGTTTTAATTGACACATTCTCTGGCATTCCTTTTGGAAGGATGCTAAAGAACCCTGCTGCCCAGGGCTGGGTGTACAGCCACTGGTCATGGCAGTGTCCACTGGAGGGGTGCCAAGCAGAGCCGACAAAGCCTAAGGCCCCCCAGGGCTGAGCCGCTGCCAGAAAGACTCAAGGGGCCACTGCTCACTTCCGTGAGGCCAGTTTGTGTCTGAGTTCCACAGAAAATGGAAGTTACCTTCAGATCTTTTCTTTAGGGAAAAAAATAGGATGAACAATAATATTCTCCCTGTCATGTTTTACCATCTACAACCACTTTTTTTAATTTTTAAAGAAGTAAGTTATGCCTTTGTCCCACAGTGAATATGAAGTAGATGCGAAAGAAAAAGACTAAACGTTTCAACTGTATTAAAAATTGATCAAATTTCAAAATACATCCCAGTCAAGTCACCAATCATAAAAATATTATTGAAGGTCTTCTGTATGTTTAGCTTTCTGCCAGCAGTTTGATTTGATTATGAACTATTTTCATTGGTTTATGACTCTATTTGGGCTTTATTTTTCATCTTTATAAATACGAAGATAAACTGTTGGCCTTTTTACCTTTAAATTCATTAGATTACTCTAATTTTTAATATTTTTCCATGAATCACCTTTATGGACCTGTTTCTGAGAAGCATCCTTCATTTTCTGCTTTTCTAGAACACAGCAGTACGCAGCCTGTGGCCCAGAGGAACTGCTGACCTGAGGCTCGTGGATGGAATTGAATATCTTCTACCCCAATGATAAGGGGCATCTGTGAAGAGTCTGCGGTAACCGGTGCATCTGATTGACCTTACCAGGGAAGGAGCAGAAGCAAGCTCTGGTTAGCACGGCGGCATTCCGCGGATCTTGCCCGGGCAGCTTCGAGCAGGTCTCCCAGTGCTAATAAACCAAGGTCTCATCTCTTCCTTAGACCAGATTCAGAAGCAGACTTTGATTTCCTAACTTTGCTCTGGTATGCGATCTTTGCAAAAAGTGCGCTCATTCATTTTAGTTTTATGTCGGTTTACTGCCAGTGAGCACAGAAGTAGCTCTCAAGCACATGTGACAATGACCTGGAGAGATTTAATGTTTGGTCCTTTGTCTCATCCCTTCAAGGGGTTCTTGATTGGGATAGGATGGAGCACAGACATCACAATTTTTTCAGAGCATCCTAGGAGGTTCTAATGTGTGACCAAGGTTAGGAACCACTAACATATGTGGAGACGAAGTTCATTGGTTTGGGGAGATTTTGAAGGCATAGTAAGGGTAGCTCCTAGACATGACTAAAATAAACATGAAACCAGATGTTCACCCTCTTGGTTCTGACCTTGAAGTAAGTCCCATAATCTTTTCCGGGGATGGATGATCCACCAAACTCAGCGCATCGTTTAATAGGGTGGGAATTAAATGCAATGCATGAGATGACAGTGTCTGGCTCACCATGGCTGTCCCATGTATCTAAGACTTACTATTTTCATTCCTTTTACTGTTGCCTGGTTATGAAACCCAGATGCTCCCCCTGGCCTTTCAGTTGAGGAAAGCCACTTCCCCCTCTGGCCCAAAGACTCCTTGCCCGCACTCAATGGCCCCGGGTGTTCTCAGCCACTTCCTTGTCTTTCCTGGAGGTGGCTTTAATTCTGCTCCCTAGAACTGTTCTCCCCACTGAACCGTTTCCCTGCATGTGCCTGAAGACTGCCTCTAACTGGAAGTTGAAGTTCATTCTACCCTTGGGCAAAGTAAGACACTTTACCTCTTCCTCTAAGTGTATGTTTAAATAAGAGCCAACTCATGACCTCAACACTGCATGCTATTGTTTAAGTTTGAGACAGAAAGTTTATTGGCATTTTAGTGTTTTAATGACAGAGAAATTTGTATAGCATCCAGTATAATGAAAGTTATGGCCAATAAATGACAGATCGTGCTATACAAACAGAAAACTATGAAAGAGGGTAGAGCCCCTTTGGAGAAAGAAGTCGATATCCACTTAGAATCTATATTACCACACTTGCCCCTCATTGGGAATGAATGCTGCATGTTGGCAGTCCTCATTAAAGGACAATAAATCATACAACATTTAGAAGGAATCTGAGCACTATTCGGACCTCACTTGCAGCTGAAAAAAGGGACAAGGGGAGCAGGTTTAACTGTCACAGAGTTAGCTAGTGGCATGTCCAGAATTAACACAAAGAGTTTATGACCCATGGCCCTTACAGGTATCACATTACAATAAATGAACTAGATTGCCTACCTTACTGACTTCAGGAGGAAGGGTGAAGGGAACCTGCATTTCTCTCCTAACATAAAGCCCCTCTGTCTCTCGTTGAAGAGACAGACAGGAGTGGCCTTCAGGGCTGCGCTAGTTCAAGGCCAGCTGCAGGGTGTACAGGATTCAACTCCAGTTTCCTCACAGCGCTGGGCTCACAGTAGGCGACTGCAGGGACCACGTCAAGCTGTGGAGCCCGCTGTGGAGAACAGCTGAGGTTTCGATCCTCTTAAGTATAACAAGCAGGTATTGATAGAACAATCAATCAGTTCCGAGTGTCTCCTTCGGTCAAATTCTGACAAAAACAAGAAGCATACGGAGAAGAAAGTGGGAAATCAGAAGGAAAAGAGGAATCAACACCAGAAGAATAATGAGAGTGGAGGTGATTTTTACTTATTTATTTGCTTAAAAGACTTTATTTATTTTTAGAGAGAGGAGAAGGGAGGGGGAAAGGGAGGGAGAGAAATGATCTGTTGCGTCTTGCACACACCCCAGCTGGGGACTGGGCTGCAACCCAGGCACGTGTCCCAACCAGGAATTGAACTGGCGACCTTTCACTTTGCGGGAAGATGTCCAATCAACTGAGCCACACCAATCAGGGCTGGAGGTGATTTTTAAAATGAATACATAATCCAGTTGCTTTCTTAAGTGAGCTTTACCTTCCTCCGAAGCCTCAAATCCACACTCCTTTCCTGTAGGAGAGCGGTTCACACAGGAGAGGAAAGAAGAACACACCTGGTGTCCGGAAGTGATTTTGAATTAAAAGAGGAGAAATTTCTCTGATCAATACTGGCTTAAAAGTATCCACTTTATGGTTAGTTTTGCTACATGGTGAACAGCCCTTCTAAATTGGCTAAATAGAAAACCTAGGAACAAAAAACTCAAATCTTACTGTTTTTTAAAAAAATACTATTTCCCAGTTAGACTCCATGAAAGTAGAGTGTGTCACTAAAGAGGTGACACTGGATGGGCAGGTGGACGTAGTTGCTAGTCTTCTGAGTGAGCTGCACGTGGCGATGACACCACAGATCTGTGCAGATTAACATTCCAGGGCACTTCGAAGCCATTCTTTCACTCAGCCCTCACTACATGTTTGGTGAGCTAGGCCTTTTGATCTTAACTGACAAGTGAGGACCTTTGCCTAGTTTACATAATAGCTTGGGTAGTGGCGGGACTAGGGCTGGGCCTTGGGGGTTCTAACATCCGGTCCAAGCCTCCCCCACCCCCGTCCCGGACTGCTGCCGGCACTCTGTCATTGCCCCTGGTTGCATAGGAAATCTGGAGCTTTGTCTCATTTTGTTTGCCACCCAAGAGCCTAGCCCAGTGCCTGATACTGAATAGGTACTTAGTGCATGTTTGTTGAAGAAATAAATTAATCTAAATTTGGGTTTGCCCAGAGAGAATCAGTGCCTGCCTGAATAGTGTGGGTAAGCTCATTTTTGGAAATTAAGGTCAAGTAGCTTTGTAACCTACAAAATTATCAGTGTGCTTTGTGGAGTCATCTCAGCCTCGGGAATGGCTCATGCAGCTTGAATGCACTGAAGCTGGATGCTATTCTGTATGAAAGCACGGGGCAGTCTCGTGGGCATTTGTATTATCTTGCCACAGGATGATATGCCTCCACTTTTATGTTCCCTTGAAGTTTTATTATTTTTTCAATTATCATTCATTATATGCAATGATATAAATCTTTTATCCCTAGAATGTGAGTGACACACCCTAAGTAACTACTGTTTGGAAGTACATAGCATTTCTAGAATTCTGACACAGAAGGATTATTGCTTACATGACTGGTCTTGAGATTTTAATAATGTCATCGTGAATTATAATTCAACAGTTTCTTTGTTCTTGGTTCTTCAACTAGATTATAAATTCCTTCCATCGCCTGTGCATTCCGTTTATTTTATGTCCGCCTCACGCACAACAGAGGGCCAACTGCACAGCAGTGGGCACCTGAGAGGCAGATTGAGGCGCAGACAGAGGCGCTCCCTTGGCGGGGCTCCATGGTCGTGAGAATATTTGTTTGTTAGATTTTCATCTTGATCCCCGTGAACATATGGTAGTTGGAATGGAATTCTGTTTATTAAACTTCTCATAGTATTTCATAAGAATGATGTATTTTTATTGTAAAACTTTTGTTGGTAGGGCAAAAAATAGAGAGAGCAGCAAGGGAGCTACTTCCAGCACATTTGAGTTAAGAAGAGAAGCCACGTGCGGCTCTCCTCTTCCTGCTTTCCTGCTCTTCCTACTGAAGTCACGTGTTTAAAAGCTGCAGGCGTGTGGTCCCCATGGTTAAAGTGACAGGGAAATGAATGATTGCTTCTGCTTGTTCATCAGACATGCAGTAAATGTCTATTATTGCTGGGAGAGCGGATAACAGAAAGAAACAGTTCTCGATGGCCATAAGCATATTATCTTAAAGGGGTGAATGTCATAAATAAAAACAATAGTAATCATTTTAATAAAGGGGTGAAAAGTATGAATACCATAAAGGCCCCAGACAAAGCTGAGAGCATTCAGGAGAAGACACATCACACCGTCTTGCAGGGACCTGCATCCTATGTGTGGTAAGCTCCAATGATTATGATAAAATTTATCTCACTTTCCCTCCTTCTTCCTGGAGCGTATTGGTAAGGAAATGGTGCAAATTCATGGGACAGTCACAGAGGCAGTTGGGGTTGTCAGTGAGGCTGGAAACATAACAGGATTTTAAGGCTCTAGGATTTTAGAAACATTTTCTTAATCAGACATTCTTAGTCCTCTGGTCTGATCTTTCCCACTTGTATCAGTTATCTTTTGCTGCATAACAAATACCCCAAAACTTAGAGACATTAAACAATTGCACTTTAATATTTCTTGTGAGCTTGTGGGTCAGCTGGATGGTTATTCTGCTGGCCTTGCCTGGACTCATTCCTGTGGGTCAGCTGGAACCTGGGGCAGGCTGGAGCGGCTGGGCCTCTCTCTGCACGTGGCCTTCCGCTCTCAAGTTGTCTAGACCACGGACCAGTATAGCATCCCAAGAGGACGAGTGCCAGTGTGTTGCTGCATGTGTGCTCATGTTCTGTTGGCCGAGGCAAGCCACATGGCTGAGTCCAGTGTCAAAGTAGGAGGAACCACACAGTGACATGGATGCTGGGAGGTGTGACTCACTAGGAACCATTAGCGTAACAATCTGCCACACAGTCTGATACAAAACTCGCTAGAATGTGAACAGTGTGCCCAAGGAAGCTCAGATTTCTATATGAATTTATTCCTTGGTGTCCTGGGGTGGCTTGTTTCTGCAGATGACTGATGTGGAGGGTCTGGACAACTCATAAATTAGGATTGACCACTGTGATACTTATCATAAGGACTTCCTTCCTTTCTCTTTTTCCCTTCCTCTCTTTCTTCCTCTCCTTCTTTCTTTCTTTCTTTCTTTCTTTCTTTCTTTCTTTCTTTCTTTCTTTCTCTCCCCTTCCTTCCTTCCTTCCTTCCTCCTTCCTTCCTTCCTTCCTTCCTCTCTCTCTCCTCCCCTTCCTTCCAAGAAGGACAATGACTTGCCCTTTAGAGAGCATTAAAGACTAGAATTCAGATCTCAATTTAATGATCTTTGCACAAACAACTTTTCTCTCCATCCCTTGTGGACATGTTTTAAATTATACATTTGAGGGCTTTTCAGCTAACACTTCATGTGTGGTTTCATGTTTATAATTAACTTATTTAATATTTCCTTTACTTTTCAAGGCTATGAATGATCCCCCCCATACTTTAGAATTTCTCATTGATTTTCTTTTCATTATGCTTGACATTAACTAATAGAGACAGTGAAGAGGAATGGCCCCAAAACAGATCTTGCCGCGCTGAACTTACATTCCCAAAACTATGCTTCCTCTTGTTTATTATTCACTTTGATTTACCTTGTTTCAGCTGGTATTCTACAAGACTAAGTTCTTTTTTTTTTTTTTTTTTAAGATTTTATTTATTCATTTTCAGAGAGAGGAGAAGGGAGAGAGAAAGAGCAATGTATGGTTGCCTCTCACATGACCCTCACTGGGGACGTGGCCTGCAACCCAGGCATGTGCCCTGACTGGGAATCGAAGCGGGACCCTCTGGTTCCCAGCCCGCGCTCAATCCACTGAGCTACACCAGCCGGGCTCTAAGTTCTGATATATGATGACTTAGGCTGTTTTTTAGAAAAGAGGTGATCGTTCCATATCAAATAAACTTAAACTTGTAACTATAAGTGAATTCAAGGTACCCATTTAGCAGATTTTTTCATAAAGCCTATGGGTATAATTTAACAAACCGTAGAGTGCCACACGGGAGCAGGGTGTGAGGACTTCTTTCTGCTGTGTCTTTTGTATGAATCAGAATTCTCCAGTATGCAAGCTACTCTGAGGAGATAAGTTAGGCATTTTGAGGAAGCCACATGGATGTTCTCAGCTTGCCCAACCTGATTTAAACCAGGAAGTAACTTGGGCATTTGCGTAACAGGTCCCTGAGAAATCACATATTCCTTGTTTTATGTATAAGGTTCAGGTTAAATAAGCAAACAAAACCTGAGTATTCATGACCTAACTCATGAGCGCTTATGGAAAGCTTGTGAGATATTCGTCACCCATGGATTGCTTTGAGCTTCACCATCATCACTGTCATCATCTTCATCATCATCTTCACCATCACCATTCATGTTGTTCTCACTTGTCATCAGTGAGCAAATTATCGTTCGGGCAGAAGCACATTTGAAGGAAATGGAGAGAAGAAGAGGGACTGACAGGAGATGAAGTCAGGGCCTTTGTTTGGCTCCACGGAGAATTTCAGTCTGTGGGAAGGAACGCTGACGTGGTTCTACTGTATTCTCCCTCGGTCAGTACTCTGTGTGATTTTTCTGGGCCACATGTTAATGACATTGATCCCAACCAAGTGCAGTTTTTCCAGAGAAGAGTGGACAGGTTAAGGGAAGGATAGTTGAAGGAATTGGGGATGGTTGGCCTGAGCAAAGAGGCTTGAGGGCATGTGGGAGCACCTTCAAATATCTGGCGTGTCATGGGATCTCAGATGTGGCTTAGTTGGTGCTGCTCCTAGAAATGGCTCGGACAGAACTAGGATCCTTGAAATTTGAAATCAGTTACTGTTCTCCATACATCTCATCTCTCTGGTACCATCATTTAGCAAATGGACAACCAGAACCTCACCACCACGTCCACCCTTTCCTGTTCCATTTCATTATTTATTCTACACTGGATTTTGTTAACCTAAAAATTACTGTATTTTTCAGACCATAAGATGCACCTAGGTTTTAGAGGAGGAAAATAGGCAAAAAAAATTTTTGAAGCAAAAAATGTGGTAAAATATTTAATAACATAAATGACATCCAGACTATATAATTCAGCTACATTCGGACTATGAAACGCACCCCCATTTTCCTCTCAAATTTGGGGGAAAAGTGTGTCTTATAGTCTGAAAAATACGGTAAAAGCCAAAGTGAGAGGCAACAAGTATTTATTTGCCATCACAGAAATGCAATTTGGGAGCACAGATTTGGGCAGAAACCCAAATGGTGTCCCAATTACGGGATAGAGGCAAGAGCTTTATAAGAAAACAAAGGGGAATGATTGCCTAAAAAGGAGAAAGACATTTCTATTGATGCTAACAAGCTGAATAATTCTTTAGCTATACACGGCTGATTACAGATTCTATCTTCAGAAAGAGTGTCCCTAGCTGTTGGTAAGGCAATGTTACTTTGTTGCTTTGGCCCAGCCCAAAGGTTATTTTTCCCAGTTCAAACATTCCAGGGGTCAGGGAGCAAGGCCCGCAAGCAGTTCCTCTGGAATAGCTGCCCCAGCTCCATTTTACAACAGTTGCTCTTACGTCAACTTCTCATAGTTTCACAATCCTTCGTTCTGGCTGTGTCTCCTTTCTAAATATTTCCACCTCCCCACCCCCATGCTGTTTCTGTCTGTGACATTTCTCTTATGAAAGCTCACGCCGCGGTTTTAGATTACGTTAGGCTCTACCATCTCATCCCTGTGACCGATGTCATCCTCAGAGCTTCTCGTCACTGCCCCTCACGCAAAGACCGTGTGACATGGTGCAGAGTTTTTCCCTTCACTTCATGTGCTGCCATTATCCTAGGAAATGTTTCCATCTGCATAGGTAGGTGACCCATCCTTCAGCAGAGCTCACGCATTCCAGGTCTCTCTAATCCCAGAGACATCCTCTGCTCCCTTGGATCTGTCCATGACCAGGCTCTCCTTTGGCTCTAAAATCTAGTATTTGGACATTGCCACTTCCGGCTACAACCTCCTATTCTCACAGCGTTCCCATGAACTAACAGCATATTGCTCTTTTAGCTCAAACGAACTTGAATTCCCTTAATTCCCCCAGTTTAACTGGTTTATCAGCCACCTTCTGCCCTTTCCTTCTCTCCTTAGGCTTTCAATTCCCTTACTCTCTCCCCTGTTCTT
The DNA here is from genome assembly GCA_004026765.1 of Micronycteris hirsuta. Taxonomy (NCBI): domain Eukaryota; kingdom Metazoa; phylum Chordata; class Mammalia; order Chiroptera; family Phyllostomidae; genus Micronycteris; species Micronycteris hirsuta. The sequence goes on from PVJI01000195.1 coordinate 236,471, forward strand.
CTGGAGACAGAAAATAGCACAATAATGGAGATAAGAGCTACCATCACCCACGGGCCTAATGTTAGCGGGACCCTCGGGCTTCCTATCAATTCCTCTGTGAGTCCTGAATCAGCTTCTTCTCCAGGTTCTTCATCAACTACTCTAAACCATTATCCGACTCTTCAAGCCTTCACCTCTCAATTTCAGCAATGATCTTGCTTCCTCTCTTGGGAAAATTGGTGCTTTTAGACATGCTGGGTGTACTAGTCTAGGTGCTGTGTTACAAACGACAGAATCCAGTCTCCTGGTTAAATGCCACATTTGTTCAAAGTTATTTTGTAGTCCAGAGACTCTCCAGAAGGACCAGAGAACCATCTTAGAAACTACCCAGCTGCAACCACGCCACGGGGGCTCTTGTGACAATCACCAGTGTCAGAATCCACACTTTGGCTTGCACCGGGCACTGATGATTCTCAGAACTGGACAACAGAAGTTTTGTGCCTATTATGTTTGCAGAGAGAAACATTTCACCTCACTGGCCAAACTATAGAGCCTGCATGTATCTAGCTCCTCACCTTGCTCCTTCCAAGTCAGTATCTCATGAGAAACATCTGACTGGTGGAAGCTGGGTCACGTGCCTGCACCTTTACCACGAGGGGTGCCAGGAGCATGAGGTCTGGTTCCTACCTTGTGGAGGCAGGATTCAGATGTGGACAATTCATAACAGGACCCAAAGACACCTGGCAGTTACACATACGAGGAACAGCTCCTATCATCCGTTTTCAGTGTCTCGTCCCTCTACCTAAACATGTATCTGCCTCCATATCCGCCATGTCTCTTTTCTTCCAGTCCCAGGGCCGTCTGCTTTTGAAGGTCGTCTTCTTTATTTCTATACATTATTCCCTTTCTGCTTCTTCCATGTCCTCTCTCTATCATACCCTCTCCTTTCTATATCCCAAGTCTTTCTATATTTTCACAATTATCCTCGGTCTATAATACATGCAAGTTTCTCCTGTCCTAAAAATCCCTTGTTCTTAGACTCCCTCAATTTGCCCTCCCCTGCTCTCAAGCTAACTTTAAAAAAATTCTCCCTCAAGGATATGTTTACTGATTTTAGAGAGAGAGGAAGGGAGAGGGAGAGAGAACCATCCATCTGTTGCCTCCCGTACACAGCCCAATTGGGGATCAAACCCACAACCTAGGTAGGTGCCCTGACCGGGAATTGAACCTGCGACATTTTGGTGTATGGGATGACACTCCGACCAACTGGGCCACCCGTCCAGAGCTCAAGATAACTTCTTGAAATAATAAAGTAAATTATTACTTCCATTTCTTCATCAACTGTTCACCTGAACCTATTGCTGTCAGGCTCTGCTCGCTCCTCAACCCTCACAACACCATCTTCCCACTGAAACTGCTCTCCTTCTGCCAAACGAACGTCCTCGATGGACTTGTCAGATCTAGTGAACACAGGTTAATCCCTAACTTACAGGACTTGCTGCTGCTTTTGACCCTGGAGATGTCTTCTTCTTCTTGAAACTTGCTACTTCTTTGTCTTCCATGAAAGCCCACCCTCCTGGTCATTTTACCTTCTAATCTGTCCTTCTCTGCTCCTCACAGGCTCCTTTCCCCCACTTGCTCTTTCAGTGCTGGAGTCCCCAAGTCCATGACCCTCTGATTCTAGCTCCTCTAACGAAGTTCTTCATTCTCATTAAACGTCTGATTGGTATGAGCCCCTGCAGGAAACCCTGTGTTGGTACAACCAATTGGAGTCTCAGAGCAAACACGCCAGGTAAAAAGACTTTTACTTTTTATTTAATAAACTGTCCTCTTCTATAAGCTACAGCTTATACATATTATAGTGTAATGAAGATTACAAACATGTATCATTATAGTGCCGTAATATAAAAATTTGGGGCACAAATTTTATGTTTGAATTGCAAGCATAGAATTCGTTGGCTTTTTCTAAGGTAACTTGAAAGAATCGGTGGGTTAGTTTTATCTGTGGGCTGTGTAGTTCATGCTTAACTGGCCTCTCTCAGCAGGAGTCACGACCATCAGCCCCATGATCGCAGCAGTCCTTCGGTTCTCGGCCCGTAGAATGAGGTGCACTCTGGTTCCCCCTATTCTGTCAAACTGGTTGGAGGCCCCAATGGAAACTCTTCATTTCCCTCCCTGGGGACATGCCAGTTGTTGTCATGAGGCCACCATCCCCTCCCTCCTGCACTCTCACCGTGTGCTGCCCTCTGCCCAGCATGGCAGGAGCTGTGTTCTTGGTGGCTAGGAGCCTCCCCTTCGTCCCCAAGTGGATCTCAGTGTCACAGTCAGCAGCCCTGAGACTGGCGTCTGTTTTCCCCCATCTGAGGTGGCTGTGTTCTTTGGCAGGGAACTAAATTCACTAGAGGACAAAAGAATCTTCTCGTAGCTCCACTTTTGGAAATGGTGAGTTAGTCATTAACTACATTTGACTAAATTTACTAAAACAGCTATGCTTCCAGAAATGAGTCCTTACCAGCTGAATTCTATTTTCTTGTAGAAATGGCCCGTGACTGAAACAGAGATGACAGTTTGGAACAGAATGAAGACCAACTGGAGAATGGATAAAGGAGGGGGGACACCTGGGGGCTTATCTTGGCTCTGCCAGAACGAAGAGGGGACAGGGCCTCAGTCTCCTTTTTCCGGTTCCACTTTCCTCATCTGTACAATTAAAGACTCAAAAGGAAAGGAGGCTAAAGGTCTAAAATTCTACAGTTTTATGAATCTTGAGAAACTGACAATGAATTAGCCTGAGATTGTGAGTTAAATATAATTAAAGGCATATGCAATAAATTTCCAGTTTCCAATGAATATTCTAGACCTATGTATACAAAAGAATAAATGGGGAAGATTTTGAAGATGCCAATAGTCTGTAATTTCCAGCCCATGATGAGATTTATCCAGTTGTCAATCTATTTCTTTTTCCTTTCATAAACCAGGCACCTAATGTTGGAGGTTTAAGTCTGAGATGATTCAAGACTAGAAATTCTGGTTTTGTCAGTAGGACCAAGTTGTTTTTTTTTTTTTTCATTCGTAAGGATCAGTCTAAAATTCAAAGGCAAGCCAATTATATTCAGCCTTCATGTATCAAATAAACATTGATCAGGGATGGCAGTTTGCTGGAGCCTCGCTAAGAACAGGGGTCTAGGAGTACGCAGAGGTCCTTTTGGTGTTTCTCAGAGTGATGCACCTAGATGAATCTCAAAACTACTCTGCCATCTGCCAAAGCTCAAATGACGTCAGATCCAGGTCCCGTCATGCGGTGGTGATTAGCCAGAGGCTGGTGATGTATGAGGCTTTGGAGACCAAAATGCTTGGTAGGTTTCCAACACTTGGGGTGCCTTTCCAAATTCATTGCACATTTCCCAGCTTGTCCCCCACCCCTCCAAAGGGAGCGGTACACATGCATGAACACCCATGTGAAACTGAAGTATCTGTGTTATCCCAGTTACAAGTTCCCAGGATCTGATCTAGCTGTCAGAAAATACGCATGAAGTGTCAGTGTGTCCTCAGCACAGTAGCAGGTGGGAGAATATGTGAAAAAGCAAGACAGGCAAGGTTTCTCAGATTGACGGAGCAAAGATTTCAAGTAGATTTCTACTAGGTCCCCATAACAGGACACCAGGATTATTTGGGCAAAAGATCACTCACACTCTAAATGTCCTCAAAGGCCCATTGGCCGCAGAAATGTCGCAGAATTGATTTAAGGACTCAAAACACTGACGAGGAGGTATCTTTCCTCATCCATCTAAGAGCCTCATCTCACTCAGGCTTCTATGCCCACCCCCCACCCCAACTTTTCTCCTTGTCTGGCTCTAGCTTTGTCCTCTGCTTACCATGTACTTTGAAATAGAAAAAAAACTGACTAAATAACTATAATTTCATCCTGGATGTCATCTACCAACCTCCAGGAGGTCATCTGGAGGTCATCTACCTGGAGAGTCACGTGGCTCTTGCTCACGTAACATGGATAGACAACAGAGTGTAGGTCCGTGTAAAATGATAGGTACAGAGGATGCAGCAGAGTCACGTGAACTTTGTCATTTCTCACCTTTTCTTTTCTCTTGCTGATTTATAGAGCTGGGTATAGTCCTCACGAAAGGGACCAGAGACCACTGCCCTGTGTGGACTGGTGTCTCCTTTAAGAATCAGTTCACGTGGCCTTCAGTGAAAAAATAGCTTACATTGACCAAATGGTAACTGGGTGCCAGGCAGCACACGTCTGACATGTCTCATTTATTTAACCACCATGGTAAACCTTTTGTTATCTCCACGTTACAGGTGAGGAGACTGAGGCAGAGAAGTTCTTGCCCGAGAGCACAGAGCTGAAGAGTGGTAGAGCTAGGGTACCAACCCGGGCCATTGGACTCCCAAGTTTGGTCCTTAACCATTACCCATTCTTCCATCCTGGAGTGAAAAGTAGGCGGGGAATCTTCTTTGTCACATTTCACATTCCTCTGGAATTTGTGTCAACCAAGCTGCAATTCCGAAGTATGCTCAGCACCCACTGATGCTTGTCTGTCTCCAGAGCTGGCCTTCCTGCCACGAATGACAAGCGTCCCCTGAGTCACTCACGATGTGAGCGTCTGGCTGGAGTGCGCCCCTTCCGTGCCAGCTGGCCTGTCTGGAAGTGAAGCTGTTTAACTGGCTTTTCAACTGACATCACACACGGAAATAATTTTTTAAGGCATCTCTGTCCTCTAATGTCTTTGAATGATGGTCTTATTTCAGTGGTTATGAAACAGAGCTCGAGAGTTATTCTTTTTGATTTAAATACTTAAAGATATAATTTATTTATAAATCCAAGCCATGATGAGATATCGGCTCACACCTTCCAGAATGGTTATTATAAAAAATTGAACAAACAAGTGTTAGCGAAGATACGGAGAAAAGGATTGTACACTGTCGGTGGGATTGTAAAACTGGTACAACCACTATGGAAACAATATGGAGGACCCTGGCCTGGTGGCTCAGTTGGTTGGAGCATTGTCCTGTATACCAAAAGGCTGCGGGTTCAATTCCCAGTCACGGCACATACCTAGGTTGCAGTTCAATCTGTAGTCGGGGCACATATGGGAGGCAACAGGTCCATGTTTCTCTCTCACATTAATGTCTCCCTCTCCCTCTCTCTCTGTCTCTCTCTGTCTCTCCCTTCCTCTATCTCTAAAATGAATGGACATATCCTTGGGTGAGGATTAAAAAAATAAATGAAACAGTATGAAGATTTCTTGAAAAATTAAGGATAAAACTACCATATGACCCAGCAATTCTAATTCTGGGTAAGTATTCAAAGAAATCCAAAATACTAATTTGAAAAGAGATATGCACCCCTGTGTTATTGCAGCGTCATTTACAATAGCCACGATAAGAAGCCAACCTAGGTGCCCATTGGTAAATAAATGGATAAAAATGTAGTATGCGTATAAAATGGAATATTGCTCAGCCATAAGAATGAAATCTTGCCACTTGTAACAACAGCTTGTTATGCTAAGTGAAGTAAGTTAAGTAGAAGAAGACAAGTATTGTATGATTTTACTTTTATGTGGAAGCTAAAAAACAAAATAAGCTAACAAACTCATTGATGCAGAGAACAAACTGGGGGTTGCCAGATGAAAAGGGGGTTGGGTGATGAGCAAAAAAAGTGAAAGAGATTAAGAAGTACAAAATTAGTTATAAAAACAGTCACGTATATGTAAAATACAGCACAGAGAATATAGTCAATAATATTATAATAGATATGTATGATGCCAGGTGGTCACTAGATGTATTGAGGTAATCACTTTGTAAGGATTATAAATGTCTAATCACTATGTTGTACACTTAAAACCAATAAAATATTGTATGTCAACTATAATTGAAAAATAAATTTAAAAAAATTAAAGAGTCAAGGGCATAAAAGACCTGGCAACTGACAAAATTTAATAGCACCCCCTGTCAAAAAGTCATAGTTAATGAGGCATATCCGTTTTTAGAGTCATTGCATAGTGTCTTGCCTCATTAAGTGGGCTTTATAATGTGGATTGTGAATGGCCAACCAACACAGCGCTTTAGAGAGGGAAACCATTCTCTGAAAGCCGTAAACACGCTTACGCAACCGTCCCCTGCTTCCTAATCTGCACGGGATGTAAACTCACTCTGTCTTAGGTCGTTATTTAATTGGCTTATGTGTGTAAGTCTAGCCTCTACACTAGATTTTAAGTTCCCCAAGGACACAGCAAGACAGCTGGGGATGCAGTAAATGCAGTACTAAGAAATGATATTTCAAAATTGAGTAGAAAATACACAGGTACTAAATTATTATTGTGTACCAAAGACTAAGTCTTAAATGATAAGCAAAACTTCAAAATTAATTTTGAAAACAAAGATTCCCCTTTTTCCCCAAGTGACCACAAATCTTTTTCATTTCTGTTTAAAGTTAGAATTAAATGGTCCATCGTTGTGAATAGTTCTTGTAAAAAAGCATCTTTTTTAAAAATCAAAGAATAATGTGAATTTAAGAAAGACATTAAATACCATAAACAAATATACTAGCTTTTCTCACAGCAGAATTTCTAATAAATAAATGATTCAGAGTTTTCTATTTTATCTGATTTTATTTTATTGCTTTCATAAAGAGGACACTTCCTATTCCCATGTATGAGAGCTTGATGACCACCTTAATATCTCCTAGTTCTACCTAAAATTCTCCTTAAACAACATAGCTCAGGAGAATAGTTCTCTCAGTGGGTAAAATAAATGTTTTAATGGCATGACTAAAACCAGTTCTCAGAGGGGAGGAGGTCTCGTTGTGCGTGGGTTGAAGGGACCTGGTCTGGCGAGGCCACCCCGTTTCAGACAATGCGCAGAGCCTGCCCAGAGGCCCAGGGACAAGGTAAACAGGGTGTGTTTGGGGGAGAGGAATTGCTTGGCTTGACTAGCCCCCAAAATAAGGTCAGAGATTAAACAGCATTAAAGTAAATCTAGTTAAAGGTGAGACAATTCGTCCAGAGCCTGGAGCTGGGAGGCGGCTTGGAGGAGAGGAAGACATCGTGTTGTCAGGGAAAGAACAGTGGAGCCGAGGACCCTGGGTTTGCCGGGAAGCAGCAGTCTCTCCTTGGGTAACCACGTTCCCTTGGCCTTAGTGTATTCACCTGGAGAAGAAGTCTATGATTCTACCTCTGGCAACTATGTTTTACTTATTCATTCAGAAAACATTTACTGAGCAACTACCATGTACCAGGCAGAAGTTAAGTGCTGAAGATCCAACAATGAACGGAACAAAGTGCCTTCCCCCATGAAGCTATGTGCCTAACTGATAAAACAATCAAAGCAGCGCCCGATTCAGACACAGAGTGATGGTAAGTCCTGCCTTGTCTTCCTGCTGCTGCGTTTCCCGTGCACACTTGCTTCCACGGAGCTCCTTCCTGGGGCTCCGTTATTCCTCTGCCAGCCCTCCTTGCCACGTCAGATGGCTTGTCGTCATCACAAAACATTTACCGGACTCTTAAACTGGACTGTTTGAGGAGTCTCATTAATAACACCGCTCTTTCTTCTTTAAGTTCCGAACCACTTAGGAAACAAGATAGGAGTAGGGCAGAGGGGAGACCCAAATGAGTCCTTCATTACTAGTAAATGCTAGGGCATAGTTTCCATCTGCTGTGAAGAAGGCTTTCTGAGACCGAGCTCCTGAATTAGACACACATACCCCGTGGGTCAGTTCAGCCTCTCCACCTGGTCCTGCCCCGTGTGGTTTCTGGATGGAGCAGTGAGCAGAATGACTGCTTCCTACAGGCTGCTAATCCCAAGAGGAGAGAGCCTAGCCTATGCACGTCCAGTTCCTCTCCCCGGTTCAATCAGGAAGTCACTTCTCTCTGTGTGTACTCACCACTGTTACATTGTGGTCTGTTTGCTGAATTTTTTCTCTGTAGATAAAGGGGGAAATTTTTGTTCCACTTCTCCAACAGACAGAGACCCCATGAAACTATTCGCACTTACACTCCCCTGAGACTACAAGGATAGTGCCAGGGCTCCCTCCTATAACTGCTAGTGCACAACCCACTTCGGCGGGTTGTCTAACCTCTTTAGATAGTATTGTTGTGAGTCCTGGGAGCTATGGTGAGTTTTCCACTGAAGCCTGGAGACTAGGAAGATCGCTGCCACAAGAGACGAGGCACAGATATGTCATTTGAAGGACATGTAACTACCAGGCCAGCAGTTATTGACTAAAGGCTCGATCTTGTGCCACATGCAGCTGTTTAAATTTAAATTAATTAAAATAGGATACAGTAATTACAATTCAGTTCCCCATTAGTCACATTTCAAGAGCTCAATAGACACTTTGGTGCCTTTTAGGTTGGACGGTCCACACTGAGGTCACTCCCATCATCACAGAACGCTCGATGGGGCAGTGCTGACCTGGCAAAGCTCCTCCTGTTCATTGGGAGGAGAGCTGGTCAGTTGATTAACCTCTGAAGTTCAGACAAGTCAAACCTTGTCAGTGAGCATCAGTCCAGGTCCTAGGAGAAAACAGATGGCACGCTAAAGGGGGTTAATTGAAGATAATTTAATAAGCAGATTATTTATGAAGGTGTGGCCAGGGCTAAGTGAACCAACAGGAGATGGTGTAGCATCTGGAGACTATGCACAGTGGGCAGCTATTACCAGCTGGTGGTGGAAGGCCAGAGGGAGGAGTGCCATCACTGGGACTCATGGCCACTGCCAAATTGATGGCCCTTTTGTGGGCAGTTTCAGGAAGTACCCTGGCTCATTCTCCTCCTGATTTCCAGAGGTCTTGCTGGTGCCTCTCACTGGCGTCAGACTGGAAGTCAGAAAGCAAGAGTGCCTGGGAGGCAGACTGCAAGAGGGGCAAAGGAAAGTGATCAGCCCTCCCTCAAGAGCTGTCCAGGGCGGATGGAGCTTTGCCCTGGCTGAGAGCGTGCAAGCTTCAGGTGGTACTTCAGGTGGTGCTTCAGGTGGGGCTTCGGGTGGGGCTTCGGGTGGGGCAGTCCTAATTGGAGTTAGATGTGGTAGATGGTTTGGTTCCCGCGTGGGCCTGGCTGCAGAGGAAAGGATATCCACCATGCGTGGTGCACAGGCCTGTTTATGGGCGGTTTCCTCTCTGCCTGTGTATGAATATACTGGAAGTTTGGAAAACCTGGGCAAGTGTTTCTGAGCCTGAAAGGCCGAAGGCCTGAGAGCGGCACACATTTCACACTGCCCTGTGAAGCCTTTCGGGAGGACTCCGAAGTTTGCCACGGGCTTGAGGACAAGCATTTTGATTCCTACAAATAACATCTGCCTCATGGCACTGCGGAGAGGCTTTCAATACATGACTCCCACAGAGCAAGGACCACAAGGGGCCGTCTGTGCATTCGCATGAACATGTGACCCTATTGATGAATGCCGGGCATGTGGTGGACACAGTTTTAGGCTCTGGGGGTGTAGCAGTAACAGAACAGACAAAATTTCCTGCCCTCATGGAACATACATTTTAGTGGAGGAGGAGGATAATAAGCAATATAGATTTTATTAAAAAACAACAACAACATGTATTATGTTAGACCGTAGTAAGAGCTAAGAACAAGAGTAAAGTAAGGAGTCGGGAATATGAGAAAAGGGGTTGCGGATGTAGAAAGAATGGCCAGGGAAGGAAGGCCTTCCTCAGAGCGTGAAATGTGGGTGAAGCCGAAGGAACGTGAAGGAGAAACCGCATGGACATCGGGAAGGGCATCTTGGGGCAGAAGAGAGCCTGTCTAGAGGCCCTTGGGTGGGAGGGCCCCCTGACAAGCTCAGGGAACAGGGAGGGGGCCAGAATGATTGGGGCAGAGGGAGGGCGGGTGGTGGGTGTGGGTGGGGCATCAGTGTGGGCCTGGCAATCAATGTGTAGTAGCGACTTTCGCTGTTACTGGTCTCTTCTGTTTTTACTTAATGTTCTGTCTGATCGAAGATGCTCAATCTGAGCATTCTGAAAGCAGGGCTGCTGTCATATAAATAACCAATTTAACTTGCCTTGTCCAGTACAGTGCCTTGCATCATGCTGATGCCCACAGGATGCTGATTGACTGATGCAGAAATTCCTACATGGTTTTCAATTTGCTACAAAAAAATTCAGTGATGTCCTTGTCCGAGCATCATATGAACTCTTGGAAAAGAGAGCAGAGTTCTAAAATTTGACAGCAGAATGAAGTAACCTTATCTTATCTGCATAGTAATAAAAACCCAGGCCTTATCCTTCAGGAATGATATCTTAGTTCATCATTCAAGCAATAAAACAGCAGAATAATTTCAGCAACTGGTTAAGCTTTCAGATAATCTTTTGACTGGGACCAAAGCCATATTCAGCAACCTAACAATAGAGGCTGGGAGTGCCAGCCGATGCCACACGAGATCGATGGGCTCGCGCCCTGGCAGGGCGGCCCAGAACTCAGCACACGGCAGACCTGAGTCAGCTGTGCTCATCCATCGTCTGTCTCTTCCACGGACATGGCAACCGGAGTACTGTGCTGTGCTAAGACACTCGATCGAAATTGCTCAGATACATCAAAATGAAAAAGATGTGTTTGTACTTGATCGAAATGGAGTTTCCTAGTACCTCAAATAGAAAGCAGGAATATGAAGCCAAACCAGAACCCCATTTATTTTATAATGGCACTGTCGTGTCTCGTCTGCTCTGTGGTCCACAGGTAGTCTGCTTCCCAGTACGTAGTTTTTTATCTTAGTATCTCTGCCGTCCTACAGTCCCCTGCCCCTTCTCTTCCCTTACCCTTCGCCTAGGAAACTTTGGTCTTCATTTGTTCATCTCGGTTTACTGTCATATCCCCGCTCTACACACCTTCCCCACGGCCCCACCTTCCCTCCCAGATGTTAGGCCCCTGTGAAGACAGGCACCTTGCTTAAGGGCTCTACTACCCAGCCCGCTACCAGAATGTTCTTGATAGTGCTGCACATAGAGTAAATTCTTGTTATTATCTTGCTTTTTATTTCTTTAAATCTAGATGTTTTATTTATGTAGATAATCCTCTTATTCCAGCAGCAATTTGAAATGGCTTCTAGAAATGTGCACCATTCAGTGCGGTATTTTTTGACGAGGATACTGCTGTGAAATTGAAAACACTGGTCTTTATTTATTTAGGATTCTTCTTTGGGTCCTTTCCATAGCCCTTGTGATACAATGGAGGCCCAGATCCCATCAGACAGGCCTCCTGAAGATCTCCCTACCCCGAAGCCACCCCGGCTGGGAGGCACCAGCTCTGTGGCTTGCCTTAGCGGAGCGGGCGTGCAGCCCCCCCCCCCGCCCCCAGCTCTTTGCAGTGGCCACTTGGAGATAGGGTGTTTGTTATCACTTAATCAGTCTGGTTTCCAAGACATTCCAGAGACATTCAAAATGTTTTTTACTCTTTGGCACTGTGTCTGCAATTAAGGAAGAAAAAATAACAACCTAACAAGTGATGTCTGGCAGGCCAAAACTCCCTGCTTTCTTTCATTTTGATGTGGCTAGTTGAATCACAAAGAACAGAGTACTTTTTTAACTCAGTTATGCTCTAATTTTGCTTTTCTTCTATTATATAGCAGGAACATCACAGAACATTTAGTAGGGAGAAAGTCAGATAGTCTCTTAACATATAAAGTATAATTTTTTAAATGTCTGCTTCTAAGCTTTCTACTAGTTGTTACAACAGATCTTACATTGGGCTTTGTTCCTTAACCTTATTTCCTGTGCAATAATTTTAATATCTGCATAATATTCCTTCCATGGTGTACCACAATCATTCTCTATTAGTTAGCATTTAAATTGCCTCCAATTTTTCACTATAAGTACTGCAGTGAGCATCTGTGGGCATATGGTTTTGCTTATAGTTTGGATTATTTCCTTAGGCTACGTTCCCAGAGGTAGAATTATGGGCCAAAGAGCTTTAATATGTTTTACGACTCTTTACACATATTGCCAAATTGCTTTCCAAAGGATTGTACCGCTTCACAAAGCCACCATTGATATAGGAGCCAGTGGGCTTCGTAGCCCTCTGCCAGCTCTGGAATGTAGGTACTTAATCTGTAAATTAACTAGGGTAGAAAAAATGTTATTAAATTGTGTTGTAAGTAAGAAGCATATCTATTGCTATACTCAGTCAGTATTGCTCACTTCTTATTTCCACAGGCAGCTGACCTTTGAACAGCACAGGTGTCACCTGTGGTCCACCTATACGCACGTTTTTTTCCATAAATACCTGTTCTGTTTTTGACTGTGGATAGGAGTCTGCAGGTGCATTGAATTATGACACAAGGGTCCAGGAACCAACCCCTGCAGATGCCCAGGGACAAATAAAAGTTTTCCCTGATTTTTGACTGCACGGGGTTGGCACCCTTCGCCCCCCGCGTTGTTTAAGGGTCAGCTGCACATATACATGTGTGGTTTATATGTGTGCTACCTTCCTCTGCCATCGGGGGGATTAAGTACTCTGTTTTGGGCCCTGGCAGCCAGGTGTGTCCCCTGCAAGTTCCCTGCCGTGGTCCAGTCTCTCACTACACTTGCCGGGACGCAGGACCTTCAGGCCTGTGTGAACAGGGGCTGCCCCATCCTGCAGGCCACCTTCCTGCAGCCAGGGCTTCTCCGCACAGCACTCTGAGTGGGGAGGGGCGGGCCGTCTGGGGCAACGCCCGTGGGCCTGTGGAGGGGGAATAGGCCCTCTTCTGTGTCTCCCAGGCGACCCTCATCAGCAGATAATGCCTGGGAGGGCCACACTAAGGAGCTCCCCCGACACTTGGCTACAGGGCAACAGGCCACTGTTTTGGAACCGGGGTGGACCCTGGCATCGCTGTGAGTCCCCCAGAAGTCATTACCAGCCCGTCCCTCCTCCCAAGCGCCAAACCAGGGCACGGGCCCCAGGGTGCCAGGAGGCTGTCACAGAGGGCTCAGTGCGGTTTGCTCCCGTGCTCCTGCCCCAGGCATCAGGCCCGCTGGGCCTTTCGGATGGGGCCCCCCCTCTCCCACCAGGAACTGACCCGAGGAAAGAATGAAGAAACAAAATGGATTGACCCCTTGGTTATTGATTCACCATAACTGAGGCAACAGAATCGCTTAAATCAGAATGGGCAGAAACATGAGGAATAGGTTTTATTTTAAGTTACGTAGCCTGAGAGCTTAAACTCCTGAAGTTTTCGGTTCTGCATCAATGCCTGGGGACATAGATAAGCCTGAGAAGACCTTAGAAAGAATGTTCATGTGTCCAGACCACCTGACCTCCATTACCCAGGGCACTGAACACCTGGAAGATTAGCATCTCCGACCAATCCAGAGGCTAACAGCGCAGGACCGATTCTCCTCAAGAATGTCTTTTTTACTGTAAGAACGCTCAGCTGTCCTGCTTCCTTCAGAACACTGTGGGTGTTAGCTGGTAGTATTTTGATTGGCAAATCTTAAGGCCATTGAATAAAACTTCTGCCACACATGTGTTGATTAGGTCACGCCTTCAATTATATGGCGGGTGCTTCAGACTCAGAGCACATTGTGTGGCAGTGAGAAGTGTGGAGAGTCTGAAGTGAGCGTGTCACACAGTACCTGGAAAGAATCTTGGTCTTCTTGCTCTGTGTGTGTGTGTGCATAGTGTTATTCCCACTTTACAGATGAGCAAACTGACATTCAGAGGGGTAAGGCATCTGCCTAGTGTCCTGGGGCTGGTAGGTGGCGGGGTCAGGACACAGATTGTCTGCTTAGGAAGCCAATGCCATCCTGAGTTACCACGGAGTGGCCAAACCAAAAGGAAGCATCAGAGCTGCCCAGGGCCTGGCTCTCTGCTCACCCTTGGGCCCTGGACCAGAGAACCTATCTTACAAACACACACTGAGTGTCCACCATGCCCCCTACATTTCGGGGGGTGCCTGAAAGGCCTGCAAGGAAGCAGGTGGCCCCATGCAGGTGGCTGAGGCCCCAACCTTCATCCTCATCCTGGGCCCTTCAAGCCTTTTATTTGGGGAACTTCAGTTTTTCCTTCCACCTCTCGAGTCAGGGCAAGGGGCAGAGCCATTGCCCCCGGTGAGGCACTCTGAGGAGGCTCAGGGTCGGGACTGCAGAGGGACAGTGTGAATGACGAAACAGCCACCCTGCCTGGTCTCTTTATGAGCAGCCTTCAAGAGTGATTGGTGCCTTCGGTCTGTGCAGGTCCTCTGACCCCGGCAAGTCCTTCTGTCCTCTCTTGGTCCCTTGGCCACAATGGCCCTGCCACCTAGCAGAAGAGCATTGCCAGTCTCCTCCCCCCTCTCCTTGTCCTCGCCAACCTCACTCTTTGGGCTCCTTCTATGAGCCTGGCACCAGGCGAAGCATATCACATATTTTCTTGTTCACTTTTCACAACTCGTTAGGCAGACCCCATGAGGTAGGCACCGTGTTACTACCACTGTACCTAAGAGGAACGAATATGTTCAGAAAGATGAACTACATTTGCCTGAGTCACCCAGTACAAGTGACAGAGCTGGGATTTGGGCCCAAGTCTCCCTGACTTCCGAGCTCACGTTCTTTATGTTACTTCTCACTGACATTTAGAGCTATTTGTGCTGTGAGTGGCAGACGAAGAAAAAAAACTGCACTGTACATTGATTCAACCTTTGAAGTTATTTCCAGTAGTCTGGCCTCACCTTTTCCTTCAAGGTTAGAATTGTTAGGCCACCAGCAATAGCAACAGGGTAGTGAGTGATGCTGAAGAACTTGAGGAGGGTCCCAGATCCTTCTGAACAACTAAGGTGGCCCAGACTGAGAAGCAGGGAAAGCTATAGAGAGAAGAGGGGCTTCACAGAATCTTAGTCTCTGTAGAAACTCAAAATAACCATGGAAAGACTTTAGACTTTCCTGGTGTGCACTGAAGAGCCAAAAGTCTTAATAAAAAAATTCTGATGCTTTCCTCTCCCCAACCCACGCTGTCCTCAACGGCACTATGGGACTCGTCTCTAGTAGTGCTGTTGTTATTGCTGTACTTAGGAAATCTAGGCTACCGATAAGCATAAACAGAACGAGGGACTTTACTGGATGTGGAATGAGGAAGTAAAGCCGTTTTGCTTTTCGGAGCCAGGTTTCACATTCCTATACCCAAACCTAGACACAGGAGCGTCCTTGACAATGGTGGCGATGACGGCACCCACCCTGGGGGCTGCATCGACCACTTACAGTCATAGAACGGAAAAATCCCAGATTAAAACACCCAGGATCTTTGTTTGTGTCTTATTTAAGCTTTCTGGCTCATCCCAAGATTAAAACTTTCCTAGGTGTAGAATAGCTGTTTTCATGGCTTGCCAGATGACTCCTCTTGAAATAGCGCCTTCCTCCCTCCTCCAACCTGTCAGAACCCATCATTTTTGCTTCTAGCTGGAGTAGCTCCTACGGCTGTATAATTTCCTTGTTGTTATTTTAAGCAAGACTTATTGAGCACAGAGCTGTTTTGATAGGCTTAGAGCCTCTTTTTGGCATAAAATATAGTATTTATTGATCGTGGAGTAGATCCACAGGTTTTAATATCTTGCTTTTCCTGTTTTTGTTTAATGGGCATAT
Source organism: Micronycteris hirsuta (assembly GCA_004026765.1). Taxonomy (NCBI): domain Eukaryota; kingdom Metazoa; phylum Chordata; class Mammalia; order Chiroptera; family Phyllostomidae; genus Micronycteris; species Micronycteris hirsuta. The sequence continues at coordinate 252,000 of PVJI01000195.1, forward strand.
ATTTTCTGTTCGGTATTGCCACTGCTACTCCTAGGCATCTCATTAAGCTGTCTAGCTGCTCATGGGCTTCCGAGATAGCATGTGTAGGATAGTTAACATGGTGATTGCCTAACTGAAGTGCAATAATCCATTTTCCTTCCTTCCCACCGCCCTCTCTCCACCCCTCTCATCCTTATATCCCTGTGCAGAATTTTCCTTTCAGACTGACCCTCTGTTTGCCTACACGAAAGGGGTTGGCTGACCGATTTTGTATTTGTGGTTTTCCAGTTTAACCACAGCTTACTAAACTTGCATGAAATAAAAAGTTCTTCCAGCAGGTGGCACTGTAGGCTTACAGAGGCTCTGGCCGCCGCGGGGTAGGTCGGGGCTCCCAGTGCCTATCCTATAGTCCGAAAAGAAACACGCTTTCTGAGTTTGTTCAAGGACAGAGTTGCACGCCCAGGATTTCATCCTGGAATCCAGCAGTGCTGCCACGTGATCCTTTTACAGACAAGGCAATCAATAGAGGCCACGAGGGAAATCAGTGCATGCGGCCTTCCTAACGCCGCAGTCCCGAGAAACAGCAGGCGGGTTGGCCAAAGTAAGCACTGAGAATAATCCTGGTGAAGCAGAGAAGCGCTGGCGTCAGATATGCTGCGTTAACAGAAACTGGACTGACTTCAAGGGGGAAACAAACACATGAACCCAGCAAACCAAACAACTGCAGTCTGAATAAAGCGTACGATAGTGCGACGGTTCTTAATCAAAGGCACTCATCTGAAGCATTCATCTTAGGGCTTGAAACAAAACAAACGTTCCTCGACCGCACCCCTGAATGCCCTGATTGACAAGTCTGGGGGACATCTGGGCACATGTGTTCTCTGGAGTCCCATAGACGATGTCAGTGCGTACTCCTAGCATCCAGGACAACACTTCAAAAGCCATTGTTTTATTCTTGATCCTACAGTTACTGTGATACAATGGGAAGGAAAGGTCACATCTAGTGGGTTTTCACTTTTCTGAATCAGTTTACTCATCTGTAAAATGGACCAGTTCCCTCAAACCCAGAGCCCAGACTTCAGCTATGACCAGGTGCCCAAGCCTCTTCCCATCACCACCCCCAGACGCCCCACAAGAAAGCACTGGGAATATGCTGAATGGAGAGACATCAATCACTGCAGAAATTCTTGCCTTCTTCAGTAGTCGATTATAGTGATGTCATTAACAGGATTAACTTGGTCCTTCCCCTAAGGCTGGTAAATAGTAGGAAATTGAGCCTCTTTCATTTCTAGTCTAAGAAGTAGCAAATGAGTCTTAAAACATTGCTCATTCAGGTCACTGATTATTTAATGATTCGGGGCTCAGAGACTCCTCAAAAGAATAATTAAATCTGTTCACAGGAGGAAGAAAGTAACACAGATGCTCCTTGACTTTCGATTGGGTGACATCCTGATGAAGCCATTGTAAGCTGAAAGCACACTTAACACACTGACCTTACAGAACAACATGGCTTAGTGTAGCCTTAAACGTGCTGAGAGCCGAGACTGTGACTCATTCAAAGTAAAATGAATTTACAGATGCAAGATTTATAGACAAGTAGGCTTTTCCTTATCTGCAGGACATATAAGTGGTCGTTTAAGTGGTATGTCTGAAATAAAGAGAAACTATGCCTCAAACTTACCGTATCCTGTAGAGTAGCTGAACAAGTATTTAATTTTACAAACAATTTATTTCTTTGGGTTAAACGTTGTCCATGCCTGAGGACTTCTTTGAAAACATAAGCATCCCTTGGAAGGAGAGACACTTCCCTGGAATGAGTGTGGTTACTAAATCTTTTCCTCTCTGGCAGGAGGAAGCTTTCAGGGTGGCCAGTGGAACTGTGACCCCGGAGCACAGCATTTGAGAGACAAAGGTCACCTCAGGATTGGACAGAGGACCAGCTCTGGACAAAGGGATCCTGCTGTGAAGGACAGGCTTTGCTACAAGGGAGAATCGCAGGCGGATTATGAACGTGTAGAATGTTCAAGTTAGAAGAGAAGCCAAGCCTTTATTTCACAGAAGCAGCAGCTGAGGCCCAGGGAGGGAAAGGACCTTGTCCAAGGTCAGCATGGGGCCCTTGTGTCCACATGACAGACAGTTCCAGTGGTGACGTAAGCAATGCCCTTGTGTTGTCCCTGGTGCTGCCGGCGAGGACATAGTCCCAATGCCAGGGCTGTGTTCTGCATTCCTTGGAATTCTCCGGGACTCTTTCTTCAAAACCAAGGGACAATATTTAATATTTTTAACATGAATCTGCACTTTCAGCCAGTGCTCCCAGATGTACAGCAGGTTAGGGAAGTGTTATCTGTCCAGGCTGTTAGGAGTGGTCACATAGATAAGCATAGAGGGTTTTGTGTGTGTGGCGGGGGCCGGAGGCGGGGGCGCAGGGGAGGCTTGAAGGCCCTTAGAGCATGGATCCTCTTATTCTTTCCTTTTTAACTACAGGACAGTTATACATTACTAATAGTCTATTCCATGAAAAAAATACAGAAACCCCAAAAAAGGACAGACTAAGGAAGAAGTCAGAGGAAAAACGAGCTTACTAACGCTACATCTTAGCGTCTCCTTGGCCGCCTCGTTTCCCAAAGGAGGAAACCAGATCTACGGATGTTCATGGTTTTTCTCAAAGTCACACAGGTAGTGCGTTTGCTGCCGCGCCGAGCCAAGGAACCCGGGCTCTCTGTTCTCATTCTCCCGGACACGGAGGGCTGTCCCCACTTAGAGAAAAGTCTTGTGGGAAAGAGACCGCACTGTTCACAGAGGTTAGCCCTAGAGACTGAGACTACCAACTCGGACCCTCGTTTTACACTCATCTGTATTGTCTGGCCTTGTTCCAGTTATAACCAACACATAACGCTAAGCAGCCTGAAAACCCTCCTCCTTCCACCTCCTCATAATGCTGTGTTGCAAACGACCCTTTTGTAACAGGACTGAGCTTGCAGAAGAGAAAGAGAGACGCTCAGGTGCTAAGGATGAAAGGGGTTTGCTGGATGCCACGCTGCCCTGGGAGACAGGAGGTGGAGCTTCTGCCCCACAGCCTGCTGAGGCCTGAGTGAGTCCCTCACACACGCCCGGCTGGCGGGGCTGAACCCACCCGGGGAGAGAACAAGGAAATGCTGCCATGTCTGCAGCACATCGGGGCAGGAAGTGACCCTGAGGACTTGCAACTTAGGATTTATTGAAGTGGAAATTGCAGTTTATTCAGTAAAATTAGAAATTAATAGCAATATTATAACTAAAAATTATGTTTCAAAATTTACTATGTTAACCTTGGTTTAAGAGGAAATAAAAATATTAATAAATGCACCCAAAGTGGAAGGGAACCAATCCACTTTGGTTCACAGTGGATTGAGCATCGGCCTGTGAACCAGAGGGTCACCAGTTCGATTCCCCATTAGGGCACGTGCCTGGGTTGCAGGCCAGGTCCCCAGTAGGGGGAGCAAGAGGCAACCACACATTGATATTTCTCTCCCTCTCTTTCTCTTTCCCTTCCCCTCTCTCTAAAAGTAAATAAATAAAACCTTTTAAAAAAATAAATGCACAATTTTTAAAAAATTAATAAATGCTTATAATTATAGGAGAATGAAAACACTACATGTTTCAGGTGTGTGGAAAAGCTGAAGAAGTACTTTTAGGTAAAATTATAACCTTAAATATGTTTGAAAGGAAATAAAAAAGGCTAAAAAGCATGCGCTAACTGTCTGACTCAAGAGTTCGGAGAAAGAGCAATGGAACAAACACAAACGTCAGGAAAGGAAACAAAACTAAGGGCAGAAACGAATGAGATACAAGAGGAAAACTACCAACAGAGATCAACAAAACCAGCCGCCAGTTTGTGAAAAAAAGATTAGTAAGAAAGGTATATGAAAGGAAAGAGAGAGAAGCAGCAAATATATAACATACGTAACAAAAAGGGGAAATAACTTCAGACACAAACATTTTTTAGAGATTGTCATGGATGAATATATACTAACGAACTTGACCCATAAAAGCCACAGCCATAGTTGCAGAGATGAAGGCTATGCATGAGACCAGCAGCAGGGAGCCCCTCTCGTCCAGGCTGACCGAGCGACCGCTGCTGCTCGAGTTCTGATACCGCAGTTGCATATTCAATATGCTCATGCCAGAGCGCATACAGCACACACTTTCTTCCCTCAGGGTGATTAACCAGCCGTTGGAGGGCAGGCCATTGTATTGGACTCTCTCATCCTCCTCACTTCATCCTTGTTGTCATTGACGTGTTTTCCACTGATGAGTTCCCCTTTCCTGGAGTAAGGAATACACTCTAAGAAAAGGAGTGATCCCTCAGAAATAAGAGCAAAACAGAAATACATCGGTATTTTGGCCAGCACCACTCGCTGAGTTCTTTCAGAGGGTCTGATATCATAGAATAGGTCCCACCTAGCATTGCCTCAGACCAAGGGGCCCACTTTATGTGACAGCGTGCACATGACTATGGGATCCACTGGGGGCGTCATGCACCACACGACTTGGAAACTGCTGGCCCGACAGAGTGTTAGAACGTAAAGCTGTGCCAAAGGCAATAGCTTTGGGCTGGACGGCTGTCCTCCTAGATGAGGCGTGATAGATTTTGAACCAAAAGCCATTATAACATGCTACTTCTTCCTAGTCAGCTAGGGTGTGTGGGTGTGAGAACCAAGAGGTCGGAGTAGGCATAGCTCCTCTCGCCGTCAGTCCTAGTGACCAGGCTGGGAAATCTGTGCGTCGTGTCCCTAGACGTTTGCCTCTGCTGGGCTAGAGGTCCTCCTTGCCTGAAGGGAGGTGTGAGACGGTGAGATGCTTCTAACATGGGACACTATAAACCTTCTGTAGACCTAAGCTGTAATGTAAACCCCATCATTTCAGATCCTCGTGGTGCTGGTAGACCATCTGGCAAAGAAAGGAATGCCATGGTGATTGTCACCAGGACCTACAACGGCTGCTGTGTTGTGGGGCCGGAAGAAGTGCTTTTGACACTCAAGCATTAACCTGGATGCATATAGATCCCTGTATGCCTAGAGTTCTAGACAAATAGTGGGCAACCACAGCAGCCATACCATGACAATGGTCTGGTAGCCAGGGTCTCAGACTCCTCAGGGGTGAAGGTCAAGGTTATCCTGTTGGGCAAGCAGCCTAGACCTAGAGCGACCTAGAGGAACTGCTGGTCAAGAACAAGAGTCTAGAATGGGCATCAGAGGAAAGAATCAAATACAAATTATGGCTTTAGCATCAACTTCTGTAGCATGTCCCAGGGACCTTCCCATTGTACTTTGAAGAAAATCTATTCATTTATGTATTTAAATACTGTGACTAGCCACTGCAATGACAGAACAGAGTGAACTTAATCTGGGCAGGAGTAGATCTGAGTGGCAAAGGAATACATTGTAACAGACACTGTGGGTGATCCACGCATATCTCCTAGGCATTCACTGGCGGGATTTTCCGTCACTGGAGGGCTTCAGACAGCAAGCCTAGGGCCTGCTCTGGCTGCCGGAGCACAATTGATCTGCGTGAGGTTGGGCCTAAATGTTGGGGGAGTTACTGCCTCTGGGGATCAGCCCTGAACCAATGACTGATGAGTTAGTGGATATAGCATGCGAAGGTCTGTCAAGAAGACAAGCGAGGAGAGCCATTAGCAAATTACACTTGCCGCCATTCTGGGTAACTGCATCTTGTAGAACCCGCCATTCTTGGCTTTATTAATGTCTGAATCAGCCACATTTTGTTTTCACTCTCAGGCTGCTTTGTCCCCTCTGGTCCTATGACAATCTCTTTTCTTTACACTGTCCTCGTTCTTTGTTTCAGAAGTCAGCAACAACACAATGACGCTTGCTTGCCAGTTAAGGCCAAATGTGGTCATTGGTCACCTAAGACCCAGAAAGCAGAATGGGGTCGCAGGTCAGCACCTTCTTCACCGTCTCAGACTGCCTGGCGTGGATGCTGTCATCCGTTCTCAGGAGGTGCCAGGAGAGCCACAGCTCCACCAAAGCATACTGCCCCGGGGAATCGCACCTCGTTGCCTGCCATGAGGTCCATCGTGGGGACCTCCTCCACCTGAAGACCTTGTGACGAGCTTCTCTAGGCTGCGGGGCTGCTCCTCTTGCTCCAGTCTTTGAAGCTGTCACTGGCAGACAGGTGGTCACCTCTAAGATGACAAGTCACCACTCCAGCTCCAGGACAGTGGTGGGCTTGAACGATGGGGTCTTTCCAAGGGAACGGTGTGCACTGCATCGGAGGCTGGCCCCACTCCCCCTGCGAGCCCTTCTTGCTGCACAGCCGGTCGGCTTCTGTGTCAATACTGCCGCCACCACCACTGCCACTGCCTGGGGGCCTCGCACAAGCCACGTGCACCCCTCTGCCTGAACGGTCACCACTGGCCCACTACTGAGCATATTTCCTCCTCTTCTCCCCTGTTCTCCAGTGGCTCCCAGACCCCGGCCACAGGGATTGCCCTGTGCCTTTTACCTGCACCCCCAGCTACTCCCACAGAACTCGGAAGTGCCCCCCTTCCAATTCTGGATCCCACCTCTCAGTCTTCCCCGCAAGCCGAGTCCTCCTTCCATCATACACGGCAAGCTCTCAGAAAGTTTCAAAGACACCCAGGGCAGAAATCCAGGAAGACCACCCAAATGAGGATCAGTAGAGGCTATTTATTCAGGACTTAACTATGGCACAGGGTTCAGCCAACAGCACTTGCGTTGGACAGAGACTCCGAGGTTGGAGGGAATGGGAAAGCTTTATACTAGGAAACCTAGACAACTGGGAAGAAGGCGTTGGATAGGCCCCCTGGAGGCTGTTGACCTGGGGAAACTGGAGGCGAGCATCCTGTGTGATGGATTTGGAGAGTCTACCTGGCTTTCTCTGCCTGGTCCTGAGTCAGAGGCCTAGTGGGTGGCAGGGCAAACATGAAGAAAGCTTGCATTTATTCATCAAATTTTGGCTGTTTGGGCTGGTTGCTACAGAAATTGTGGGTCTGAGTTCTGTTTTTATGCACTGTCTGGACATGATCCCACATCCCCACCCCTCATTCCCTCCTATTCCTCTGACCACATGCACCTTTCCAAGTTCTCAGCAGCATCTAACCTCTCAGCATGCTGGGATTTACCATATTTTTTCCTGAGAGAAAAGGCTTCAAGTGCTGACATCTGGTCCAGGCAGCCTGTGACCACGGCTGTGGCTGCGAGGCCTTCCGCTCTGTGATGCAGATGGGCAGCTGAGCTCTTTGGTTTTAAAATTGGGATACCGCCCCCTCCCCCAGCTTAGTTCTGTCGCAATACACATAGCCAGGTTACGAAAAACATATATTGTCTATATTTTGATGAATAGCAAGTAAAAACTGAGCATACGCCATGTGCAAAGCTCTATGTTACACAAGTGGACAAAGTAGGTGATGGACATTCCGTGGCCACCAATTTGGTGTTGATCCAGTTTCTGTATTCATTTTTGTTACAGTCTTTTTCTGTGCCCGAAGTTTAACCCTGGCGTAGGGAAATATGCAATGCCTTGACACCCAGAGCTTCCAAGCATCTTGAAAACTCTTCCACCAGTGAAGAATAACGTTTTGTCTCCATCGTTACTCTCTCCCTGCATCCAGTTTGCAGCAATGACGGTCGACTGGTGATTCACTGGATACTTTTTAGTTTGTCCTGCCAGCTGTTTATTAATCTGAAACTTCCTGTTAAGATGCAGGGTGTGCTTTTTAAAGAAACCTTACACAGCATAAGTTTTATTTTGGGACTGGGTGTACTAATATATAAAGAGGATCTGTGAAAGTTAATTCTGTACATAGCTTTTTTTTTTCCCAGCAAAATTTTATGGGCACTCAGTACATGGAAGGTGCTGCTCAGTGCACCCAGCGGTGTGGGAACGAATGAGAGTCTCAGCGTCCAGAAGTTTACTATCTCCTCCAGGACACGAGTGTAATAAAGTGTGGTAAGTGCAACCATTGGTGTTACACAGGGTGTGACAGTATGCAAAGGAGGAACTGGAAAGTTCTGGGGGATGAGAGGAGGGAGAAAGGTTCACAGAAAGCTCTGGAAGGGGATTAAGGAAAGATTTTCAGTGGGTAGATGACTTCACAAAGAAGTCACAGTGTGGTGACAAAGTAGGGGGAAAGATGGAATAAGGAAGAGCTTGAAAGTAGGAAAATTATTTGAAGGTTATTTAAGAGGCTGTCGCGATGTTTCAGGCAAGAGATGATGAGGGCCTGATTGAAGACAGCGGGGTTTACAATGAGATGAGACAGGGGAGGTGAGGGAGAGGGAGCTGACTGAAGGTTTTGTTTTGGAGCACTTGGGAAGTGGTGTGACCGTTACAGAGAATGGGAAAGAAGGAGAAGCAGGTAGGTTGGGGGAGGCCTATAGAGGTAATGGCTTCACTGTTGGACCTGCTGAAAGTCAAGTGCTACACGGGGACATCCTTTGTTCATTGAAAATCCAAGTTTGTAGTTTGAGAAAGAGGCCTGGGCTGGAAACACAGATGTGAGCAATATCTAACAATTTGGAAGTATGATGTTATTAAAACAGATTGTTTTCTGTTTATGGTGCTTGACAAATGACCAGCGCTTCAAAGGACATAGTGTTTACTTTAAAATATAGTTTTCAGGTAAAATGTAAGTGGGACTCAGATTGTTTCTTTAATGGTGTCAGCTCTTACATGGAGCACTGGGCATATCAGGAAGGGAAGGGAGCAGTGCAAACTGAAAACAATCTACAGGCTGGTCCGATGGTAGTGGGTTATCAGAACTCAACTAAAGTTAGTGTCACTAAAGTTGGAAAACAATCTACAAGTTCAACTCTACAGTGCTCACGCCAGCATTGAAAGTGTCACTTGCCTGTTTAGAATTAGAGGTTTACAAGATGCTTGGAGAAACTACGGAAAAATGTACAGTTGCATCTAAACTTGGGAAGCTGTAGATGAAGGTTCTTTCCCAATAATGCCGTACTAGTCCCTGGGGAAGTTGGCAAAAATGTGAAAGGCCTGTTGTTTTTTACTATATACAAAGTGGAATTTTTAAGAACAGTTTTTGAAATACTTACAATTTTTTGTAAAAGTGTCCTTTGTAACCAGAAATCTAACCTAACCCCAATCCTTAATTCCAAGCCTAAACTCTAGCCTTCTAACCCTGACTCCAGCGCCAACCGGAAACCTAAGTATAACACTAATTCTGGTGTAAACCTACACCTACACCCCCAAATCTACACCACGTTTTAACTCTGTCATTCACCACAAATCTAACTGTAACCCTACCTCTGAACTTAAAGGTAGCACTGACCCTAACTCTAGCCTCAACCCCATTCTTGGTCACTAATGTTAATCTTAACCCTAGAACTGGCTTTTTTAGGGGTATACCTATTGGGGGGAAATGTTTTTTAGGTCTCTTTTTACTAGATAAACAAAACTGAGAAATGAATTTCAGATGAAGTGGGTAACTTATAAGAAGACATCAGCAGATCATGATTAGGGAGCCTGACCATTCTGATCAAGATTTCCAAAGGTATTGCTCCTGTGTGTCTACAGGGCATCCCTGCTTCTGTTCTCTGATCTCAGTAAGTGTACCTGGTAAGGGTTGCTGTGAAAAATCAGTGAATATCTCTGAGAGGCAAGATCCAAACTGAGGCTACATTTTCAGAGACTTCACAAAGGCATATGCTAACCTTGATCCTAAACTTCTAGGACTCTCCAAAGAATAAGACCGTCTTGCTCCAGAAGATACACAGTAGGCTGGGGCTCTCCCATTTATATCTAAATCCCAGTGTGACCCAAAGCCAGACCTTATCAGCTAGAACTCATCCAGGTTAGACTAGCACTCAGGAAGACAACGTGCAGTGTTAGGCTCTGGGGATTATAGAAGTCATATAGGATGCTTCATTGTATTCAGAGACTTTACAGCCAAGCTGAGGAAAATGACTAACACACATAAAACATGAGAGTGTATGATAGCACAGAACGTAATTCAATGCTACTTTATGTGGTACAGACTGGGACACTGAAGTGGTTCCAAGTATGGGAAATATTTTCCCTCATTTGTCCAGCACTTAGCTTATCAAAGTTTTGTAACATACATTCAATCCTTCCTGGGATGTGGGGAGGTTGATAGAGGGCAGATATTAGTATAATCATTTCTATTTGCATATGCAGAAATAAACTCAGAGGAATTAATTATTTCTCCCCAGCCCTCCCAAGCAAAAGAAGTCAAGCAGAGCTTTGAACTCAAGTTGGCCACCTTCAAGTGCAATAGAAAGCTCACTCTATTTTAGGGAGTAAATGAGACTTGAATTGGGCCTTGGAGGACTGAGTACAATTCGAAGAGATGAGTGAAACAGAAGAATGAGTATTCTAAACGGGGTAAATACTATAAGGAAAAGTATTTACCATTAAAAGTAGTGAGGGAGGCAGGAAGCCAAGAATGGGATAGTGAACAGACAGAAAGGGAAGTGGATGAGGTAAGACTGGGTGGGAAACACGGGGCTTTGAGAGTCAGGCACAAGTGTTTGCATTTCATCTAGGGCTCTGCTAAGAAGTCAGTGAAGTTTTGAACAGGATAGAGGCGTAGAGAGACCCACGTGATAGTAGTGCAAGGGAAGGAACCGAACAGGGGGCGCTTTGGGGTGTGGCTACAAGCGAGAGCCCGGAATGAGGTGATGATTGTATAAAACAGAAATGAATGGTTTTTAAAAAGGCAATTCAAGCGCGGGCTGCGAACTAAAGCGTTGGGGTTCGATTCCCAGTCAGGGCACATGCCTGGGTTGCAGGCCAGGTCCCTGGTGGGGGCCACGTGAGGGGCAACCACACATGGATGTTTCTCTCCCTCTCTTTCTCCTTCCCTTCTGTCTAAAAATAAATAAAATCTAAAAAAAAAAAGGCAATTCAAATGGGTAGTCCAGGTGTTTGATTAAGCATGCAAGATGGAAAAAGTGAAAAAGCAGCAAAGATTTCCAAATTTCAAAAACAGTCATGCTCTGCTTCATGACGGGACACATTCTGAAAAATCCGTGAGGCGACTTCATTGCTGTGGGAACATGTCGCAGAGCGCACACACACAAACCAGAAGGTACAGCGACTGCTGTGACCCGCTGCACCTCCACACGGCGGGCAGCGCAGCACCGCGCTCCCTGGGCATCACCACCAACACGTGAGTACTGCGAGGCTCCGCGAAGTTCCGAGTTACGACACGCGAGTTACGACACAACTTTACGACAGCTACGGCGTGTCTAGGCAATGGGAGTGTTTCAGCCACAACACAGTCTTACTGGACCGCCTTCCTGCAAGAGGTTCGTCAGTGAACAGAATGTCATTCTGCGGCACGTGACCGAACCTCGTGGCGTGGCCTCGGGCAGGTGGGGGGTCTCCCGGCCGTCCTGTAGAGAAAGTTCGAGGGCGGCGCTCGCGGCGCAGGTGACTGAACTCATTACGCACAGATGCTGTTTTAATGAAGGGAGGCAATTTAAAAATATCTAGAAAGATCTTCTAAGTAATATTATTTAAAATAATAAAAAATTGGTACATATCTAAATGCTCTACCACAGGGGAAGAAGTAAATTATGAAAATTTTGTAGAAATTAAAACCATGTTTGAAGAACATTGGGACATAAATATTCAAAATATAAAGGTAGATGGAGAAAACAGGTTACAATGCTATCTAAGTATTTAAAATAAATATATGAATTGGAAAAGAGACTGGAAGAAAACTTTAAGAGTGATTATCGTTGACTAATGGTATGCGACTGATTTTTATTATCACTTTTGTGCTTTTCTAGAATTTACTAATATTTTACAACGAACCTTTATTACTTTTATGATGAGAAGACATATTAAGCAAAAGAGGAAATGAGATCAACTACTACTGTTTAACATCTTTAGATGTTCTGTGCCTTATAACTGTTTCAAAATAAAACTGTGTAATAGGTAGAGAGAGCGCATCCTTTTCTGTCTGACTTAGCGTCAGCGGAGTGGAGTGGACACGGAGACGGGGCACGGGGGCGGGGGTGGCGTCCACGGGGAAAGGGACTGGAGCCGCAGGAGATGAAATGCCCCCAGAGCAGAGCAGGGCCGCGTGCCTGCCTGAGAGGAAACTGGGGCGCCCCTCTGCCAGGCCGCCTGCCTTTGGAAGCTGTTTACAGCTCAGACAAATGCAAAAGCAACTCCGGAAGCAGATAAGAATGCAGTTAAGTCACAATGGCAGACAGTGCTTCGTTGTACAATGTATTTCATTAGGTTTGCTCACGTTCAGGAGACCTTTGCCACAATTTCTCTTGGTTTGCCGCTAGGACTGCAAAATGTTTTCAATAAATGGGCGTTCAGAAATAATGAAAATGGACCATCCAGTGACATTATGAAACATTTACGTGTTGAGAATTCTTTATGAATTTATATTTAATCAAATAAAGTATTTCTAGGATATAAAACCACACTGTGCCCTTGAAGAAAATAGTAATTGAAAACCAATAAAATAATTTATCTTAGAATCTTGATATTGATCCACGATAACTCCTGGCTTTGTGCTTAGTAATCAGAAAATACCATATGACAGGGCATCATATTTGAGGCAGCGCGGAGTGGTCAAATGGCCTGACTCCAAGTTTTTAGCTAACTGTGTCATTTCACATAACCTTGTGCTGTCACTTAAATGGAAAGCCATGGGAATGATCTCTGACAGATAAATTTCTGATGAATGGACACCTTTTGGTTTATCTTTGAATTTATTTTACTTTCAGCTGTGTGTGGTTGTTTTCCACCAAATACATGCTGCTCAAAGTTCAGGGAGCACTCTTCAAATATTTTGTCTCCTCCCAGAGTAAATTCACTGGTCTTGCTCCTATTTACCGTCACTGTCTGTTCTGGATGCCAACCACCGCCTGCCTCCACCATGTCCCAGGTGAGACACTAGGGTCTGCCTGGCAGAGCTTCGGACAAAGTTCCCCAAACCCCAGGAAATACCGGATCTGAAAAGGGTCAGGGTGCAGTCTGTCTGTCTGGTTTACTTTAGGATCAGCTTGTAATGAGACTTTCGATAGATCCACGTGCGCTAATTTCCTTGGCTGTGCTTGCATTAGTAAAACGGCATAAAAGGAAATTGTGAATTTCTCACCATCTCGCGCCATCCCCCAGTGTTTGTGATCCTTGCCTGTATTTTACATGTGAAGTGGGCAAAACTGCCTTGTATAGAAATAGAAGATTTTTCCCAGTTGCACAATATTTTTCAATATCTTAGGTTGTTAAAGTAAACACTGTAAGATTGTTTGCTTATGATATCACCACAGAGGATGCCAGAAACATTAGGAAACTCAAAATTCACAGGTTGATACTAACATTTTAAAAGTTGAGCCTCATAGCGTTTGTTTCCGTCTTTAAAATGTCTGGACGAGGAAGGTAAGCACTGCTGGGAAGAAGGGATATAGGATAATAACAGAATGGGAGTTTTTTGATGTTATTTCTAAAAATGGAATAATTAGGCCTAAGAGGGCTTTCCTATGGTAGCCCTCTCATCCCGTACTTTTCACTTGCTGTCAAAGAGACTGCAGGCTACCACATCGAATGCAATCAGTGTGGCATTGGGACTCCATAAGAGGCCACTGTTTCTCTAACTTTAGCTAACCAGTGCACTTCCTGTAACTGGCTTTGGATTCATTATCAAAGCCAAAGGGTCCGGTTACCTCTGGCTTGTAGAATCACTCTCCCTTTCACTCCCGGCTAGCAGAAGTGTCCCTTGCTGTACTGAGATCATTCCAGCATTGAAAAAAAACAAAACTTTCTCTTTTGACAAATACAAGCAGGGAGCTCATGGGGTTAGCTACAACTATTTGAAGAAACTTGTATATCATTTTGCAATTGATAATTCCTAATTTGCTTGATATATGTACCTTTTACACTTTTTCCTTGACAAGTTAACTAAGATTGAGTGGTTTTCAATCGTGGCCCGAAGTGTAGAAGAGAAGGAAAATGAGGAAGAACATCATTTGAAGATTTTACAGAAAGACGACACTGGCATTTTAACTCTGTTGTGCAGTCCTCTGGGATCAGCAGTCACTGACATCAGGCAGCTTAACTGAGTGCATTTTACATTTCAGGTTTCAGACACAGCCTCAAAGCAAAGAGGAACCTCTCCAAGAACTTGACCAGACGCAAGCCTGGTAAGTCAGTGCTTGGCATTGAAATGTTCATCTGAAGAAAAATTCTAGAGAGAATATATTTTAGGAAGATATGTTTAGGTCCTAAAAAATACTACCCTTTGTATAATCATGACTGTATAAAGATAAGAATTCTCACATGGTAACAGAAACCATTTGGGGTATTTTGCTGGGCTAAGAAGAATATTCTTGTTTTACCATCTAAATCTACTGTAGCATAAAATCAGATGGTCAGTGGCGTGGTATTTGAGGATTAGGCAGGTTGATGACCTGTGAATTATGCTTTTCTTTCAATATATTCTGAAATATTGACTGGTTGGATATGTAGAATTTTTGTAAATATAACCAAGGGATGATTTTATTGGAAAGCTTAAGCCTATTCTATCCTGATTTAAGATGTAGTTCCATTTTTTAAAATGTTGCTTTTTGCCCTTTATTTAATATCTTCGGTGTTAAATAGTCAAAACTGTAACCGAAGCATTAAGTTGATGGCAAATACATCATAAAGGAAATCTGTGAACAATAACAATATTAGGGTAATTTTTCATGTATTGCCAAAGAAAAACCTCATATTTAAACTTAGAAAAAAATAGAGGTAGAAAAGATAACTTTTAGCTATTTGCTTATCCATAAAAATTGCCTTTTTTTTTGGTGATCAGAGCCACTAAATTGGCCTTTATATCAAGCAAGTGGAGAAATACCTAAATGTGAAATCATTGCAGTTTGTTACATGTCAAAGAGAAATTCCTTAACCTGATATACCAGATAACCAACTGCCAAGCAGGGCAGTTTCCGAGCACAGGAAATGTCAGAATTTCTTCTAAAGATAAATCATGATTACACAAAATTCATAGTTTGTAAATAATTAGAATATTATTAGAAAGCATGCCACTTTGTGTTATGCTGTATACTCCTAAGAAGAGCATATATTATAATTAGTGTCATTAATAATAATGATTAAGTATCATTGTGTTAGAATCTGTGAAAAAGAATTGCATAATTTCAATTAGGTAAATGAGCAGGCTAAAAGCATAGGAGTAAGATTTCAGGGACAGGTGTTGGGGAGGAGAGGAGTGTCCAGGATGTGCTTTGCAATATGCGCTGAAAAGACACATTTCTCAGGAAGAACCTTTCAGTCATGAGATGGGATGTCCCCACTCTCTGTCCCGGGAGTTTTGCTTTCCTGAGATGAGGGAAGGAAAGGAGCCTTCTCAGTCTCTTTTCTAGATGCTCTCTCTTTGTCTTTAGAAAGGAGGAAATGAAATTTTCAGAAAAAGATCCTGACCGAATTAGAGAAACCCTGAAGGGGATCTATGGGATTCTAGGTGGTTCATCCTTGGGTGAACCTGAGAGACCTCTGAACCCCCTGCAGTCTTTGCACAGTTGCTGTGTATGGAGACACAGGAGAACAGGCTCCCTGGTCCTTGTGAACAAACACAGGTCAGCCGCTGACATTTAAGAACGCTGTATAGTCCTTGCCACATAATGATGTTCTGGTCAGTGGTGGATCACGTATATGACGGAGGTCCTATAAGATTTTAATGGAGCTGACAATTCCTATGACCTTGTGACCTCGTAGCCATCATAACATCCTAGTGCAACGTGTTGCTCACATGTTTGTGGTGGTTCTGGAGTAAACCCACCGTGCTGCCGGCCATATAAGAGCATAGCAGTATGATTGTGTACAGTACATAATACTTTATAATGACAAAAATGATTATGCTATTGACTTATGTATTTGCTGTACCATACTTTATACTGTTATTTTAGAGTGTATTCTTTCTACTTACATAAAAAAGGTTTTCTGTGAAATAGTGTGCTGTTACACCAGCAGCAGCCTCATACATCTCATATTTACTGTATCATTTGATTGCATCACTTTCTCTTGTGTTTGATTTAATCTAGTGTTGTTTTGTAAATTTAGTGTAGCCTAAGTGTTTCAGGTTTACGGTAGTGCACGCGAATGTCTTAGACTTCACAGTCTCTCACGACTCGCTCATTGGCTCACCCAGAGCAATCGCCAATCCTGCCAGTTCTGTTCATGGCATATGCCCTGTGAGTGCCGTTTCTTGTCTTTCATACTGTGTTTTGGCTGCACCCTTTCTATGTTTCAGTGTGTTTAGATACACAGAAACTTGCCACTGTGTTACAATCGCATACAGTATTCAGTACGATAACCTTCTGTGCAGGTCTGCAGCCTAGGAGCAATGGGCCATGCCATAGAGCCCAGTTGGTTGCAGTCCCCACGATCAATTTCAGTAGTTTGTACACATGCATTCTGGGATGTTTGCACAGTGACGAAATCGCCTAACAGTGCATTTCTCAGAACGTATCCCCGTCAATCACACGGCATATGACTGTAATTGGTTAGTTTTGCCCAAGCAGTGGGTGTCTTGGGCATGAAAGAAATCGAGGCTTACTGGGGCAGCTCTGAACTTGATCCTGGAGGGGTGAGGTGAAGACTCAAGTGGAGAATGAGAACGCTGGAGCGTTAAGATCACAGCAAGGATGAGAGGTATGTGGACCTGAGGATCAAGGCAGGAGAAACACTGGAAGCTAAAGTGGGTGATGAGTTAAGAGCAGAATGAGGCGTGTTGAAAGGAAGGAATCAGGATGAATGATTCTGAATTGTTTCTGCTAACAAGGAGTGCACACAGATGCGCCGGCCGAGCTGGGCATGGGTGGCCCAGGTGGCCGAAAGGTGCTGCAACAGATCGGGCACGCCGTTTTCTGAATACTGTGGTTAGGCAAGCTCTGGCTAAAATCTTGTATTACAGACTAAAGGTTACCTTAAGAAATCTTCTGTAACAAACTCTGTTTCTTCCCAGAAGTTTGCATTCTCTCAGGTGGATCTCATAGCTTTGCCGGGCCATCTTATCCCTTGAGAACAAAGCATCTTCTGTCACTATTAGTTTCAAGAAGAATCTCATGTCTGTATTTAACTGTCCAATCTTGTGAAACAATCGAGTGTCCAACCTCATTCAGAAGAGAGGCTTCTCCCTCCCTGAGGCCTGTTTCATGCCTCCAATGGGGTGGCTTCCTGTTTGCAGAGGGCCGGAATTTTATTTTACTCAAGTACAGACAAAGAAATGACTGTCAAGAAGGGAGACATGTTTACTCACAGTTTCCTAGAAGTAAGAGGTGTCACGTGGCACACAGAGGCACATGCAGAAGTGCCAGGGTTGGTTGGAGGTAGAAGGAATGAGGGAAATATTGGGCAAGTGCTCCTATTGTGGTTTCCATGGAAATGGGCAAGGCAGGCAAATGGGTTTAGGATTGGCTGCTTTGAATAACTTCCGCAGGCTCTGGGGTATAGGGGCTGTCTCTAGTTTTCTGGTACTTGGTTGTGGGGCAATTAGAACAGGGGGATAATGGCTCAGAGGGTAATGGGTATCGGCTTTGGACTGGCTGGTTTGCCTATGAAAGGTACACTCCCAGGCAAGTCTCTAGGAATTATCTAGCCTTGGGAGGGTCAGTGTCTCTAGGGTCAGCAAGATCCCAAATGTCAAAGCACGAGGAATAAAGAAAATAAAACGGCATGATTAATGCACTTCCGCTCTCTGTTCTCATCTTTCTCTCCTGCCTGATCTCTACCTGGACTGCCACCATAGACAGCTAGTCTGACCCACCCAGGAAGGGGAGATGAGGCTCATGACAGCTCTAGATGGTCCATCTCTGAGCAGATATGTTGTGAGTGCTCTTGGAATTGCTACAGCCGATTCATGTTCTGGGGGATAAGGGAGCTTTCAGGATTTTTTAAAGACTCCCTCTGGGTTCTTCTGACTGAATTCTAGTGAGGTGGGTCATGACATGCCTAGGTGGTGGTTACCCACTTCCAACCCTCAGCCCCTTTGACTAAGGCATGCCTCCAGTTTCATTCTGCTGCGGTGAGTTAGGCTTGTCCCCAGCAGCAGGCCTTGGGGAAACGTCCGCTTGTGTAAATGATCCTGTCTGGCACTCGTCTCTGGGGTGCCCCACTGACCCAGGGGAAGACGTGCACCTGTGTCCAGCCATGCATTGGTGGAGGGTGGCGGACTCCCAGTGCCGCCCTTTCTCTTCTCCGCCATGTCAGGCGCATCTAGCAGCACATCTCAGCCACCCCTTAAGCTTGTGCCAAGCTCTCCACGTGGTCCTACTGAAGCTCCCCTCCCACTTGGACTAGGGTTGGGCAGAACCTCCTCCCCTCCTCCCCCACGACAGGGTGAGGCTGCTGGAGGAAGCACAATCCACCGCAACTTGACCGGAAGAAATCGTTCTCTTCCTCTTCACACCCTGTCTTTTCACAGCTTCAGTGGGGCGATGGGTTAAGTTTTATGTGACGTGGTTTTCACTTCTTACAGGCCTTGCCTAGGTGGTCTTTGAAATTTGGCAGTACCTGGAACCTATTATTTTTCAGTCTTCGGGGAAAAACTGAAACAGAACAAGTCACATCTCAATCTCCTGTTAAAATTAATAAAAACCACTAATGAGGAAGAGGAAACAGACATTGAACATCATAAAATGTGCTGAGACTTGAAAGGATTTCAGAAGAAAACCACATTCACCACTTAAAAAGTTAGCCAAACACTACTTTTTTATAATCAAATTGCAGCACCAGTAACACCTTATTGCCTCAGTAATTTAGTGCCATTTCTATGCTCACAAGTCAGCTCAGATATTTTTTCTGTATCAAAATTATATAAACCAGTATTTTTATTGGTGCTTACTACATTAGTTAAGGAGAGAGTTTGGTGCTATTTTTAAGTATGATAGAATAAAATTATTGGAAATTATATCCAGTGACTGTGTTTGGGCCCTTGGTAATATCAAATGATGAAATTAGTGTTTTCAAAGCGATCAAGCCCCCACTTTCTTTAGATAAATTTAATGGGCCAGCTATGCTTAAAAGGAATATTATTTTGACTTGAATAATTTCTATCAAATGGCTTCTTTAACATTTTCATTCAGAGCAAAGCTTATAATAACTGCTGAAGATCTGAGAACAGTATTTCTAATGTTATTCCTAGCATATGTGTGCTTTCGGTGGCATTGTTCTTATTATTTGTTATTCTAATTTGTGCTGACTAAATTCTTTTAACTTAGTTCTGTGGGAAAAATTAAAATTTTATACTAATTAAATGTTGGCTATAAAATTCAGGCATTATATCTTATTCTTGCAGATTAGAGTGTAAAGCGCTCAGATAACTAAATTATAGATGATGTGTATGAAATTAACCAACATCTCTTGCATTCCAGAATGAATTTCAAAACTTGAGCTGTTTTTCGCACACCACTCCTGAGTTTCTTGTTGAGTTTAAATTCAGTAGAGAATTGGAATTATCTTATTTTGTGAGCAAGGATCAGTATCTGTTTGACTTATCTAGTGCTGCATAACAAATAACCCCAAAACTTAATGTCTCAAAATAATGACTCGTCTGTTATTTCTCATGATTTTTGTGGGCGGGGACTTGGGAGTGGCTGGGCTGAGCAGCCCTGGCTCACAGTGTCTAATGTGGTGCAGTCTGACGGTGGCATCTCAGCAGTGTGCTGGGACGTCGGGGGACTGGCCAGGCACCGCTCTGTGCATGAGACCTCTCCTCATGACTGGTCTGTGCTCCCTCACAGCATAGCAGCCTCACTCTTCTTACACGGTGGTGGTTCAGGGCTCCAAAGGCTAGTGTCGCGAGAGAGCGGGAGAGAGCCAGGAGGAAATTGTATTTCTTGTAATGACCTTGCCTTGGAAGCCATTTGTGTCACTTCTGCCATATCCTGTTCATTGAGACAGTTGTCAAATCACAATCAAGTTCAAGGGGAGGTGACAGAATCTATCTTTAATGGGAGAATTGCAAAGTTCTCAAGTGTCTGTGGGGTCAGGCATGTTGTCCATTTTTGGAAAATACAATATTCTACAGTTTGTTCTCTGGCTACAATAATCCACATCCCAACCATAAGCAAAACTCACTCATTCCTTCTTGTAAGACCCCAAAATGTTGTGCATGAAGGTGCCAGGCTTCGGCTTAAGCTTCATGTTCAAGTTATTTAAGGCAAGTGTGGGTGCAGCTAAGGCCTCTCAAGTGCAGTTTTTTATATGCAGCTACTTTAGTAAAATTCCTCTCAATCTAAAGCCTTGCAAACTATTTAACTAACTGCTGTAGATGCTCTCATTTTAAAAGGGGGAGAACAGGAAGGACGCCGTAATTCTACAAACCTGTCAGGCACCTATTGCCAGGTTCTTGATGAGGGCTCAGGCCTGCTGCTCTAGGAATGGTTCTCCACAGCTCTCAACTCTGCCCTCCGAGCTCCTAACTCCTCGCTTTGAATATGATGTAGCCTGTGTGTGTAGCTGAGTACTTTTCCTATT
This sequence comes from Micronycteris hirsuta, assembly GCA_004026765.1. Lineage (NCBI taxonomy): Eukaryota > Metazoa > Chordata > Mammalia > Chiroptera > Phyllostomidae > Micronycteris > Micronycteris hirsuta. The sequence goes on from PVJI01000195.1 coordinate 272,487, forward strand.
CTGCTTCCTGTCTGTGGAAGTTTTGGGGTCTAGAGTTCTTTTTATCTTATGTTTTTATCCTTTTCAGTCCCAGTTGATGTTGTTTCTACTAGTATAATTCTCCTAAAAACCTTGTGGTTTTCCTATAAGTCATACTGTAGTTTATTCAGTAGAAAAATGGCAAAATATTTAAACAGAAAATCACAGAAATGCACATGGCTCTTAAACCTATGAAAAGCAGCTTACCCTTGTTTAAAGTAAGAGAAATGAAAATTAAAATTTACTTAGAATTCAAGCAGACTTCTAGAGTGCTAGGAATTTTCCATTTCTTCATCAGCATGGTAGTTACATGGGTATGTTCAGTGTGTGAAAATTCACCATCTGTGTACTTATGACATGTACACTTTTCTGTATGTGTATTATACTTAGAAGTTAAAAAGCAAAGTACACCAAGACACTACAGCTCATGTATCAGATAGGCCAACATCCCCCCATTGCCACAGGGAAACCGGCACTCCTGTGCAAGGTTGGTGTGCATGCATGGGAAACCCCACGGAGGGGCGTTTTGTGATAGCTAGCTAAGTCTTTTCCTCCTTTTCCTTGAATGCAAAGGGAGCTCTTTTCATTGTTCTCCTGTATCACTTTGCCTCTGTTAGAACTTTCCTAAAGTTTTTCTTTCTTTTTATGTGAAATATTTCTATTCGAATACCACTTGTTCTCTCCTCTTTTTCCTTCTTTCTCTTGAGCCTCCCCTTCAGTCTCCTTTGTCCTTCCTTCATCATCTCTGCCTTTCTAAATATATTTTAGATTATTGCTGTTTTAGTTAAGGTTCGACATCATCTGTTCTTAATTAGCAAAGTGATTGGATTATTTTACTATTCTCTCAAAAATTAAATTGCTTTGAACTTACATGAAGTCTTTAGTTGAGTATAGTCAGTAGACCTTCATAGGAAAAAAAAAAATTCTCACCATTAAAGTGACAGACTGTGTACTTGGGCTTCTGTAACCTGTTTGGTTTCTTTCTGGATGTGACCCTGGAAATAACCTGTAGTTGGACTGAAATGTGTACTTTTACACTAAAACATTCAATCACCATTTACAGAAGGTTTCATTCCCTACTCTCCACATTCCGAAGACTCTACCATCTAGCACAGTATGGTAAAATGCTGCAATATTTTTTTTGCAATTTTTAAATATTTCATATCTTGTAACAGTTACAAAAGAGCAGACTATGACTCACACAGTTTTCTTGGAGCCACACTTCAGGAAAATTCATGAATAATGTGACCTCACCAGTACTTTGTTGGATGAAGCATCAGCAGAAGCTGATAATTTAGAGTTTGAGAGATCTGCTTAGGGAATGATAGCAAATATAAACTTTCTCTATAGTTTACATCTTGTATTTAGCCTTGCAGTTTGTTCTATTCTATGCTTATGTCTGTAGTTTTAGTAGGAGATTTTTGGTTAACCACAATTCCTGCTCACTTTTAAACAAGGAGTTTAATATCTTTTAAAAATTTGACGTTATAGTGACTTCTCAGGAAAAAATCTCAGATTTTGTAGGCAGAAAATACAGACCAACTATCAGAATAGATAATCAATATTTTCTTAATCTTGAAATGATAATAGCAGCTAACATTTTTTAGGGTTAAAAATATTTTTATTTTTCTTTCACTATCATGTATGATTTTTTAAAATTATTTTATTGTTGTTCAATTACAGTTGTCTGCATTTTCCCCCACCACTCCCCCCACCCCACCCATCCCCACCTCCCTCCCTTGCTTCCACTCCCACCCTGGTATTGTCCATGTGTCCTTTATAGTAGTAGTCCCTGAAGACCCTTCTCCCCTCTGTCCCCTCCCCCCTCCCCTCTGGCTATTGTTAGATGTTCTTAATTTCAATGTCTCTGGTTATATTTTGCTTGCTTGTTTGTTTTGTTGATTAGGTTCCAGTTAAAGGTGAGATCATGTGGTATTTGTTGGTTACTGCCTGGCTTATTTCACTTAGCATAATGCTCTCCAGTTCCATCCATGCAGCTAACATTTTTTAACATTTGCTTACTTATAGGCACTTTCCTAAGTGTTTTATATTACATGTAATTAATTTATATTAATCATAATTTTCAGAACTACTTCATAAGGTAGACTTTAATGATTGGAGATAAAAATAAAAATGCCTCAATAAAGAAATTAAGCCCTGGCTGGTGTAGCTCAGTGGATTGAGCGCGGGCTGGGAACCAAAGGGTCCCGGTTTGATTCCCAGTCAGGGCACATGCCTGGGTTGCGGGCCAGGTCCCCAGTGAGGGCCATGTGAGAGGCAACCATACATTGCTCTTTCTCTCCCTCTCTTCCTCCCTCCCTTCCCCTCTCTCTAAAAATAAATAAAATATTAAAAAAAAAAAAAAGAAATTAATTTGCCTTAATATACTAACTTGTAAAATGGGTATAGTCAACAATTTGATGATAGAAAATAATGGAAGATGTAATAAAATGGTTTAAATTATTTTTTCTAAACAGATGTTTTAAGAAACTACTGAATAGCTTGGCTAAAAACACTTTTTTAGGTGTGGTTTGATCTTAAAATGTTTAGAAAAAATCGTTTGACCCACTAAAAAGTGTCTTAATCATTTCACAATATATTTAAGTGAAATCACTGTGCTGCCGTTCACCTAAACTTATACAATGCTGTGTTAATTATATCTCAGTACAACTAGAAAAGAATACAAGCAGTCTCTTAGGACTGAGAGTCTCAAGCAAAGAAATTATTCAGTGCAACATAAAACTTGAAAATAAAGCAGGGAGTCTTTCAAAGAAAGTTAGTAACTTAATTGCCCGGGAACTCGGTCACGACAGAACTAGAAGAAGGCACAGGAAAATATAATATGTGCCATAGGGTTTTTCTTTTTTGTTTTTCCTTCTGCTAGTCATAAGGAAGAAAATGCTCAGGGTTTTGGAGCAGAGAGGAAGTAACTACTTTCTCTTAGAAAAGAAGATTCAGAGAATTCATCTTCCTATAATTAGGAGAAAAATTAGATAAATTCTTAGTAATTAAAATACGGAAGTAATTAAAGGCCTGATAGCTAAAGCAATATGTTTTCTTGTCAAGTAAGTTTGTTCTGTATATATAACATAGAAGTCTTAGGTAACCTCTGATCTTAAGAAAAGGCTTAGTGAGTATTAAAGTCAGAAGTATTAAACTTGAATTCTAGTTTATTCAGTACCGAAATATACCTGGGTGTTTGAGTTTCTTTAAATCTTGTTCTGCATTGGCTTATGTTGGTTATGCAAGAGTTAGCAAATGCTTTTCTTCTCTTAATATATTTTTAGGAAAGAATAATTGGATGAATGGTGACTAAGTGTATTACTTCGTAGCTAGAAAGTATACGCAGCTCATCTGTGTGTCCAAACCTCAAAACGCCAGTCTTTACCTGGTTACCACCAGGTATTATGTATTGTGTTTATCTATTGGAAACGTAATCAGTGTTCCAGGCTATAGAGTGTTGAGTATTGGTATACTCAAACATTTTGTGATCACACATATTTTAGGTTTAATATTTTATAAAGGATTATTGGACATATTAACTCAGTGTCTATATGGTAAGCTGAATATTTTCCCATTTTTAATAAAACCTAGCTTCTTAGAGCTTACTGTTTTCTGAGCTTTGTAGAAAGCAGCCAGAAAGCAGTGTTGCCGGGTGCTGTGCTGAGACTTACTTCCTTCAGCTCTGCGCTGAGTTTGGCGTTGTGTTCTTCTGGGCTTGGCCCCCCGGACATGAGGACCTCAGAGGGGATATAAATGCAGACGTGGGGCTGCACCCTGCTTCCCCGTCTTGAGTCAAGCAAGCAGGCCAGGGACATCCAAAATGAGGTTATGACAAGTTTTCTCAGCCCGTGGTGGCCACGAGTCCAAGAGCGAAGGCAGTCCTCAGCTTGCCTGGGGTTGATGTTGCTGGGGTCTCCAGTGAGAGCAACTGCAGCAACAGCCCTACGTGTCCCATGCACATCTGAGGTCACAGCCGACTGTGGTTTTTCTTTCAGACAAAGTGGTGCCAATCAGTGTTACTTCTGCTCCTGCCTCCTCGTCATACCGAGCCCCACTTTTCTTCTCATTTTAGGTGGTGAACACACAATACAATATACAGATGCTGTAGTATAGAATTGTACATGTGAAACCTATATGATTTTATTAACCGATGTCACCCCAAAAAATTCAGTAAAAAGATTTAAAAAATAAAGTGGCCTTTTTACCAGAACATGTTGTGATTGGAAGAAGCAGCTTTAAATAAATGTTTTTTGAGATGAGTGTCCATACATCTCTACATAAACTCAGTTTACTCCTATTCCCACTTCCATTAGCCATGTCTGCTCTCAGTCGAGAGCCTGGTTCCCAAGGTTATTCAGAAAAGAAGCTATGAGGCATTTCATGCCTCAGTTTCCCTCTTGTCCACTTCCAAAGTTACCCATCCTATTCTCCCTCCTATCTTAGAGGGAAAAAAATCCTCACTTCTTTCCAAAACCAATTTTTTTCATCTTTGCTAATGATCGTTCTGTTTTCCCACCATCGCTGGAGATTTATTTCATTAGTTTTCCAACTGTATGCTGTCTTCTGTTTATTCCTTTGTCCCTGCCTATAAGTGTGTACAAGCGTTTTCCTTCCCTAATGTCACACTGTCCTGTCCAGTTACTGCCCTTTCCCTCTCCTTTGTCTCACGGCCAAGCCTGGTGATAGTGTTTTCTGCCATCACCGGTTTCTCTTCTCTCGGGTACCTCTCGCTCCCTTGAAACCTGGTTCCTGTCCTCCTCACTCGGCTGAAATTGACATAGCAAAGGTCATCCATGATCTCAAGTGCAGTGTCCTTTTGAGGGGTCGTGTTCCTGGACCTCACTACGACCTCCCTACTGAAAACTCCTCCCTTGGGTCTGTGAAGCAGCTCAATTCCCCTCCCTCTCCACCTAATTTCACCCTTAAATGTCTCCTGTGGGTCTTTCCTGGGGTCAGTTTTAGCTGGGGCGGAGATGAACTTGGCTTGGCTCCTACCATATTCTTTCTAGCAACACTTCTAGGCATGGATCCTCCCATGGTTTCCGTTTTCGCTTCTTCCCTAGGGTATTACAGAAATCAGAATGCTTCGAAATATCTGACACACAAATCTAGACGCTAACATTTTTGTTTCCCTTCTTGCCCTGCCCGAATGGAGGAAGGAAGTTACTTTTGGTGAGAAAGGCCTTTGTGGTGTGCTGGCTGTTGGAAAGGATCAGAACAAAAGAGGGTTTTATGCGGATATGTAAAACCTTGGAGCAGTTTTTGCCTCCGAGTCCTTTAAATTAACTCAAAATGAATATTGGCCTGACGTTTTCCTACACTGAGTCCTCGAGCCCTCGGGAGCCCTGTCTCCCAGTAGGATATGTGGCCGCACGTTCCATTCTAAGTGAGGCGTCATTGCATAAAATATTTTTGAGGCTCAAGTACTGTATCTTTAATTTAGAAAACTGCAGTGCTTATTACGAGGTACATAACACCTCTTCACCACAGCACTGAGAAATGTCCAGGAAATCGGCCAGCGAAGCCTTCCTGTAGTCTCCAGGTGTATTCCCTTAGAGGCTTCTCCAAGGTCAGGTCATTCATTTAGACCGCAGATTTATGTGTAAAGACCGTGGTTGCTTGCCTACTTCTCATTTTAACTAAGTGGTCCTTCCTCTTCCCCTTTTTTTCTTTCCTGCCCTTCCTTCCTTTTTGCTCATGGGACTGTTTTGCTGGAAACCATGAGTAACCCCCCAAAATTGCACTTTCAACTTTCTTCTAAAGAACAGAAGACACAGATGACAGCACTCATGCAAATACTAAACTGAAAGGGAACGATTTCTTGAAAAGTACTGTAGCAAAGAAGCCTGAAGTAAGATGTGAGACTTGTGTACATCTTGTGACCCTGAGGGAGAAGGAAATCAGAAAACCTGTCAGAGAAGCTCTAGGAATTCCAAGGCCCTTCCTGCCCTCACAGTGTCAGCAAAGAAGGAAACCTGGCTTCCAGGGAGGCAGCTGAGTTTAGAGGTCCGAAATTCACTTAATGCTGCATTCTTCCATGTCTGAGGAAGGTTGATTTCCAACACTCATTAAAAGCCCAGTGTACTGTTTTTTGTTTTGTTTTGTATTTTGGAGGAAGTAAAGATACTGATTTTATCAGACACACATGGTCCCTTGGTTTTCCTTTTTTTTAGGCTTAATTTTTAGAGGAATGTGAACCGTCAATAATTTTCCAGGGAGCATTTATTTACATTCATGCTTTTAAGTTGCAAAGATTTATAAGAAGACCCTTCCTTTTCTTTACTTGCTTTTCTACTTTTGTATATTCTAGACAGTTTCAAGAGTTTACACAGGAATAAAACAGCTTTATTTAAAATGAAAGTGACTTGGGTGGGAAGGAGTTGATTGTGCCGATGATACTACATATTGTTTGTTCTTTCCTTTGGTCTCCCAGATCTTTCCATCCACTCACATCTAAACAAAACGTTGTTTATTCCTTTGTGTTCAGATTTCCATCACAGCTCTTTTTGGAGTCAGAGCGCTCACTAATTACTCTGGGAGTTTAAGTTGCCCAGTCTCATCAGATGCCACCCAGAGTGTGAAACTTTGCAACATCATTGTATCTTTTAGAATAAGCCATAATGTCAGCAACTCAGTTGCAAAGTTTTTTTTTCTTTTCAGGATCTAATATTTCTTCAGAAATTGAATGGCAAACAACAAGGAAGCTATCCTTTCAGAATTCCCTTTTCAGTGGATTTATGTTTTAGATACATGAGAATACAGGAATTCCAAAATTATCTATCTTGCTCAATAGCAGATGTGCGAACAGATGCAAAAATGAGCAATTCTGTCATTTCCCTTTGCTTAATTTATAATAATGAATCCCTGTGATCAGTAAAAAATAATGATCGTGTTTTTCTCGAACTTGGCCTTGCATCAGAATTGGCAGGAGGGCTCATTACCTACAGGTTGCCGGAACTCACCTCCGGAGTTTTTGAGTCAGTTGTTCTGAGGAAGCCAACAACTTGCAGGGCGATGTAGATCTTCTGGTCCCGAGACTGCATTTTGAGAACTGTGGTTCTGACGGTAATGTTACAGCGTGATCAATACTCGTGGGACTTGAATCAGTTTCTGTTTTCACCCTCTGTGTATGGAAGAGAAACTACAAAATTAATGTGGGAATTTTTGATGAAGAGCACATATTGAGAAAAATTATATTTTAAAAAACCTGCTATCTCCTGTGACCTCAAAAGTGCAACACAGCATATGAAAAATACCTGAGATGAAGAAGGCAAACCATCTTTTTCTCAGTGATTGGTGGCTGTGGGACACCTATCCCTGGTTTTGCCTTTGCAAGTGGCTCCTAGGATTTGGTGTCAGATGGCTATTGCTGAGGCTGGATGCATTTATCCAATCAGCAGTTCAGTTGCATCTTTAATCCGGTTGGCCTATTTGACACCAGAATATTTAATTATCTGTCATCCACCCAGCTGACAGGATTGAATCAGGACATGCTCCTACAGACAAGTCATAGGGCACAGAGAGTCTTTCTCTGGAAATTTTACCTTTGGAATTCAAACACAACCCAAATCGCCTGCATCATTATTCAAAGAAGTGGTGCAAGAGTACCCTAGATGTGTTTTCCTTGGTTTGACCTCACTTTATTTATTTATTTTTTAAGTTTTAGATGTTTATGGCTTTTGAAGCTCTCTTAGAACACCAGTCTCCTCTTTTATATTCTCCACACTGTATTTCAACTTTTTAAAAATTTCATGTGTTGAAAGAGACAGAGATAGGGTTGCTGTCTCAGCTCGAGCTTAAATACTGTAACAGTGAGCAAAGACGGGGCCGTCAGAACTGAGCCGTGGGTATGGCTGTGCGTGTCCAGCCAGCACAGGCTTACAGACTCGGGCTGCCGGAAGAAGTGGACCCCCATGGCCCACAGGGGGACTGTGCTCTTATGGGACCATTGCTCTGGCACTTGCTCTGCAGGGGCTGATGAAAAACACTGAAACTGGTTTGAGCATTAAACACACACAGCAGCAGAAGTGCCTCCATATTTTTTAATCCAAACGTTTGGTGTCCTGAGTCTAATAGAAGTGTGCAATCCCTCTTGTTTAGACCTGGGTCTATGAGTATTTTGGCAAAGTAATAGTAGAGAAAACTTGGTGGAACAAACCAACAGTGTTCCATTGGGTTATGATTGCCAAGCATGTGTTTTCCTTGCCTCATCTGGAATGCTTCCTTTCACTTTTCAAATAGGAATTGAGAGCAAAGGTAACAGTTGTCACCAGGAAGAGACAAAGAAAGCAAGGACGCCCTTTCAGCCTTTGCCTCTTTTCTTCTCTTCACTTTTGGTCTCTTTGGTTCTACCTCCTAATTCTCCCTTATAACATCCCCTTCTTCTTCTAAGTATTAGAATCTAATCTTTATTCTTTTTATTCTTTAGATTCTACATGTAAGTGAAATATGTGGTATTTGTCTTTCTCTAGGTTATTTCACATAGCCTAATACACTGTAAGTCCATCCATACTGTGGCAAATGATAAGATTTTATTCTTTTTTATGGTCAAGTAATATTACATTGTATATATGTACCACAATTTTTAATCCATACAGATTACTTCTGTATCTTAGCTATTGTAAATAATGCTGCAATGAACATAGGGATGCATATATTCTTTCAAATTAGTGTTTTAGGCTTCTATGCGTATATATCCAGAAGTGGAATTGGTGAGTCATATGACTGTTCCTTTTTATTTATTTAAAAAAATACAGTTGTCCCATTTCCCCCCCTTTATTCCCCTCTGGCCTGCAACCCCTCCCACGTGTACTCCCCCCTCCTCTTACTTCATGTCCATGGGTTGTACATATAAGTTCTTTGGCTTTTCCATTTCACATGCTATTCTTAACTTCCCCCCTGTCTATTTTGTACCTGCCATTTATGCTTCTTATTCCCTGTACCTTTTTCTCCTTTCTTCCCACTTCACCTCCCCACTGATAGCCACCCATGTGATCTCCATTTCTGTGATTCTGTTCCTGTTCTAGTTGTTTGTTCGGTTTTTTTTTTTAGGTTTGGTTGTTGATAGTTGTGAGTTTGTTGTCATTTTACTGTTCATAGTTTTGATCATCTTCTTTTTCTTAGATAAGTCCCTTTAACATTTCATATGATAAGGGCTTGGTGATGATGAACTCCTTTAACTTGACCTTATCTGGGAAGCACTTTATCTGCCCTTCCATTCTAAATGAAACCTTTGCTGGATAAAGTAATCTTGGATGTAGGTCCTTGCCTTTCATGGCTTGGAATACTTCTTTCTAGCCCCTTCTTGTCTGTAAGGTTTCTTTTAAGAAATCAGCTGATAGCCTTATAGGAGCTCCTTTGTAGGTAACTGTCTGCTTTTCTCTTGCTGCTTTTAAGATTCTCTCCTTATCTTTAATCTTGGGTAATGTCATTATGATGTGCCTTGGTGTGTGCTTCCTTGGGTCCAACTTCTTTGGGACTCTCTGAGCTTCCTGGACTTCCTGAAAGTCTATTTCCTTTGCCAGACTGGGGAAGTTCTCTTTCATTGTTTTTTCGAATAAGTTTTCAATTTCTTGGTCTTCCTCTTCTCCTTCTAGCACCACTATGATTTGGATGTTGGAACATTTAAAGTTGTCCTGGAGGTTCCTAAGCCTCTCCTCATTTTGGGGGATTCTTGTTTCTTCATTCTGTTCTGGTTGAATGTTTCTTTCTTCCTTCTGGCCCAAACTGTTGATTTGAGTCGCAGTTTCCTTCCTGTCACTGTGGTTCCCTGTGCATTTTCCTTTATTCCACTTTTCATGGCCTTCACTTTTCCCTCTATTTTGCGACCATACTCAGCCAATTCTGTGAACATTCTGATTACCAGTGTTTTTAACTCTGCATCTGACAGGTTGGCTATCTCTTCATTGCTTAGTTGTATTTTTTCTGGAGCTTTGATCTCTATTTCTTCATTTGGGCCATTTTTTGTTTCGGAGCACCTGTTACTTATAAAGGGTGGAGGCTTAGGTATTCACCAGGGTGGGGTAATCCACGTGTCTGCATTGTGGTGTTGTCTTGGGGTGAAGGGTCTGAGAGGGAACAGTGCCGCTTGCTCAGCTCTCTGCTGTCTTTCAGTCACTTCATCCGATACCCACAAGCATATTGGGCCCTTCTGGTGCTGATTCCTGGGTTGGTGGGTTTGTGTACATTCTAGGACCCTGTGGGTCTCTCCAGTGAACTCACCTGTGAGGTTGGGAGTTTCTCCTGCCACCTCAACCCACACAGGTTTCTTCAGTTAGAGGTTTTCAGGCTTTATTTCCCTGTGCTGGAAACCTGGGTTACACAATCTCTCTCGCTCCCCAGTTGTTCCTCCCAGTTTTTCTGCATGGAAATGTGGGACCATCTGCTCTGCCAGCTGCTGCCTGCCCCGGTCCTCCAGCTGCCACCTTGCTGTGAGTCCTCTCTGCCCTGGCTGCCCGTCTCGCCCCTCCTACCTGTCTGGATGAATGTTTTTTCTTTAACTCCTTGATGTTGGACTTAAATGCAGTTTGATTTTCTGTCAGTTCTGGTTGGTTTTTGTTTTTAAATTTGTTGTTGTCCTTTTGGTTGTGCGAGGAGGAACAGTGTATCTACCTACACTTCCATCTTGGCCAGAAGTCCTCCTGTTTAATTTTTTGAGGACCCTCCGCACTGTTTTTCGTAGTGGCTGCACCAATCTTCATTCCTAACAACAGTTCCCTTTCCTCCACGTCCTTGCCAACACTTGTTTGTTGATTTATTGATGATGGCCATTCTGACAGATGTGAGGTGATACCTCATTGTGGTTTCAGTTTGCACCTCTCTGATGATTAGTGACATTGAGCATCTTTTCATATGCCCATTGGCCATCTGTATGTCCTCTTTGGAGAAGTGTTTATTCAGGTTCTCTGCCCATTTTTAAATTGTTTTTTTTTTTTTAATGTTGAGCTATGTAAGTTCTTTATAAATTTTGGATATTAATCCCTTATTAGATGTATCAGTGACAAATATCTTCTATTCAATAGGTTGTATTTTTGTTTTGTTGATGGTTTCCTTTGCTATGCAAAACATTTTTAGTTCAATGTAGTCCCATTTGTTTATTTTTTATTTTGTTTCCCTTGTCCAAGGAGATACCAGAAAAAAATATTGCTAAGAAAAATGTCAGAGATTTTACTGACTATGTTTTCTTCTAGGACTTTTATAGTGTGAGCATTATATTTAAGTTCTTAATCCATTTTGAATTTATTCTTGTATATGATGGAAGCATGTGGTTTAGTTTCATTCTTTTGCATGTATCTGTCCAGTTTTCCTAACATCACTTATTGAATAGACTGTCTTTACCCCACAGTATGCTCTTGTCTGTCAAATATTAATTGATCATATAGATGGGGGTTTATTTCTGGGCTATCTGTTCTGTTCCATTGATCTATATGGCTGTTTTTATGCCAGTACCATGCTGTTTTGATTACTATGGCCTTATAGTATAGTTTGGTATCAGGTAGAATGGTTCCTCCAACTTTGTTCTTCTTTCACAAGATTGCTGTGGCTATTCAGGGTCTTCTCTGGTTCCATATACATTTTTGGAATAATTATACTAATTCTGTAAAATATGCTGTTGGTATTTTGATAGGAATTGTGTTGAATCTATAGATTGCTTTGAGTAGTATGGACATTTTAATGATGTTAATTCTTCCTATCCATGGTACATACTTCTATTTATTTGTATTTTCAATTTCTTTCTACACTGTCTCATAATTTTTTGAGTACAGGTTTTTTACCTCCTCAGTTAAATTTATTTTTAGGTATTTTTGGAGCAGTTGTAAATGGGATTATTTTCTTAGTTTCTCTTTCTGATAGTTCATTATTTTTGTTTAAAAATGCAACCAATTTCTGAATATTTACCTTGTATCCTGATACTTTACTGAATTCATTTATCAATTTTAGGAGTTTTTTTGGTGGACTCTTTGGGTTTCTCTCTATACAGCATAATTTCATCAGCAAAAAATGACAGTTTTACTACTTTCTTTCCAATTTGGATTCCTTTTATTTTTTCTTGTCTGATTGCAGTGTCTATGACTTCTGGTACTATATTGAATAAGAGTGGTGAAAGCGGACATCTCTGTCTTGTTTGATATTAAGGGAGAGGTTTTAGTTTTTCCTTGTTGGCTATGGATTTGCCATACATAGACTTTATTGTGTTGAAGGATGTTTATTCACATTTGCTGAGAGGTTTTATCATAAATAGGTGCTGGATTTTGTCAAATGCTTTTTTTTGTATCTATTGTTATAATCATGTAATTTTTATCTTTTATTTTGTTTACTTGCTGTATCATGTTAATTTATTGGTGGACACTGTGCCAATCTTGCATCCCAGGAATAAATCCCACTTAATCATAGTGTATAATCTTTTTAATGTATTGCTAAATTTGGGTTTGCTAACATTTTGTTGAGGATTTTTGCATCTATGTTCATTGAGGAATACTGGCCTATAATTTTCTTTCTTGTAGTGTCTTTATCTGGTTTTAGAGTCAGGATAATGCTAGCCTCATGAATTGAGCTTGGAAGTCTTCCTCTTGAATTTTTCAGAATAGTTTGAGAAAGGTAGGTGTTGGTTCTTCTATGATTTTTGGGAAAAATCACCTCTGAGGCCATCTGGTCAAGGACTTTTTTTTGGTTGGAAGTTTTTTATTACTCTTTTGATTTGGTTGGTTGTAATTGGTTTGTTGAGATCTTTTGTTTTTTCTTGATTAAGTCCTGGAAAATTGTATGTTTCTAGGAATTTATCCATTTCTTCTAGATTGTCTAATTTTTTGACATATGCTAGTTCATAATCGTTTGTATTTCTGTGGTGTTATTGTACTTTTCCTATTTCATTTGTAAATTTATTTATTTGGGTCCTCTCTCTTTTTTCCTTGATGAGTCAGCTTAAAGGTTTATCAATTTTGTTTATTTTTTCAAACAGCCAGCTCTCTGTTTCTTCTTTTTTGTACTTTTAGACTGTTTATTTCTGCTCTGATCTTTATTATTTCCCCTTTTTTACTTTTTTTTACTTCATATTGGTATTTTTTTTTTATTCTTTATCTAGTTCCTTTAGTTGTAAAGTTAGATAGTTTGAGATTTTTTCTTGTTTCTTGAGATAAGCCTGCAATACTATGAATTTCCCTCTTAAGACTGCTTTTGCTGTGTCCTATAGATTTTGGGTTGTTGTGTTTCCATTTTCATTTCTCTCAAGGTACCTTTTGACTTCTTCCTTGATCTCATTGTTAACCCTTTCATTTTTCAGTAACACATTATTTAGTCTCCATGCGTTCATGTGTTTTTCAGTATTTTTCTTGCAGTTAATTTGTTGTTCCATACCATTGTGCTCAGAAAAGATTCTTGATATGATTTTAATCTTCTTAAATTTATTGAGATTTGTTTTGTATCCTAACATATGGTCCATCCTGGAAAATATTCCATGTGCACTTGAAAAGAATGTATATTCTGCTGCTTTGGGGTGAAATTCTCTGACAGTATCAATTAAATCCAGCTGGTACAGAGTGTCATTTAAGGCCACTCTTGTTAATTTTATTTCTGGAAGATCTATCTATTGATGTCAATGGGGTGTTATAGTCTCCTACTATGACTGTATTATTTTAGATCTCTCCTTTTATGTCCATCAAGATTTGCTTTATATATTTAGGTGTTCCTATATTGGGTGAATAAATGTTTACAAAGGTTATATTCTCTTTTTGGATTGATCTTTTATCATTATGTAATGTCCTTCTTTGACTCTACTCATAGCCTTTGTTTTCAGGTCTATTTTGTGTGATATAAGTATTGCTACCCCAGATTTTCTTGTTTCAGTTTGCATGAAATATTTTTTCCATCCCTTTACTTTCAGTCTGTGTATGTCTTTCATCTTGAAGTGGGTCTCTTACAGACAGCACATATTTGGGTCTTTTTTTTTTTTATCCATTCAGATACCCTATGTGTTTTGATTGGAGCATTTAAGCCAATTACATTTAAAGTGATTATTGATAGGTGTGCATTTATTGCAATTTCATTTTTTATAACAATATTTCTCTTTTTATCTTTATTATTTAAAAAGTCCTTTTAACATTTCCTGCAATACTAGTGTCATAGTGATGAACTCCTTTAGCTTTCTTTTGTCCTGGAAGCTCTTTATTTCTCCTTCAATTTTAAATGGTAGCCTTTCTGAGTAGAGTAGTCTTGGTTGTAGGTCCTTGTTTTTTATAATTTTGAATATTTCATGCCAATCTCTTTGTCTTGGAAGTTTTTTTGCTGAGAAATCACCTGACAGTCTTATGGGAGCTTTCTTGTTCTCTTGCTGGTTTTTAGATTCTCTCTGTCTTTAACCTTTGGAATTTTAATTGTGATGTTGGCCTCTTTGAGTTCATCTTATTTGAGACTCTGTACTTCCTGGACTTGTGTGTTTTTTTCCTTCGTCAGGTTAGGAAAGTTTTCAGTCATTATTTCTCCAGATAGGTCCTCAATCCCTTGCTCTGTTTTTTCTCCTTCTTTTACTCCTATGATGCAGATCTTGTTGTGCTTAATATCATCCCAGAAGTCCCTTAAAATATTCTCATTTAAACCTAGCTGGTGTAGCTCAGTGGATTGAGCACGGGCCTGTGAACCAAAGCATTGTGGGTTCGATTCCCAGTCAGAGAACATGCCTGGGTTGCAGGCCAGGTCCCTGGTGAGGGGCCCCCAAGAGGCAACCATACATTGATGTTTCTCTCCCCCTCTTTCTCCCTCCCTTCCCTTCTCTCTAAATACAAATAAAATCTTAAAAAAAAAAACCTCATAAAAAATTCTCATTTAAAAAAATACTTTTATTTTTGCTGCTGTGATTGGGTGTTTTCTACTGCCTTATCTTCCAAATCACTGATTTGATTCTCTGCTTCATCTAATCTGCTGTTGATTCTTTTTACTGTATTCTTTATTTCAGATATTGTTTCTTATTTCTGACTGGTTCTTTTCTATGATTTCTATGTCCTTATTTATGCTTGCTTCCTCTTTGTTGAAGTGGTTACTGAGTTCTTTCATTTTCCCTTAATTTTCTTGAGCATCCTTATAACCATTGTTTTGAACTCTGTATCTGGTAGATTGCTTGCCTACATTTTATTTAGTTTTGTCTAGAGATTTCTCCTGTCCATTATTTGGGACATGTTTCTTTGCCTCCCAATTTTGGCTGCTTCTTTGCATTTGTTTCTGTGTATTAGGTGGACCTGAGATGTCTCCCAGTCTTGATATAGTGACCTTATGTAGTTCGTGTCCTATGGGGTCAGTAGTGCAATTTCCCTAATCACTGAACTAGGTGTGTCAAGCTTGTCCCTTGTGTGGGGGATGCGAGCCCTCCTGCTGTAGCTGAGTCTTGATTGCTATTGGCCTGTTTATGGGTGGTGTTGACCCGCGGGCTGGCTGACTGTGAGGGTTGTCTCTGATCATAGTGTATAAGCTGTTGGGTGGGGGTGGTGGTGGGGGCTGACCCTGTGAAGTAGAATTCACCCCCTGCAGGGTCTGGTGACCGCCTAGATCTTTCCCTGGGGTTTCCACATTTGAAACTAACTGGGTCATTCTGTGATGTGGTCTGAAGCCTTCCACTACATGTGTTGTTTCTGGGGCCTCTTGGAGGCACTCCAGTGAAGGTCAATGTCAGACACTGCCTGTGACCATCCAGGGCTACCTGTTAGGAGATAAAAAGTAATCCACAGTTTTTAGCTGCATCTGCTAGGCCTCAGTGAGTGTGGGAGGGGCCAAGCTGTATACTAAGGCTGGCTTCTACCAGCACCAAGCCATGGGGCAGGTTGAGAAAAGGCCCAAGGTCACCCTGAGATCTGCCTCTGTCTGTTGGTTGCCTGTTAGGCTCAGTCTCTGAAAAAGCCTCTGGTGGTACATAAGTTGCATGAGGTGGCTTCTCAGTGAGTTACCAGATGGGGCAGGTGGTGTTCACTAGGTTTATACAGATTCAAACTCAGTACCAATGCTTGGTCTCAGGCCACTCAACAGAAGTCTCAGTGTACACCAAGGACAGGCACCCCCAGCCTGGGCCTGCAGATTTTTGTTGGGAGGTGGCATTTCTGGGAGTTATCAGAGAGAGGCCAATAGGGTTCATTAGGCTGAAACAGACCATGGTTTGGCTATGTGGAAGGAGGGCTCTGTGCAGCCACAGTGGCACCAGCCAGGTGAGAGAGAGAAAAATGGCCTTCACCCTAGTACCATACAACTTAGTCTTTCCCTGTGCATCTCTGCCAACCTGAGTCTGCCTGGAGGTCTTGGAGAGCCTTCCGAGAAAGTCTGCACCACAGTCTAGGCTGGCTGCAGCCAGCTGACTCCTCTGCAGGGTGTAACCTTGGCAGGGCAGGGCCACTGGGAGTCAGGAGGGTGGGCTAGTGGATTTCCCGTGAGAGGACAGCACCAGCAGGCACGTGGGGGGGGCAGGAAATGGCCTTTGCTCTAGAGCCACACAATTTAGTTTTCTCTCTCTCTGTGTCTCTAATAACACCTGGGTCTTCCCAGACCTCTTTAAGAACCCTTCAAGAAAGTCTGTATTATGGGCCTATGCTGGCCACAGCCAGCAGATTCCTCCACAGGGTGCAAGCTTGGCAGGGTGGAGCCACTGGGAGTCAGGAGGGTGGGGCTAGTGGACTAGTGTGGTCCCCCAGGTGATGCCCTAGGGAGGGGAGTGCTCAACCCAGGAATGATGGCATCTGTGGATGGTATGGGAAAGGGACTCAGCCCACGGAACTTGGCAGCTGTCCCTTCAGCCCTCCTCCCGAAGCCACACAACCCAGTCTCCCCTGTAAGACTCTAGTTCACTCTGAGCCACCTTCCTTCTGCTGGAGCCCAGGGTGAGTGGCCGTGAATAAGATTTTGTGTGTTGGTTCTTTAAGAGGGTACCTAGATTTCTAGCAGACTCCTGACTCTCCCTGGTGGACAGAATCTCTGCTGATTTTCACAGCCAGATGCTATGTGGGCCCTTCTCCCTGGCTCTGGTTATCTGTAATTCTGGTTTGGTCCTGGGAGGAGGTGAGTAACTTTCACCTACTCCACCACCATCTCGCCATGCTTAAGCATTAAATTATTGATTGTCCGTCTATCCTACTGGTTTAATGATGCAAAAAGTGAATGATTGTGAGTGTATTTTTGTGATTATTCTGAACCCAATGGCTTATTTAGTAATCTACATTATAACATAATTTCTTGAGCTTGACCAAAGATAAATTATTTTTCTTTAGTTATTTAAAAACAATGTCCTTTGAGGGTGCTAAGACTAAATGTCAGTAAATAGATCAAGCCAAAATAAAAAAAAAATAACATGAATTCAATCTACTAATACGCTATTACTGGGTAGTTAATAGCCACCGGACTCATATATTTGGGCCTAAGGTTAAAAAGACAAGGCAAGAAATTTGCTCCTTCTTAAGTACCACCTAAACATCCCATAACAGATAACCCTCAGGGGTTACTGAGATCCATGCCATGCAGTCTCCGCTTTGAAAGGACATTACTTGCACTTTTGTGGACAAAAGGCTCTGATTTAGGCACAGAGATTCAGATCAAGGCTCTGGGAAAAGATCCCATAAATCTTGAGAATTCTCAACGGTGAAGGTGGGCAATGCTGCAATAGGCTGGAATTCTGTAGAAGAAATATTTTGGAGAATTGGCTTCAGGTGAGGACTCAGGGGCCAGACTTTCTAGACCCTGCTGGTTTAACATGGAAGATACTGCCTGTCATCTTAGGCTTTTGGAATGGTGGCTTGTGATATTCATAGCTTTGAATATGACTTGTAAGAATGTGATAGAATGGTGGTTTTACACACACACATACACACACACACACACGTTTTTCAATAGGAAGAAAAGAGCAGCATGAGATTTTGAGTGGTTTTTTTGGGAGGGAGTGCATTTCCGTACACTCAACAACTATTTGTTGATTGATTTAAATGCACCTTTTCAATCAAGACAAATTTCTGGTGTTCACTGGTTTGATGGCCATTCCAAAAAGAAAAATGAGAAAGTCTGTCGTTTTTCCCTCTGGGTTCTAGGATAGGAAGAAAGTGTGGAACAGGCCCTTGGTATGGGACAGGGAAGAGACAGGGAGGAGGCTGAGGGAAGCTTAAACTTTGGAAACATTCACATTCTATTTTTATCTACTGAAGATGCAGAGTATGATCCTGAGAAATACTGAGGATGGGAAGGAAATAGCATGTTTTATATGTTTGTTGTTAGAGAATGCCACAAACATAGTGCCGTGACGCCTGGAAAAGGAACGTAACAGAGGATGTAGACTCCAGGCTGAGGCAAGCAAGGCACTCATCCTGGGTGCAGATTTTAAGGGGGTGTCAAAATTGATACTCTACTTGCCCTATTCCCTTTGGTGGACTCTCTAAAGAATTGAATTAATCTGCTGTAAACAGGGTTATAGATAGTAGAGTTCTCAGGCTAGGGGCTAGGGAGGCTGTCTCAGTTGGTTTTTAGTTTAGAATGGGGACATCTGGGATAGAATTATGTCACATATAAGTGACTCAACAGAATCTTTGAAAATGTAATGCAGAAATCCTGCACTTTCAGAAAGGTGGTTAGAAAATGTAAGGTTAACTTCAGCATGTGTGGTAGATCACATGGTGGCCTCCAAGGAGTGTGACCATGTCCTAATCCCTGGAGCCTGAGAATGTGACCTTATTTGAAAAAAAAAAAAGTCTTTCAGTAATTAAGCTAAGGATTTTGAGATGAAGAGATCATCTTGTATCATCCTGGTGGGACCTAAATCCAATGACGAGTGGCCTCCCGAAGGTGAAATGGGGTAGATTTCGCACACAGAAGAGGAGAAGGCCTTGAGGACAAGAGGCAGAGGCGGGAGCGCTGTGGCTGCCGCCAGGAAACACCAGGAATGCCACAGCCCGCAGAAGCCGGGAGAGTGTTTTCCCCAGAGCCTGACAAGGAGCACAGTCTGACTTGCACCTTGAGTTTGGACTTCTAGCCTCTGAACTGTGAGCAAATACATTTCTCCTGTGTTAAGCCACCGAGTTTGTGGTAATTTGTTACAGCAGCCCCAGGAAATTAATGCAATGTGGCAATAATTGACAACTGCTAGCGCAGATACTAAGATTTTCATGTTAGTAAAGGGGCTACTCGAGGAGTGTTTCATCTATACACTGAAAAGCCTTGGAGCTTGCACTGACAATGGGCCTTAAGTACAGTGATTATGTAACTCATTGACCAAACCAGAACACGTTTTGTGAGAGAAGGGGGTACTGCCAGTGGTTACATCTGGACAACTGGCATAAATCCTGGACCAAGTGACCTGTGTGATTATGGCTTAAGCTATTAATTTCCAGAAAATTGGTCACTGGTGAGTCTGGTATTGGAGCCACAATCTCAGTGTATTAGTTCAAGTAATTTGAGTGTGTGATGAAAATGCTGCGGGGCATTTCTGTTAAACACATCAATTAGAGAAATGAATACTGTGGCCTTTGAAGCAAGGATTTGTGTTGCAGAAGTCACCGAGCAGACAAAAAGCAGAGTCTCTGACTGCTGGGGAGGAAGAACTCTGGAAGCCGGGAGCACCAGCAGTGCCTGTTTTGGAACTTTGGCAGGCACCGCACAAAGGTCCTGGGCCAACTCTCCAGCTTCTTCAAACATGGTGTAACTGATACATTTGTGCATGTTTGTCATTAGCGGCGGCATTTGCCATTCTGTCTAAGTCTCATGGTGTTTTAATTATTAAATAGCCTTAGGAGCTTCAGCATTTGGGCAAGAGAAGTAGAACAAATATATTTTCTAATACTGTGGAGTATACAAGATCCTTGTCTCCATCCACTTGGTAGGAAAGAATTGTAACTTCATAATCCTACAATACCATATACTTGTGTTGTTATACTGTGTAACCATGACATTGTTAAACAGAACAATTAATTTTATGTTTTGGTTTAGACATCTAAGTTCATCATGAAAACATAACACTTTAAATTTTTGTATTTATCTGGTTTAAATGGTGCTAAATATGCTATAGCAATGCTAAAAATTGTTTTCTATATTTCTAGGGTTTATCAGTGAGGAATATTTAAGACTCAGCAATTCAATTAAAAATATTTCTGTGCAATGACTATGTGCTGGGCACTCCGTTAGTGCTGTGGATACAAAGATGTGAGCACGTTCTCCATCTGTCCACTTTCTGCCCTCTCCTCCCTGCTCTGGGCCTTGGGGGTCTCACCTCCACTGTGGCTCCCTTGTCTTCTGGCTTCTGGTTAGGGTCAGCTATGCCCGTGAAAGCTGTCAGCAGCTCTGTTCATACCGCTTTCTCTGATTCCAGGAGGGTGGCAGTAACTGATCTGGTCTAGAAGTGATAAATGTGGCGGGATGGGAGGAGTGAGAGGAGAGGGTGGGTACTATATGATTTCATTCACTTTCCTAAACCCTGCTCACATCTTTGTAAATAGTCCCTTTGTTAAACTTGCTCAAAATGACTAATTTGAGGGGCTGGGACCCTAGTAGATGAAGATACAGACTCACCATCAAGGAACTCACATTTTAGCTGGAGAGGCAGACGTATAAACAGCTAACTGTAACATAAAGTTTTCACTAGTAACATAAAGTTTAGTAAAGGCCTGTGCAAAGGGTTGTCGGAGCACCAAGGAGAGAATGATGAAATTTCCCCAGAAAGGCAGAGGTGCAGAGAGACAGGATAGTCTTCACCCAGAGGTAGCATCTGGGCTGCTGGGGATTCCGGGGTGCGGAAGTCCCTTGCATCTTTTAGAGACCTCAAGACCTCAACCTCAGAGACCTTGGGCTGGTTGGGTGAACATGGTGGCACCGGCTCAGGAAGAGAGAGGAAACTCCTAAAGGCCCCTAACACTATTTTAGAATAATGTTACATGATGAAAGGAGCAATGAACCTGAGTTAGAAAGCCGTTTGAGTCCTAAAGTTGTCACTAACTGTCTGTGTGGACACAGGCAAGTTTCCTAACCTCGCTCAGTCTCAACTGCCTTGTCTGCAATGGAGAAGATAATCCCTACCCTTTCCCTCAGAGGATTTCTGTGAGGCTTAAAATGAAATAGTGTTCGTAAAAATATTATGGGACTAAGCCACCGTACCAATGCGGAGCAGGTAGATGTAGGGAAATATGAAATGAGATTAGCCACGGGTTGATAGTAATTGAAGCTAGACGATAGGTGCATGAGACTTCATTATACTGTTTGCTCTACTTGTGTGTGTGTGTGTGTGTGTGTATGTGCAGAATGTTTGAAACAACTGACTTGCAGAGAAGTTGCAAAAAATTCCTGTGCACCTTTTACTTAGATTCCTCAAATGTTGATAACACCGCTTCTGCCTCGTCATGTTCTATGTATGCATTTGGATGCATTTATGTGTGTACGTGTATTGTTACTCTGCTGAACAGTTTGAGAATGTTGTAGACATGACGGCCTTTACCTGTCGTTCCCACAAACAAACTCATTCTCTTACATACCCATAGTACAATGATCACATTCAGGAGATTAACACTGACACAGTACTATTACAGTATCTAATCTACATAGCTTACTCAAATGTCACCAGATGTCTCACTAACATCCTTTATTGCTAAAAAATATTTTTTTTCTGGTCTGGAATCCAATCCAGGACCACAGATTGCATTTCGTAGTTGTTTGATCTCTTTAATTGCCTTAAAACTGGAACAGTTCCTAAGTGTTTCCTCATCTTTTATGACTTCATCTTTAAAAAATACACAGGCCATTTATTTTGTAAAATGTCTCTCAATTTAGGCTTGTCCAGTGTTTCCGTATGATTAGATTCCGATTATACAGTTTCGGCAGAAGTGTCATAGAAGCTGGTTCTTCTCAGTGAATCACATCGAGTCATATCACATGTGTCTGTCCCATTACTGGTGTGTAACTTCACTTGCTTCAGGTAATTTATGCCACAGAAGTAACATTTACTCTTTGTCATGAATAAGCATCTCGTGGGGAGGTAATTTGTGTTCCTATTCTTTTACATTTTTATAATAAAAATGAGGACTCAAGAGTTCAGTTCTAGGTCAGTGCGATCTGGGGCATCAAACGGACAGTCACAGGTGAACATGGAGCTCAGAGGAGTGTTCTGAGATGGTGAGTGTGGCACAGTAGCGACGGTAGATGGAGTGGATTGTAGGGAAAATAGTAGATAAGCAAGTCAAGAGCCTTTGTAGAAATCTTTTATAAATGTTGTTGTGAGAAAGAGCAAATAATAGGTTTGGTAGCTGACATGATGTCCTTGTCAGCTACCAAAGGAAATAAAAACTAAAACTAGAGAATATAAGGTCAAGAAAGGACTTTTTTAATGTCGGGAAACATACGGACATTATTATTATACGGTGGTAGGGACGCTGCAGCGGGAGCGGTGCGCGGAAGCCGAGCAGGCTCCGGGGAGGGTTGCGCTCCAGTCGGAAAGCACGGCTCGCTGCGTGCCACGCTGCGTGCCAGGCCCCGCTGCGCCACTCGCTAGCCCCGTGGCGTCGGTAAGTCAGACTCTTTGCACTTCAGTTAACTCATTTGAAAAGCAGGCTTGTTACAAGGATTGAGTGAGATGATGTTTATAAACAACACAGTACCTGCTCCAAGTAAGCACCATGCAAGTGTAAAGTTAAATATGGCGTTATACTCACTGTCATTTAATATCATAGAATTGTTTTAGGTCTGAATTGTGGGAGTATTTTCTTAGGTCTTCTTTCTCTTTAATTATATCTGATTTGACATTGAACCCATATTTTGAGTTTTTAACTTCAGTAACTATATATTTACTTTTTAGTTCTATTTAGGTTCTCCTGTTTAAGATAGTGTTCTTTCTGTATATTTTGTTACCTTTTACCAAATAATAAAAGAAGTACATATTTAAAATAAATATAGTGTCCTGATTGTTCATATGGTTTCTATTATGGCTTTTAATTTTTTAATTATTTAAACATAGTTATTATATACACCCTTCCTAATATTTCAGTTTGGTGGAGAGCACATGTTTTCCTGTATATTTATATCTGCTGACTTTCCCTTATGGTGACTCATTTTCTTTTGTGGTTTGTAAATTTTTACTGTGAGCTCATCTTTGACTGAAGTTGTTTGTTTCTGTGGGTGTCCCATGAGCCTTGATAGGGAATGGTCCCTGCAGACTTGTTTGGCATTTTCTTTTGCCAAGTGTTCCATGGATTTCGCTGGTCTGGAAACCATTTTTATGTTAAGTGTGCAATTTATGATCCCATAAATTGAGACTCTGTAGTTGCATTTGGCTCAGGGTGGGATTTTATTTCTCCAAGGAGGATTTTTTTCGTTTATTTTATTTTCATTTTTAACTCAAAGCCTTCTCCAGAAACAAACTAGTAGTAGAGTTTTTCTAGAATTTCTTTCCAGAGACTTAGCTATATAAAGTATTTCCCAGTTTTAGCTCCCTACTTTGCAGGGACCTGAGACCTATTAAAATGATCTTCTTGGGGCATGAAAACCTCACCCTTGTGAACTTATATCTGGGTTGGAAGTCTACCTGGACCACCAGAGGCAGCTGGTAGGACTACCACTCTGCCTGGCCTTTCTCGCTCTCGCTGATAACTGCAGAAAAGTCCATTTGTTTGTCCAATCTTGGCTGAGTGTTTGCAACTTTTTGTTACAGTTTATGTGTTTGTAGAAGGGATAGTTTTTTTTTTTTAAGAAACAACTTTATGAAACCCCTCACCACCTTTCCTGTTAAGAAATCGTTGAAGACCACATTACGCTTTTCTGTCAGTACTACTCCTGAGTAACTGGATTGTTTTACTTTTATGGGAACGCCGAATTGAGTAGCTCCTCCTCCTCCTCTTTGAATGGACTGGTACAGCATTTGGAGCCAAGTTTGTGGCCCAATTCTAGTAACAGTGTGAGGTTCTCGGCGTGCATTACTGGATTCTGACCTCACTCGTGACTTCATCTTATTTTCTGTTTCAGTCTCACATGTTTAACATGTGCCTTCTCCTGCTATATTTTCCCTCTGTAAATGATGTCGCATCTTTGATGGGGTTGGGTGAATGATGTGTCAATGAATGAATAGCATTAATGTGCAAGGCACCAAGTTATCTGAATGACAGAATGAATTTACCTTTGTGAGTTTCTATTGCATGCAAAAGTGCCACAAGAAAGATAAATACCAGAGAATAATAGGCCATTAAAAATAATTATAATCAAAGAATATTTAAATAAAGGGGACACATGACAATAAGCTATCTAATTCTCTACTCCTCACATATACCAATAGTAAATGAACCATAAATCAATGATGATTATCTCTTTTGGGCAGAACTCTGGTTAGTTTTTATTTTCTTCTTTATTTTCTAAAATTTAAGCAGCGAACATATAGTTTTATCATGATTGTAAAATGGAGGAAAAGATGAATACCACTGTAACAGGACCATAGGAGGAAACAGCACCTGCCCCCAAAGGTTCAAATGAAGAGACTTGACTGACAGATTATATACAGGGGTGTGTGCTAGGTTAAAGGAATCAACAAAGGTTGTTCAGGCTCCCAAAGACTAATAACAAACAGAGATATTGCTACCTTCAGGGTATTGGAGGTGTAGGAAATAAAATAAACAGAATTATAATAATTATATTAATCGTTAATGGTACCTAGCATGCACTCACCCTGTGCCAGACACTATGCTAATTGCTTTACATGAGAAATTGGATATTTCCTTTTTAAATATTAGATAATGAGGCAGACCCATGGACCCCTTCACAGAGAGTTAGGTGTATATGTGCAAATCCAGCAGACTTTTGGAGGAGTAACTGCAGTCTGCTCAGGTACTCTGAAAATAGGCAGCTCTAAGGATTGAGTAGCTGCCATTTTGGGTTTCACGTTCATTCAGTGCAACACCAGTTACTGCCAGCGCAATACTGGCCTCATGGTCAAGCCAAAGCCACTTCACGTGTAAACAAAACAAATGCCCAAAGCCCTGCCCCGGAATAGTTTAAGTCCTTGCAGGAGGAGAGAAGCTCCTTCCACTTGGGTGTCCTGCTGGTTGTCTCTCATGGCTGTGGCCCATGGCCAAACCTAAAAAGTGAGTAAAACAAAGAAGACTGCTGAGGGGAGCGTATCGTTAAACATTTGGCACCGTAGAAAGGAGAGAGGAGGCGCTTGCCTGTCTACCGATGTGAAATGCTGTTGCCGCCTGTTCAAGCTGCGTCTTGCCCAGCACTGGAAGAAGGAAGGTGGTGGGTGCCATGCCATCAGATATCCTTGGGTCCCTTGATAGGAAGAGAAAAAGCCTAAGTGAGAGGACGCCAAGAGCAACAGGTCAGGTCATTCTGTACAAAGTGGTATGTCCACAGCAAGACGGCAAAAGCTCCTCCTCCCGTCACCAGGCCTCTCTGGTGCACAGCGTGGTGGAGGTCAGCCCAGCACCGAGTCTGACTCATGTGCCCTCACCACATGCAGACTGGAGAGGACCCTGGGGGCTTGTTCAGGGGCCTCCAGATGCAGGTCGAGAACATCCAGTTTTGTTGCTCACAAACGGTTCCTTATAAACAAAGGACACTATATTACAGCTTGGGTTTTGACTGGGCACATGACGAGCCACCATTATTGCTCTATCCTGATTGAAGTGCCCAGTGAGCCATGGATCCTGAGGAACACGAGAAAGTCAATCCTGTGACATCAAAATGAAACAGGAAGAGAACCTGTGAATGCCACTGGCCCACAGCCCAGAGAGTACAAGTAGACACAGGGCTTTGAGATTAATCTGATATGGCTCCCTAGGACCTGGGACCAGCACCATGGGTGGGAGCAGGAGAGGGGCTTTCTGTTTTCGCAGTGCTTCAGGTCGGAGGTGTGGGAGCCAGGGATCTTGGGCTCTAGTCCCAACTCAGCCTCCAGCTTGTCTTAAGTCTCATGGAGAAATAGCTTCTCTGGCCTCAGTGTCCTCGTAATTAAAATGATACAGTTGTGCAAAACAGGCTTCTAAGAACTTTCCCTGTAGGAGGTATAGCTCAATATACACACATGACTTCCAGAGCCTAAGGTGGTGGCACCTAAAACACGAGTTCCTGGTCTCTCTGCTGCTGCTGGAGTCCTTTGAGGAAGGAGCAGAGAGGCTCAGCACCAGATCCCTGGTATAGGATGTCCATGCTGCCTGGGGCATGTGGGATTCTGACCTCTAGCTGTGGTCTAAGTGAGCTTTGCAAATGGCAGACAAGCTCTCACTAGCTTACCCTAGGCTGTGGCAGACATCACTAATGGATCATATTGTTTTTCCAAAACTGTTCTCAATCTGGAGCTTCAAGCAAACACCACTAATGAATCAGGGTAGACTTGCTAGATAAAACGAATTTGTCATCCCTGCTCCCCTCTCTTTCTTTCCAGTTTAACATTCTTTATTGAGTAGCATCATGATGAATTGGCTTGGATGGAAAATTCAGCTATTGCATGAGATTACCACATTTTAATTAGGGCTTTAAGTAATTGGACTCTTTAGGTAATAGGCTGTGTGTTTAAAATATTATATAAATGAGTAAATCTGTTCTCATAATTTAGCACTAGAAAATAAAGATGCAGTCACCACAGAATCATGGCACGTGGAGAAGAGAAACGGTAAACGTGTGCCTGGACAGCCCTTTGGTCCCTGGAAGAGACGCAGCGCAGTTACTCATAACATTCAGTGATAGTATTTTTTCTCAGTTCTGAGCAATGGTGTTACTTGCAACTCCTTTGGGAGAGTTCTATAACCTAATGCAGTTTTACAACATTTGGCTCTAATTATCTTTTAAATTAATTTAATTCATTTGATTTAATTTAGACCGCTTTGCACCAAGCTAAGTTATCCGTCCATCCCTTTCCTTTTAAATGCACACAGCAACTATTGGAAGGCAGCTATCATGTCCTTTCCCAAAAGTCACAGTAGGGTTAAAAATTCTTTTGGGCTTGCACTGTATGATCTGCTCCGATGTTTGGTGCTCTTTCCAGAATCATTTCTAGGTTATCTACATTATGAAGAATGGCATCAGATACTTGGGAACTTTTTCCCTCTCATTGTTACCATACAAAGTTTGTATAGGTTTTTTGAATTTTGTCTGGTAGAACTTTGTTTCACTTTTCATATTCTTCACTCACTCAGTGATCATTTCTGCTGTAACTTGTAGTGAGGACCCGGAGCTCAGCTGAGGCAGCTGGGGTCATCAGAAGAAGCCAGAAGACATGTTTGCATTGAGACACAGCAGAAGACCTGGGAGAAATTGAGAACGTTGAAGGGCTTGATTGCAGGGCTTCTCCACTCTGACTGATGCTCTTGAATAAAAGGGAGGCAAAAGGTGCCCAGGTCTGGACAGAGAGCCCAGGGCGTGGGCACGGAGTGTACCTTGACAGCAGAGAGCTGAGGTACCTGGGCCATGTCCTGACATCAGAGTCGAGGCTGACCTACTGTGAAGCTAATAGAGCTTAGGCTTCAGGGCCCCTCCCTTGAATGGACCTCTTCCAAGACCCCTGCAGGGGCCTTAGAGATGTGCCCACATGGTCAGAAGTTCTTGTAAACTATGCATCCAAAAAAAAGGAAAAAATATTTTAAGCACCATCTGTCAAGACTTCTGTCTCTGTCCACTCTCACTTTGCCTCTGTCCTCCTTTCTTTCATGTGAATGTGTTGAGTGCTCATGGAGTTTCGAGGTTCCATCTAAGGGGAAGTTGAACTGAGGGTATGTTTAGTTGGGTAGTGGGATATATTTATGAGGTTCACAGTCACTTTTCTGTAGGGTCTAGTGGCTGTGAGCTGTCCCAGTGTGGGGGGTGCCGTGCCCTCACACCGCCTTAGCTGCTGTGGTATGATGGGACAGGACCAGAGGCCGCATTGTGATAATGACATGTCCTGTGTCACCCACACTGGTACAGCCCAATAGTGGAGGAGAACCTAGGGTTTGAACAGGTGGAGGCAGGCACGGGTCTGTGGAAAACTTTCGGTTATCAGACATGGAGAATGATAGGTAGAGGATTCTATTTTCAGTAGCACCTGGTAAAAAGAAAAGTGCTCTCTTAGGAATAGACTCAGTAATCTAATGTATAGAACACTAGAATTCCTGTACAGTATTTTCCTTTGTTGATGGGAATCCATGAAATGAACTGATCAGCTTTCTTGTGCTGGAAGGGCTATACCAGCAGTACATACAGGAGAAGTGTCCGTGTGAAGTTATGTACTTTATGCATCTTAATATACTGCACCATGTGAACAGAGTCTTAATACGTCTTACCCTAACACAGTCTAGTAGTTCCGGAAGAAACAACGTGCAAAACAGTCGCCAACACTAGCGATCTAGGGAAAATCCCCTGCACTCGATCTCTGGTGAGCCAGTGTGTGCAGCAGAAGAGAGAGCGGATTGAACAGCAGCGCAGCTCGGCACACAGAGCAGCCTCAGCCATTCAGTCACCTTTGAGCTGCTCTCGTGATGCCCTAATTTGTAGTTAATTCGGTATTGTTCTTCAGATTTATTGTTCATACTAAAGTTCAAATACAGTAAGAAAGAAGTAGCCTCGTGGAAACCCAAACTGCAAGCTGAAAGAAAGACTGGCAGCCTTTAAAGTGACCAAAAAATCTACATAGCACAATGGAAACCTAAAAAGAAACCCTGGTGGTGAACACCCATGGAGATAAGGATAGAATGAGTTAATGAAGCCAAGGAAATATAGAGAATGAAAATCACATAGAAGAATTTTAAAAGATAATGAAGGCCAGGCCAAGCCACTTTTAAATAAGAAAGGAAAAAAAAAAGAAAGAAAGATTAAAATAAGAATGAAGTAAAACACAGCTTCATTTTGTGAATTCGCTGACTTATACACTGTGATCTCTCTTTACGACTTGTTACAATGACCAATAATTTTATTCAATACCATTTAATGGGGATATATAGTTGTTTTATTTCTTTTTTCCCCAACATTGTCATCCCAATAACTTTTATAGAAAACCAAATGGTACACACACAGAAAATGATGTTTTGAAAATAGACATTCTGGAAAAAATCTAAATGATCAAAACTGTCACGAGATTCTGGTTGGCCTATTCCAAAACTGCATTTGCCGTTTTGCTTGTAAGCTGTTCCGAGATCAGCCAGTCCTTGTACCAGATAGTTTTTAGACTGGATGGAGTGTTGAGAAGCTTCAGCAGTCATAAAGATTCTACAAAGCACTAGAAGGCTATGTTTAGTTGGATCACATATGGATCAAATAAAAATGTACTGTGTCTCAAAGAGCAGGCAAAGAAATAAAGTATAATTTTGATTGCTAAAGAGTTGTGTTTTTTTCCTAATGAAAACTTTGTTCTCCTGAGGTTGCAGCGAAGAGTGGCTTTCTTCAAATAATGAAACTTTCATGGGAATCGTTGAGCTAATTACTAAATTTGATTCAATTTTGAGTGAGCAATTGGAAAGTTTTAAAAAGAGACTTGCTTATCCAGAATAGTTTACAAGATATTAATCAAAATAGCTGGAAAATGTATACAAAGTGAATTAGACAATCAAATAAATAAACCAGAAAACAAACACGTCTCCACTGGTGTGAATTCTCCATTGGCTCTGACAAATACTTTGTCAGTGGCAATTGTTACTCATTCTTCTTATAACAAAAAGCTCTAAGCATGATTTTTAATTGTTTTTTCCAATTGAAAACCATTTATCTGTGACTTTATTCAATAAAGTAAAAGAAATGGTCAGTCATGTGACAACATATGAAAAGTGAATACAAAGGGCAGCAAGCATTCTTTGAAAATATTAGTAGTTAGAGTATATGACAAACACACCTTGTTCCCTAATCTCTTCAGATAAAAAGCAGCCCCCGTCGTGCTGAAGTTGTTGATTACTGCAGTGTTTCTGCAATTGTCAATGTGCTTGCTTTCAGGTTTGTCTAGTCCAGTGTTTCCTAACAGAAATAGAAGGCAAGCCATATTAAAATTTTCTGAGAGTTACATTAAAACAAATAAAAAGAAACAGTTAATTATCTTAATGATATATTTTATTTAACCACATGGATCTTAACCTATAATCAATAAAAATATTTAAACTTTTAAAATTCTTTTATTTTTGTATTTAAGTCTTCGAAACGTGGAGTGCAGCTCACTTCACAGCACGCTCAATCTGCCGAGCCACATTTGTAGTTGGTATATTCTGAACACACAAAACAAATCAGATTTTTCTTTAAAAGATCTACATTCAATGAAACAGTTTGCCCATTATAGTGTTCAAGTCTTTGCATCAGGGGTACTAGTTAATAACAAGCTAAATTCACTGCAGGGCTGGGGCGGAACCTCTCTGGGGTAGTGACAATAAAAAGGCGCAGATCCGTGGGGCCCATGAAGGAGTGGCTAGGCAAGGGCAGCAACAGTGGGGCCACCAGCGAGAGCTGGTGACTAAGCAGCTGGACCACCGGTCCTCAGAGGGGCGCCCTGGGCCAAGTGTACAGGGCTACGGAGAAGATACCAAGGCTCACGGGGGAAAGGAGGGGACCCTGGCAGAGTGACCGATGATTAACCTTCTGGAACGCCAGTGAGGGTGTGCCAGGGCCCCGGATGCTTTGTATTTATAGGACAGCTCACTGAGCCTCAGAGCAATACGCAGTTAGGCGTTATTCTCCTGAATTTATGGCCAGCGCCAGGAAGCTGAGACGGGTGAGCCGTTTGTCAGCCATCACACAGTGGGGAGCGGAATCAGATTTGCACACGGGTCTGGGTTGCTTCAAAGCCTCTGCATTCCACGCTGTGCTGTGTGCCTTTTCAGGAAGAATGGTGTTCCGGAGATTGTGCTGCAGGTGTGAGGGGTCAGACACTGACATTATCTCTCCGTCCATACAGACCCGACTCTCAGGTAGACTTTTTCCCAGGCGGTGATTTTCATACTCAAGTGCCGTTGTTTGGGGTAATAAGAATCAACTCTGAGCACTCTTCAATTAATCAATACAAAGGCTGTAGAGTTGGAGAACGGGGTTCAAATGTTTGCTCTGCCACTTACCAGCTACATTAACTTGAGCATAATGAGTAAAATAGTGGATATAAATATTAGCTTATTGCCTAGTACATAGTGCTCTATAACTTTTAGGTATTATTATTTTCATCTTCAGCACACTTTGTTGAGCACCTATTATGGATGTTCAGTGGTACTCAGGGTTGGCTCTAAAATTTTGATGGAGAGGTTTAGGGGTAGCATTCTAGTTAGAGGGAAAAGACTTGGCAGAGAACTGGTATTAAAGCTGCTTTACATAACGTTCTGCTTGAGAAGCATCAGTTTCACATAGCAACTACTAGGCAGGGTAGACTGGCAGAACGATGGAGGGCTAATGCGCTTCTCACCGCCCCTCGTGGCCACAGCTGTAGGTTCTATAGAGAGAGCATATACATTTCTCCATACCTGCCATTGTGCTAGAAAAGAACAAGGTATAACACCATCTTTAAGAACCTAACCATCTTATTGAACAAGTGAACATGTAAATAAATGACATGGTATGAGATGGACTCCCTGAAGGAGAGACCTTACCAAGCACTGTGCCAGCTCGAGGTGCAAGCTAACAGAGCTTTGTGGAGTTGGGCTCAGTGTCGCAGATTTCCTGTTTGAGCTGGGTCTCATAGGATGTGTAATAATATTCCAAGTGGAGAAATGCAAGAGCCAGCTAAGCAAAGAAAATGGCATGAATAAAGGCCTGATAGCACTTAACGAACCAGGATAATCAGGAAATAGCAACTCAAGGAAGGTCTAGGAGGCAGGCTGCAATTTAGGATCTAGATTAGGGGGTAGACTACCAGGAGATTAATTAGCCCAAGGATACATTGGACCAGGTAGTCTGCCCGAGGAAGGCATTTGGACCCCATCATTTAGGTAATGGCCAGCTCCTGGTAATTTTTAAACAAAGAAAGTCTATGATTGAATCCTTATTTTCAGGCTGTGAAAAGATCAAAGTGTAGTGCCAACTGAGAACCTCTCCAATCATATTAGTCAGAATATGTTAGATGATGCTGCAGGGATTAAAAAAAAAACTTTAAAGGCTTAAAACATTTATTTATTTCTGCCTCCCACAGAACAGGTTCCACATGGGCCAGCAAGAATTTTGCAACACACAATCCTTCAATATTCCATCTTGTACTTAGTTGCACCATTTGGGGCAAGGAGAGAAATAGTCAGCCAGCCTTGCCGATCTCTAGAAGGACTGAGGTTCTTATGAGCTAACAGAATGTTTGGTGAACGTTGTTTGTGGAGTCTCTGCCATGCCAGTAGAAAAAGAATTTCAAAACTCTCTAGGTAGGGCACATGAGAACCATTGGACGGGTGAGAGTGGGGGTAGGTGTAGCACCGAGCTCGTGGTGCTCAGCCAGGGCCAACTAGCCATGGAAAAAATGGTCCTTCTGTAGCCTGCCTGCATGCTTCTTCCCTTTGTCCAATCCCTACTCACAGATAATTGTTGGTAACTCCACTGAGATAGTTGTGGATATGCAAGGAGTAGGCCAAGGAGGAGTCTAGATCTAGTCGGGGCTGGGACGCCCTGGTGTGTGAAGACCCAAGGCCACCGTGAGTTATCAACCCCAGCAGCTTTTCAGGAATGTGGATGCCATGCGTCCATTTCCCTTCTCACCTCTCTGAACTATCTGTGAGGGGAAATGAACTAGGCAACCTCTGGATGAGAGGAGGAAAGAAAGGGGCAGAGAGGGGAGAGAGAGAGCGAAAGAACAAGACACCTTATACTGGGAAGACAATAAAACCACGTTACTTGTGGTTATTTGGAGGTAGTGAGATTATGGATTACCTTTTCTTCTACTTCCTTTCTCTTCTGGGTTTTCACATTTTAAAACTAAATATTAATTCGTTTTTGTCATTTAAAGGCAACTTGTTTTATTTAAAACACAATATGGCCCTGGCCAGTGTGGCTCAGTTGATAGAAGCGTTGTCCTGTAAACCGAAAGGTCATGGGTCCAATTCCCGGTCAGGGCACAAGCCTAGATTGTGGGTTCAGTCCTCCGTCGAGGTGCAAGAGGCAACCGATTGATGTTTCTCTCTGAGATCCATGTTTCTCTCTCTTCCCCTCTCTAAAGTCAATAAGCATGTCCTAAGGTGAAGATTAAAAAATATATATAAATAAAAAAATGGTATGGAAAATTTACTGCTTATTCTGACAATAGCTCTGTGAGGGTCACTCAGGATATTGATTTACAGTATGCAAGTAAAGAATAGAAAAGATTACCAAAGACTTTTCTCAACTTCTCTGTGAAGGAAATGGTAGACTAGATCAGGGACCTGATGACAGAGTTTGGACCACTGCCTGGGAAGAGGGTCTCCGGGGCAGGGGATGGAGCCTGGCCTTGGGCACAGGGGCTGCTGGCCCACTCACAGCAGTGAGGACAGAGGCTGAGTCGTGAGGGACAGAGCCACGTTCTGCCCTCCCAGGCCTGCATGCTCAGGGCTGGGTCAGCATCTGAGTCCTCCACCTAGGTGGAGAAATTTCTCTCCCCTCTGCCCTTGACTGAATAATGAAAGTAATTGCTTTTGATTGCTAAGAATCTTATATTAATATGAATACTTAACAAACCCCTGTAAAGACAAAAAGGATGTGCTAATTAGCGCCGTGACAGGTGTTAGCAGCACAGGGGCGGTAGTAATTTGAACAGACATGAAGATAGACACTGGAAGGACAAGAATTTTGGAGCTCATAATTGAACTAATGCAAATTATTTTCTGAATCAAGCCAGGATGGTAACTTGCGGTTATGTCACTGAATGTTCTGTCCCTCTGTGTCACTAGGGAGGTTAGATGGTTGTTCTGATTTCCCAGCTGTTTCTAAACAGCTGTTTCTGATGAAATGAAAACTTCAGAATATACTCTGAACTGAACCCACACCACTGCAGACAGTTCTTGCTTCAAGCAGCACTGGGGGAGTGGAATCCTCTTATCACCTGCGTATAGCACATTGATTTCGTTCCTAACAGAAAGAAAAGAAAACATGCCAAGAGCTAGAAATTACGCGTGCACCCCCTTCTAAATGCCTGTTTCCCGCCTGCACGAGGGGGAGCGCACTCCTCTCCTTGGATTTATTTCTGTTACTCATTTTACCCATCACCATGAAGATATTTCTGGTTATGCTTCTCACACTTGCTTCAAAATATTTGGGGTAGCCTGGGTTGTAAGGCTGTAAGAATCTTGTCGTAATTAACTATCACTTTAAAAGTATTCTATAGCTATAAATGCTGATAGCTCAACTGTGATATTGTGTGCATAAGAAATTGTTTATGTTTAATTTGTATACTGTTCTTGAAGGGTCCTAAGAAAAATAATATTTTGGAGAAAAGTCAAAGAATTGTCTTTAGTTTCATTTCAATTATCTTAATCTTATGCTAATTAATTTACACATATATATTTTCTAATGGCCATTCATTTATTTACCTGTCTTCCATTTGATTGTATATTAACAACGTATTTAAGTAACCTGTAAAAACATAGTCATCGGTTAAATAACCCCCAAGATGAAAAACAACATAGTGATATGGACGTAAGTCAACCATGCTGGTGAGAAGAATATCAGAACTTATGAGTTGCTTTCACTTTACTTTTAAGCAATACTAGTTCTTCATTCAGACTAGAAATGTTTTACTTTCTTTTGTTTACTCCCACTCCTCCAAATCATCCCTTTCTTCTTATTTACTATTTACTTCTTGGTTTTAAATTATAGTCTACTGCTAATTGAATACTTTTCACCAATCAGACATTGCATGCTGTTAAATTTCTTCAAAAAATATTTTTTGAAAAATCATCATACTGTTCTTCCTGGTTCTCCCTTTCTTCTCTGTAATCTTACGGCACTACTTCCTGCCATTTCATACTTTTTACAGAATAACACTCATTGCAATGGTCTCTGAGCTTTATATTTAGCAAAACTATGCTTGAAAGCAAACTACAAATACTGCGAACTTCCCCCCAAATGCAGTGCTACCTTTAAATCAGCCAATAAAGCTGTATGGGAATACAGGGATTAGGCAATTGTTTGTTCTGCACGGTCTCTGCTGGAATATTCCTGCTTCTCTTCCTAATGGACGATCAAGATAACTTTCTCTTTTCATGGGATAATACTTTTCCTAACTGAGGGCTGTGCCATCACTCACCATCAACAAGGGGAAGTTCATTGATCTGAGGGGAAGCTGCAAAGGATGGTCCATTTCCTTCAGCATTAACACCTCCTTCACCTGTCTCAGTATAAGCCTTCGGGAAGGTGAATAAAAGTAGTTCCGATGGACTTTGATCAAAACATATGTTATTAGGAGAAAAAAATTAAATCCTAAAAGATTCAACCCTTAAGCTGTGGATCTAAACGTTTCACACACACACACAAAAGGTAGAATCAAAGAAAGTGACGGTTGAAAAAGGCCGAGAGATCACCAAGGGGCCCACTCACTTTAGGGACAAGGAAATGAGGTCCAGTGGCAGGAAGGGACTTGCCCAGGCCCCACAGGGAACTCCTGGTAGAGCCAGGGGTGGAACCAGGCACACTCTAGTGTGCCCACTAGAGTTTGTTGGAGATACCAAAATCAGTCTCTTAAAATCCATTGCTGCAATTGATTGTACTAAATCCTTCTAGAAGCCTAGTGATTATCCTAAAATTCACTAAAAGAAGTTGGAGGATATATTTTCCTATTGTTTTGCTGCCATAAAAGTGTACTTAAGTAAACATTAAGTTCAGGCTGTCAAAAATGTTTGCATGATTTTACCATGGTTTTGCGTCTTTTCAGTGTACTTGCAGTCTGCCCCAGCTTGTTGCAGTAAAGGTACATTCAGTTTCTCTTCTTATAAATGTGTTTTTAAACAAGCTGGAGTTTGCAAGTAGGGATGTTTTAACAGGAACATTGGGGAGGAAATTCCACATTTCCAAAGCATATCTTCAATACAGAAAAAAAGCAAATGTGTTTATTTTTCTTCGGGATTTGATGTTTCTGTGCAGGTTGTAGTCATAGCACAATATATGGAAAACTCAGGGGACTTCATTTTAGCAAATGGAATAAAATGGAACAGTTATCTAAAGGAACAAGATACCTGGGCAAGAGCCCCAGCACCTGGCCTTCCGAGACACACAGCCTCATTTGGAATGGCCCCCTTCCTGTGTGTGCCGTGAGTGTGACCTTCAAGGCAGAGACTCGGTGTCCAGAAATCTCACTGCCTGTGCTGTCCTATAATGAACCCTGAAGTCTGTCTTAAGCCCCCATGCTTCCTGCAGGTAGGAAATACAGTCAATTCCAATGACACTATTACCACAAGGCTTTTTCAGACATTTTCGGATTTTTCCTGGCCCCTTTCTGCTGCTCGGACAGATGCTGTGAGTTCCAGAGTCTTGTCTAGCATCGCAGCCAAGGCAGAGGTGGCACATGAGAAAACTCAGGACCTCAGGTGGTTCCCCATTCTGCAGAGGCGTCCAGTGAGGGGAGCAATCCTGCCTTGGCCTGGGGTGTGGGCTTCCCTGTACACTGGCCCCTGCTGGGGTAAATTCATCCCCAGCTTTCCCTGGGCTATAAGATGCACCCCCTTATCTTGGCCAAGGGATGCTCTTCAGATTTCCACAGATCAGACTACTGGCTTTTTTCTAAGTATATGTTCCCATTTCTCTGTTTTTCAATCTGCACCATTCTCTCTCTTCCCATCTTACTCTACATTGTATTGTACAATTACACTATTCTACTCTGATAACTGGATATGTTATGTTAAATTAGATATTTTGCTTTCAATCCATATACAATTGGGTCTTCATCTCCTAAAATAATTGATTGTGGAAATGCCACCTCTTTTAAGAAGCTCTATGGTTCCTCTGAGTCAGAAATAATCTCTTTCTCCTCTAAACTTCATATCTTTCATGTTACTCGCCACATATTTTGTATTTTGTTTATTTGTATCCTTTTCTAGTTTACCTTCTAGATTCTGAGGTACCTGAGAACAGCAGAGATTAAGTCTTGCTTACTAAAGAATAGTCATAGACTCGAATGCATGGTAGTACTGAAAATATGTTTTCTGAATGGATAAAATGATGATTGTATTAGTCGGCTTTCACTATGATAATGCTATATAAAAAAAATCTGTGTCTCCTAAACACATAGCTTTTCCTAGGAGATCATGGACAGCCTGGTGTAGCTCTTCTCCAGGCCTATGATCAGTTCAGTGCTGCTCCACATGTCTCCTGTCTGGGACTCAGGCTGAAGGAGACATTCCTGTCTGCAATGCTCATGTCCCACGTTGATAGTTTTAAGAAGGTTGGCAGGGAATCTCAAAGGTTCTTTAAGAGTCCAGTTGGAACTAACTCGAGTCACTACTTCCCTCACTACTCTGCCAAAGCAAGTCACCCAGCCAAACCCAGCTTCACTGGGAAATGGTCTTCTCTCCTGGGGGTAGAGGAGGGGTGAGATCATAGAAGTTCAAAGGTGTGAGGGAACTTTGCTGAACAATAATATAATCCACACAGAACAATGAAAAATATAGAATGGCAAAGAAGCAGGTCCACAGGGGAGCTTGAGTATTGTAGCAAAGGTGCCACCAAACTAAGTAACTGCCCCGGAAAAGCGCTTTCACATTAATTTTCCATCCTTGTAGATTTTCTGAATGGGGAGCTGTCATATATATAGCTCTAGCCTGCATGGAAAATATGCATCAAAAAAGTCATGTTGGTCTAGTCAAGATGGCGTCACAGGTAAACAGCTTGTGTCCTTGCACAACCACGTCAGACGTGTAACGAAAATACAGAACAACTATCACTCAGGATCATCAGAAATCAAGCTGAATGGGAGTGCTACAGCTGCAGAATTAAAGAAATCACATTGAGACTGGTAGGAGGGGCAGAGACATGGAATGGGCTGGTCCCTCACCCACGTGTGGCAGATAAAAATTAGGAGGGATATCTGAGGAATGAGGGTTCCCAACCCTACACCAGGCCCCGTGGCCCAGGGTTACAGTGCCAGGAAGATGTCTCCATGACTTCTAGCTGTAAAAACCAGCAGGGATTGAGACTGTGGAAGACAGACCGCTGGAATCCCAGACAGTTCCTCTTAACCTGTGTACAGACTTACTTGGACTCACTTCCTCTGAGCTCCAGGGCTGGCGCAGCAGATCGAAAGCCATCAGAGACATATGGGGAGGAACTAAATTGTCCAGCATCAAGGTGAGAGCTGGGGGAGGGGGGCAGCTTTCTCCCAGACAGAAGTGCTGGCAGAGACTATTGTTCTTTTTCTGAGCCATTTCCCCCCCACCCCACAGAGCCTGGAGGTGGGTGTTGTATCTGAGACTCCATCATCCTGGCTCACACTGTCTGCTTCACACTGATGATTCCCGGAGGCCCTGCCCCACCTACATTTCAGGCCCACCCAAACTGTTTCCAATGGCTTTTCCATATGAATAGCCTGTCTTGGTCCATGCTTCAGATTTTCCTAAATTCTCTCAAACAAGCAGCATCTTGCTTCAGCATGCCCCATACTTCTTGCTAAATTGACCCAGGTCTGGCAGAAGTAGCAGCTGGCCTTCGTTCTCAGCTTGGCCTCTCCAGAGCATCTCCAAGCCCAGCACAACTAGTAGCCACCTGCAGATCACTTTGTAGCTAATGCTGTGTGACTCCTGACAGAACACAGGTGTTGTCTGACTTTGGACATGCCAATAGCAATCAAGACTCAACTACAAGAGGAGGGTATACTCAGCCCACACAGTGGGCACACCTTGAGTACCGAGCTTGGGTAATAGGGGAAGCTGTGCCATGGGACCCTACAGGATACCTACTGCATTAAGCCACTATATCAAGCCTGGGAGACATACTAACTCTACCTAATACATAAATGCAAACACAGGGAAGCTGCCAAAATGAGGAAACAAAGAACCATGGCCCAAATGAAAGAACAGAATAAAACCCCAGGAAAAGAACTAAACAAAATGGAGTAAAGCAATCTATCAGATGCAGAGTTTAAAACACTAATTATAAGGATGCTCAAGGAGCTTAGTGAGGACCTCAACAGCACCAGCTACATTGGAGGATCCCTGAACAACCAGTCGACTCATCTGTGGCTTGACCGGCAGCCCCAGGAGCAATGTCTGCTCTCACTTGGGTGGAGCTCTTTCTGCCTTAGTTGGAGTTCAATGTCACCAGAGCCTTTCAGCCTAAAATATAAGTATCACTGCTAGTTGTCCTCCGGGTCACATCGCCATGAGAATTTGTTTTCTACCATAGTAAGAAATTATTTAACTCTTTACTTATTATTTAACTCTTAACTCTTTACTCTTAATTATTTAGTCCCAGATAATCTAATTAGGGAAGGTACAGTGCACATTGCCCAGACTTTAAATCAAGTGTCTCCTTTGGAATGGTTCAGACGTACCTGAGACAGCTTGATTATTTCCAGTTAATGTTCCATGACCATACCTGTGTATTCTCAGCTCTCAGGTCTAAACCCTGAAGATATGAAATGACCTAAATGAATATGCTACATCCATAAACTTCCAAGTTTGAAGGCGTTTTTGTAAACCTGAGATCTCTTGAGAGCTCTTTGTAACCAAAATGCAAACAGACTTTGGTATGTGCAAAGCTTGGTTTGAGTTTCAGGCAGTCTTTCAATTAGCAAATTGTAAGCTTACATGGAACTATTACAGGTCATATGATCCTAAATTCATTAATGAAACTGACTGGAAGCACAGAGAATTGAGGCCTTTATTGAGCTCTCAGAGCTACTGAATCTGCTGTGGTCAGATTTATGGATATTAGTTTCACCACCCCTGCTTCCTGTCTTTTTAAGTACATTAGAACATTTAAAAATGTGATGTTGTATGCAAATAGCCAGACTCCATGGGATGACGACTACATTTACTGTCTTAGGCAGGATTTCCTGGAATAGGTCCTGAGACAGAGATTGGCTTCCAGGAGGTTTATGGGGAGTGCTCTCAGGAACCACTTCTGTAAGAGAGTGAGGGATGCAGGCTCCTGCTGTATTCTCAGCATCTGGATGCTGGAGCTTACCCCTAGTTATAGGACAGGGGCTCAGGAGGTGAGGTGGGGCAGGATCTGACGGGGGCAGTTTGAACATACAACAAGAAAACCTCTATGGAGTTAGAAAATGCTGCTGCTATCACTCTGTGACTTGGGTATTAATATTTGTTTAGAGAAAAATAAACTACTATGCAGAAAAAAATGCCCAAAGTCATCATGCTATGGAAATAAATATGATTTTGTTCATTTTTCTTTCTTACTTGTTTTTAAAAAATTATGAAATATTCAAACATACATAAAGCTATGGAGAATAATTTAACACCCAAGTGCTCAAACAACTCAACTTAAAGAAGTCTTAACATTTTGTTGTATTTGCTCCAGATACTTTACTTAAAAAAACTTAAAAAAATCCTTTTACATTATTACTCTGTCTCCATTTCTCTCTCTTTTACAGAAAGAATTCATGCCATAAATGTGTTTATCATTCTCATGACTTTTTGTATGACTTATGAATGTATCCATAAATGGTATATAGTATTATGTAGCATGTTTTAAGCTTTATGAAAATGAATCATAACAGGACAGGACTGAAGGCAAACATCCTTCCCCATAGTCCTCCATCCTTATGGGGGCACATGTCCTGGTTGGGGGTTCAGAAAATGTGAATACCACACCCCTAGGTTATGGCTGCTGAGGACCGCTCAAACCACAAGGACTCTCAGGGCCACGTCATAAGCACTTTTATTCCTGATTTATGTTTATACAAGTAGGAATGCAAATTATGGTTCAACAACTGAAATTCAGTAAGGTAAATCTAGGCACTCCAGCAGTTATGAAAGACGTTATCTTCTTTGAGAAGATGCAGGAAGCCCCTTATTGTGTAGAGGTGTCATATGCAATTTGAAGTCACTTGATGCTGAAACTGCATAATAAGTAGGAGGTCCAAAAGGTTTACCCAACCCAAATGAGGCAAGTTTTCTCAAAAGCCAACTACAACCTGACCTTCGCTTAGATCTTTTAGAGAGATGCTTTATTTTCCCTCATCATCACCAAGGCACACATGCTGGTGCTTTGTGCAAAAAGCGCAATCCTGGGAAATTAAAGATCAAATGTTATTTTTTTCTTCTGAAAAGTTTACAAATCATGACAAATATGAAGATTAGTTTAATAGATACATTGTACCCATCAGTGTTGGTACAATGTGTGGACAACACACATTGTGTCCACTCTCCAGAGGGAAAAAAAGGCTGATTCGTAGCATTTGCTGTTCTCTGTGGTGTAAGTACTTCCACCATTGATTTCAAGTGATCACGGTGACACCATCGGATGGGGCGTTGGGAGGAGATGTGCGCAGCCCACTCTCCCCAGGCGATGCAGCTCCAGCACGCTACTTACTGATGGCACCCAATGGCCATAATGAACAAATACTAATGATATTTTTCACAAAAGAAATAAAACATTATGAATACTATTGAAGTCCTCCTTATTTCTCTCCACAGATCCATCTCTTTACTTTCCTTCCCCAGAGACAACTACTATCAAGAATTTGGTAGGTATTTTTGTAGTCTTCTAGACTACATTTTTATACCTTTCCCAAACATATAAGTAATAAAAAAAATACATAGTTATGCTTTGTATACTTTGAATTTTACATTATGCTATCATATTATACATATTCTTTAACTTCTTGTTCTCTTCAAAATTTTGGTAGGAATTTTGTAGTCTTCTAGACTACATTTTTATACCTTTCCCAAACATATAAGTAATAAAAAAATACATAGTTATGCTTTGTATACTTTGAATTTTACATTATGCTATCATATTATACATATTCTTTAACTTCTTGTTCTCTTCAAAATTGTTTTTGAAATTTATTCATGTTGATATAAATGGATTCACTTCATTTTGTGCTCAATTATATGAAAATATAGCATTTTATTTATCCATCCTCTTATTAATGGTCTTTCAGGTTGTTTCCAATTTTTGCTAATACAAGTGATGTTATAACCACCCTGTAGGTGTATCTCAGTATGTAAAGTTACTATACCTAGAAGTGAAATGAATGGGCTACAGAGGTTGCTTATTTTCTACTTTAGTAATTTTGACATTTTTTTCTCCAGTAGTAGTGCCAATTTATGCTTCTGGCAGGAGTATATGAGAGTTCCTCATTTCCCAAATTCTTGGTATTATCAGATTTTTAAAATGTCTCCAACCTTAGGGTATGAAATGGTATCTAGTTTTAACTTGCATTTCTCAGACTTCCTAGTTAGGTTGCATTAGTGAGGTTTGCTGCTACAACAAATAGACCCCCGGATAGAGAACTTTAAATGGAAGACATTTCTCTCTTGCATAACAAGCCTACATTGGATAGTCTAGACTGGTAAGGTGGCTCTGCTTTACACAGTGCTTCAGGGATCCTTCCGTTTGTTAAATTGCCATCTCTTAGGTCATTGTCCTTGTCATCATGGTTGCAGTCTTGGATTTTTGCCACATACCAGCTTTTGAAAAAAGATTAGAAAACTTCTGACAAAGCAGTCCTTTTACAGGTAATAAGGCATAAGTTACACACATCTCTTCCACTCACATTCCACTGGTAAAACTCAGCCTTATGGAGATACAAGCGCATCCTTAGGAGGAGGCTGGGAAATAAAGTGTCCGGCCGGACAACCGTGTGTCCAGGAGGAAGGGAAGTGGAGTGGGAGACTAGCATCCCTTCTTATGCAAGTGTTTGTCAGCCTTCTGGGCTTCCTTTTCTATGACTCAGCTGGTAACATGTTTTGCCCCCTTTTATTTTGTTTTTCTTATCAAGTTATAAGAATTCTTTATATGTTCTAGTTTGCCCATCTAATTTATACAATAAATTTGACCACTTAAAATGTACCACTGCACATGCATCAGTGAACACATTAAAAAATATTTTAGTTTTTATTTAAAGGCATTTATTTTTTAAACAAGTCTACATTCTTTTTATAAATTAAGGTTCCTTTTATAAAATGAATAATTAACACCAAACCCAGTTTTCTCTTTACTAGAAATATATAATCTTTCTTACTCAGTTTAATTAAAATAAAGTAGACCCATATGCTCTATTGACTTCTTAAAAATTATAGTTTTATGGAAATTCTTTAGGCCAATATAAGTTACTCAAAGTTAAAACTTAGAAAAGTGGGATTTCTTAGATTCCATTGAAACTAGTGAACCTACAAGAAAATCTGAAAACATGTAGGACATTGTCATAGGTTTTCTATTTTATTTTATTATTTTTCCCACTTTTTTTTATTGTTGTTCAAGTATAGCTGTCTCCATTTTCCCTCCTCCACTCCCCCCCACCCCACCCATCCCCACTTCCCACCCTTTTAACCACTTCGAGTTTCCATTTTCTCAAGTGTAAGGATGATATTATTTGCTTTGCCTACAATATGAAATTATAATAAAGATCAAGCAAGATGATGTAGAGAAAATAGTCTATAGAACTCAAAGTTCATGTAATTGTTAGGAATCAGAATCACAAGTAGGATTTCAGTTGCACGCATTAGATTTCATTTGAAATCTCCTAAATCTGCTTATCAGTTCCACTGACACCCTCTATGCTGTCTACACAGAGACTCCATACTCCACATCGCGTCTGATTTCTGACAGTCACTGCCACACACGGTGTAGGTGTGGGTGGGGTAAAAGCCATGTGCCCAACCACAGCTGTGTGAGATCAGACTGTCCTGTGAGTTGCTTGTATTCAGAGCTGCTCCTTTCCTTATGGCAACTGGGAAACTGGCCTTTCAGCCTGTTTTCAAGAGTTTTCAGCCGAGCTCCATCACCTCAAGTTGTGCCTTGGAGTTTCTTTCCATCACTGAGTCAGGCCAGCTCAACTTGTCATTCATCCCTGCCTTTACTACAGGCAGTTCTCAGTGTACTGGAATTCCGCATCTGGCTGTCCCACTCGTGAAAGCCCACTGGAGTCAGGAGGGCAGCCTGGGAATGATGTCTCCCTGCCTCAGCCCATTAGCCCCCTCCCCAGTGTCTCTGCTGCAGCGCCACCCAGCATGGCGGTCCTCAGGCTTGGCCAGGGGAAGAGAGGGCTGCTGGGAGCAGAGACCGGGAGAAACAAGAATGCCCTGGAATGTGGCTTGTGCTTCGTTAGTGATAAACAAACTTGAAAAAGTTAGAAAGGAGAATTTTAACAATGTATTGAAGAAGTGAGTATATAGTAAAACTTCCATTAGTTTATTGCTATACTTGAATTTCATTTTGAAAATGAAAATAGCAGTGTTTTTGTGACAAATGCAGGGCCATTGTTTTATGCTGTGTGGACTAAACCTGCAGATGTTAGGTGTTCCTGGTGGGAAAGAGGTGTGAGCTGAGGTGATGTATACTGGCCAAGATGGGGGCATCAGCAGGGCAAGGGTCTCTGTCCTCGCTTTTCCCCAGGATGGGGCTAACATTCCTTCACTTAATAAGTTTTATTGAGCACCTCCTATGGACCACTAGATATCCTAGGTACCGGGGTGTAGCGGAGGCTGAAGCAGGTGAGGCCTTGCTCTCACAGAGCTTCAATTAATAGGATACAGAGGAGGTTAAGGGCAAGAGATCAACAAAGAGACACATGAGAATTAAAATAAATACAAACATGTCAGTTAGTGGTAAATGTTATGGAAATATTTCAAAAACAGTGATGTGAAAGAGACTGGGGACATCAGAGAAGGTCTTCTGAAAAAGTGCCATATAAGTTGAGAAATAAATGGAAAGAAGGAGTAAATCGTATACAACGAGGTGGGAAAAACACATAGGACAGAGGGCTCAGCTAGTGCAAAGGACCAAAAGTAGGACCAAGATTAACAGGTCCGAGGGACAAGGAAGAAGGACTAGTGGGGTGGTGAGTGCGGGTGACAGGGAGGCTCATGGACAGAGGCAGGCCAGAGCTAGATCATGCGAGACTCTGCCAGGCGG
This sequence comes from Micronycteris hirsuta, assembly GCA_004026765.1. Taxonomy (NCBI): domain Eukaryota; kingdom Metazoa; phylum Chordata; class Mammalia; order Chiroptera; family Phyllostomidae; genus Micronycteris; species Micronycteris hirsuta. The sequence goes on from PVJI01000195.1 coordinate 317,397, forward strand.
GGCCAATTCACAAGTCCATAGTTTAGTCCAGAATGGGGTCCACCTTGGGGAAATTCTGGGGCAATGAGGAGGCCATGGTTCTCAGAGTCAGGCAACTTCCAGGTCCAGGGAATGTCTCTGGGTTGGCTCGAAGACCAGTCTTTGGGGGTAAAGGGCAGACACTGGGAAATAGGGGCCATTACTGGGAGAAGTGATTTCCCACTGGGAGGAATGGACTAGCAGGTATTGTGTGAGCTGGTGATGATCTAAGCTGATGAAAGTGAAATCCCAGAACGAGGTAGGACCAACAGACAGACTCTCTAGGTGAACATGGAGTGGGTATATACTGAGGCCGTCAACTGACGTGAACACCACATAAGTATTTGTTCAGCCCCTCACATCCCATACCACAGACCTGGGGCATGAAGCAAGCTCCTGAACCCACGTTCTAGTGTGTGGGAGCTCTAAATGTGCTGTAGGCTCTGACCTCCATGCTCACTTGGGCTGAGCCTGCAGTGGACAGGTCATTCCAGAGGGAGGTGGCAGTATATAAACCATGGTGGAGCAGACTGAAAGTGACAACCAACAGGGACAGAATCTTGCTTTGAAGGTTATAGTCAAATACAGCATCCTGTCCCTTTGAGTCTGGGTACCACTGAAGCCAAACCTTTCACATTTTTTTGTCATTGTGAGTTAACCAACCACCTGGTAAAGGAACAAGGCGAGAGTTCATTGTGAGTGAGACTTGACTGCATTCTTCAGGCAGATATGCCCTGGAGCAGGCCAGGCACAAGTTGAGGCTTCAAGTGCCATTAACATCTCAGGACAGCAGGAAGGGTCCCTGCCTCCAAGGGGGCACCATGTCTAATTACAAGGTCTTTAATTTTTGTGGCCAGGAAAATCTCCAGACGCCCCAAAGCCCGTACTTTTCTTACTAGATCATCTTGTCTCCCGAGTAAACGTGTCCCTATACTTTTTATTTGTTGTAGTAAAAGTAGTCCATAATCATGAGGAATTGAAATAAGGCCCACTTCACAGAGAGATACTACATAATATTAAGTTAAAATGCATATGTCTGTCTGCTAGGTGGAAACTGTATAAAGAGAAATCTCCCTGACCATATATATCACATGAGGAGATTTCTATAGAAGTTAACAACAAAACCATTATTATTTTCACGAGAAGCACTTGTTTCCGGGTACCTGTGTTCCAGGCACGTGCTGAGCACCTGCTACATGATCTCACTTCCCCTCAATTATGCCATCATTTCTAAGTAAAAGTAATATAATTAAGAAATCACAGGGTTTGGAGGGTCATCTGGTCAGACTTGCAGCAGCTTTTCCATTAATGTAATCTTCTTTACCACGTGGGACTTGGGCAATCACTTATTTGTACTTCCCTTTTTTTATCTTTGGAGGATGAGGGCAGTAACACATTAAACTAAGTGCTGGGTTCATAGACATCAGAGATAGAGGGAGCTTGAGGGGCCTGAGTTAGCCTTCTGCCTTCAGACAGTTATTCACAGGAGAGCAAAAGATGTTAAATCACCTCCTCAAGGCCATCTAGCTAGAAAATGGGAGAACCGATGCCACAGTCTGGGTCTCCTATTAAGATCCTGTCTCCTGTTAAGATCTCCTTCCCCCACACTGAGCTTCCGTGTACGAGTGTCAGTGAGTGTTGAGATGCAGCACATCTGTCCCGTTGTTTCTCCCTGGCAAGTTGTGCTTTCAAAGCACAGAATGAAGAGGTGAGGGTGGAATAAAAAAATGGTTCCTGCAGGTGGTATATTGTGCTTCTAACTCACCAGTTTGGAAAAATTTAGGAAAAGAAGCTGAAAACTGAAAAACGTGGCTCAGAATAAGCACCCCAGTAAGAAAGAGAATCAGAGCCTTCTTATGCAGTCCCGCCTGTAATAACATTCTACCAGATAATGAAACAAATACACCTCTCTCCTGCTCCACTTCTCCTACTCAAGCAGGCCCGCTCCATCCCTCCCATCTGCTAACATCCCAAACCTCAGGACAGCTGGAGGATGCAGTGCAGGATTAAAGAGGGAAGATGCTGAAGGACCTTTCTGCCAGTTTCAAGTGGTTTTCATCGTGCAGAAGCGTGTACGTGTGTGTGTGTGTGTGTGTGTGTGTGTGTGCGTGTGTGTCGGGGAGGGAGCAGTCTTCCTGATGACTCTCCCTGAGAGCCAGTTTCTCTAACCCACTAATGAGGTTTCCTAAATGGCAGAGCAATAGCCTCTCCCTCTAGTTAAAGAGCTGGTCCCCCCAAAATCTCTGGTGAGACAGGAAGATCTGAACAAACATAGACAAGACATTGATTTAATGCATATGCTGACACCCCAAGAAAAATGAGGAGAAAATATTTGGGGAGAAATAGCAGGATCTCCTGAAAGGAAGGAGAAAGTAAAGAAGTGATTTAAAAGATCATGAATTGGCAGCAAGGAATTTATTTTGTAACATTCATTACCATGTCAACCAGAGCATGCAAAGAAGGGACTCTGGAGGCAAGAAGGAAAACACGGAGCTGTAGCCAAAGATCAGGAATCTGACCAAAACATGAAGCCTGCTCACCCAGCTGTGCAACTAGCATCTCCCTACTAAGGAGAGATTGAGGTTCAAACTGCATTTTCCCTGGAATGAATTTATTTACAGATAAGTTATATAGCTATAATTGAGCACATAGATTTAACTGAAATATTTAGTCACAATATTATTTGTGCCATGCCTATTGACTTAAACTTAAATTACTCTTTTGCATTTACTGTGCCATTAGGGAGCTGGGTAGTGGAAGTGGGGTAGGGGAGGAGGAAGGAGATGATGGAGAACCTCAGGATAAGCTGCATTCTGCCCTGACTGGTGTAGCTCAGTGGGTTGGGAGCTGTCCTGTGGACCAGAAGGTCGGTGGTTCACTTCCTGTTCAGGGCATGTACCTGGGTTGCAGGCAAGGTCACCAGCTGGGAGAGGGTGAGATGTACATCAAAGTTTCTCTCCCTCTGGGTCTCCCTCCCTTATCCTCCCTAGAAAATAAATAAACTGCCCTGGCTGGTGTGGCTCAGTTGATTGAGTGCTGGCCTCCCAACCGAAGGGTCGCCAGTTCGATTCCCCGTCAGGGAACATGTTTCTCTCCCTTTCTTTCTCCCTCCCTCCCACTCTCTCTAACAATAAATAAATAACTTATTAAATAAATAAACTCTTATTTTTTAAAACTGCATTCTGCACAGCAAAAACCATCCTAGATTGGGACTCCTTTTAGCTATACTTACTTGCTGGAGAGGAGGGTGTGATGGAGTTAACACCCCCACGTGGAAGTTCCGTTGGCTTATTGGAGGGTTGCTGGTGGACTGAGTCAGTGAGTGAGTCAAATCCCTGCTCCACCCAGGAGGCAGACGACAATAGAGCCTTTCAGGGCACAGGTGTGAGTCATGCTCAAGCACCAGCTCAGGCAGCGCCACACCATGACGTCACCTCTGCTAGCCCGAGGTGCGGCTGTGCAAGCAGTGGTTGAATCTGAATCAAATTCAACTCTGTTAAGTTAACCTTTGCAAGGTCAACATCTGCTCTTGCTTTTTGGCCAGCTGGCAATCTCGAAAATGAATGTAGATGGCTTGGTTAACGAGGCTTCAGTAATAGAGATCTGGGTCCCGACGGAACTTTGCGGCACGTGTTTGAGGACAAAGGGTATTACCTCGTTGGGTTTCTCAAGGTTGTCAGTTATATGTCAAGAATTATAACAGAAAATACCCTTTTAAAAAGGATCCCACAGATAATTTTCATTGAATATATATATGAACAAGTTTGTATACATGTACATATATATACTTACATATACATATACTCACATATATGTTATAGGTGCTTAATACTGCGTATCTGTATCTGCATCTATGTATATAGGTGTATGTGTGTACATACACACAAAGTTGTTCCGTGTAGCATTTCTTGTAACAATACACATCTAACATTCAATGCCCAACAGTAAGATATTTTTAGTTAGATTATGGCCCATCTATCCAGTGGGATGTTATAGAGCTGTGGACAAGAAAAAACTATATTGATAGTATTGGCACATGTGCTATTATTACATACTATTATTTTTTAAATGATGAAGATATGTTAAGTGAAAGAAAACTATGTGATAGAAAAACTATGCAGTAAGGTTCTGTTTATGTAGAAAAAAGGATAGACATAAATATGAATATATATTAAGGCTTGGGCAGTCTATGAAAAAATGGGGAAATAGCCATTAACTGGCTTAGGCTATGGAGAGGGCTGGGAAAGGTAGCGAGGTGGGAGGGAAAATTTGTTAAAATGAAGTCCTTTTTCTTAACGTGTCTTTTAATATATGCCAAACATTTATTCATTTTTAAAGATTTTATTGATTTATTTTTAGAGAGAGGAGAAAGGAGGGAGATAGAGAGGGAGAGAAACATCAAAGCCCAAGAGAAAGATTGATTGGCTGCCTCCCTGCATGTGCCCGAAACCCAGGCATGTGCCCCACCCGGGAATCAAACCGGCAACACTTCGCCTCACACAGGACAGCACCCAACTAACTGAGCTACACCGGTCAGAGCTAAACATTTAGATAAAGAAACACACTAAATGCATCAAATATTCAGAATCCGCACTATCATTACTAAGTCACTGGCTGAAAATGTACTTTATAAATGATTCCAAGTTACCATAAGGAAGGATTCAAATGCCCCCAAAGCAATTCCATTGTTAATGGTTTTCTAATGCCGTGTCTTCTCCATTTTCAAGGAATCAGGACATTCTCTTCCTAGATATTTCCTTTCTCAATAATTCAGATGATCATTGATCTAATAATAAAAGGAAGCTCTTACAGACTCTGTGTGCCAGATATTACTCATGCTTGATAAATTGCATGCCCAAGGGAATATGAAAAAAAGCACATCAACAAAAATAGAATTTAATTCACATTGATTAAAACAATATGTGCTAAACAGCTCTTTTTGTTGGAGAGGAAAAGTAGTAACATCTATCAAAAAGTCTAACAAATGAATATAGGAGATTGTGATCCTTGTAGAGTTCAAGTATTCAATGAACTCTTAAAAATTATTTATTTTGTATCAGACATTATGCTGAGGGCGAATAGCAGGACAGTGTAGTGAAAGGAACAGATAAGTTAAAATAGTAATCACAATGAAATGCAGTAAGTGGTAAAATAGGCCAAGAACAAAGTACATGTAAGCAAGTTCAAAGAGCATGTGAACCTGAAAGAAGGAGGTATTGAGGGAAAGATTGGAATGCAGCTATTCCTGGGTATGAAGGATCCTTATTTCAGGCTGCCTCTCAAGTGGCCTACTTACCACGTCCACTTGGCTATCTAGTAAGCATCTCAAACTAAATACACCCCAAATTGAGCTTCTTATTCACACACACAGCCTTCCTCATCCCCTTTGTGGTCTTCCTCTTCTTAATCCATGGCAACCCCATCATTCAGTTGCTCCAGTCAAATGCCTAGGACTCACTATTGATCCTTTCTATACCCCGTATCCAGAGTGTCAGCAAATCTTTTGGGCTCCACTGAAAGGACCCAGAACCTGATCACATCTCCCCAGCTCTATGGCTTCCACCTTGGTCTGAGCCACCATCATCTCTCACGGGGTTGTCCCACTTCCACCTATTCTCAGCATAGCAGACAGAGTGATCTCTTTATATGGTAAGACGGATCATGTAGTTATCCAACTCAAAACCCCCAGTGACCCCCATTTCACTCTGTGTAAAAGGTCAAGTCCTCACTATGACCAACCAAGGCCCTCAGTGACCTGACGCTTCCCCTCCCCTCATCCTGATGACCTTCCCTCTTCTCCTGCTTCTGGCCCACTCTTCTTCACCCAGAGGGTCCTAGCTCTTCCTCCAGGCTTTGGCAGACATGCTTGCTCTGCCCTGCAGTTTTTATTCAATGACCCTTCTCAGCAAGTTTTCCTAATCCCTCGCATAAAATTGCAGTCTCTTCTCTTAGACTCTGTCCTCTTCTTTTTAATTTTTCCATGCCACATTTAACTATCAAACACACTCTATATTTACCTACAACTCATCCCCAAAATACGAGCTCCAGAGGGTAGAGATTTTTGTCTGTTTCATTCCTGCTGTATCCTTAGAACCCAGAATAATACTCAGAATATTATAGACATTCAAAAATATTTGTGAAATTCATGAATGAATTAGGGGTATAAAATGATCAAAGTTGACATTAAAGGGATACACAAAAGTCCAGTTCTTGAAGGTGCCACAGTAAGATTAAGAACTCTGAACCTCAGCAGATAATAGAAGACCACTGGAACAAGAGAGGTGGTGATACCATTTGAGTCACCCAAAAGTAACTCTGAGGTTCTGGTGTGGGGGTTTGGACAAGTGTTTAAATGCCATTAAATAAAGTTAGAATGACCCACAAGGAACTTTATAAAATCCAGTAGCAGTGTCTTCCTGGAGGAAATGCAAACTGGCTGGCTTCTGGACTTCACAAACAATCTCATGCTATGAGTCCGTCTTTACATCTTGTGCAAGTGATTTCCTGCAGCAGATGGTAAACCTACTAAGTTACGGTTCTTTCTGTTCTTTAAATTCATATTCTCTAATATGAATTTGAGGCTAAGCCTGGAAATATGGGGATATTTAAAATAAGCAATTCATACTGAACTTGTAGGCACTCGAAGTGTGTTAGATAATACTGGAAACTTTTATGATAGAGTGCTTCAAGGTCACAGAGGAATTTAATGACCATAAACACAATTCGTGTTTTGCTAAATAGAAGAGGAGAAATAAATAATAGATAAGTGGATGCTGACAAAATACTTGCTAACATTGTATAACATATTAGAATAGACATCAGAAATATTTAGGCTGGGTATTTTTTATTTAAATAAAGGCATCTTAGGATATGCTTTGAACACAGGTAGACTTTATTTGCATATTAAATATGTGAGCATCCCTTCTTAGCTTCTGCAAAGAAACATACTTTCCGCTGTTTTTTCTGAGCTACATGTGATCCTCTCAGACTAGCTCTCATGATCTAACTTTGGATAAAGACCTGAATCTAAGAAGTATTTCACATTCCTCTTCACTCTATTACAAGAAAAATTCCAGTGCAATCGAAACAAGAGGCAGGCCCAGGGGTCAGTCTCAGCTGTCACCTGGTCTCCATGGCAGGTAGGTAGTCCTGCTAGTTGTGTTCCCAGGAATGTCAGTCCAGGGCAGACAAGAGGAAACAGATATCCAGGTTTTCATATGAAATTTCCCTTTTAAAAAGGTTAGCAAGCAAGTAGGAAAATGTTAAAGCACTGTGTGGGCCAGTAGTATACACAAAAACTAAACCTCTGCTAGCTCAAGTAGAAGTTTGAACTCTGCTCTAGAGCCTACAAAACTCTTCAGTCTCTCTCTTGACTTCATAACAACCCCGTGAGAGAGGAATGTTATCATCTTCCTGTTCTGATACGGTAGGGACCTGAGAGAGGATGAGAGGCCTGCCCAAATCACATGAATCCAAGCCCTCCTGGGCTAAGCCTCTTAATAATCCAAATCTTATGCCCTTTCCTCTATTCCACATTGTTGTTTTTAAAACAGAAGATTAATACAAACTTTTAGATTCTGGCTACTTTCCTTCAAATTACACAAATTATTTGAGATCAGAGTAAATATACAAAAATTAATTATATATATGTAATTTCACTGAACTTGCCTTATAGATGAGGAGAAAAAATAGATTTATCATGAAAAACATAGCAAAGTTTACTATTCATCAAAATCTTACATAACTTAAGTCTGACTTTAGCTGGGTCACATGTATTTGTCTCTTCTTTTAACATGTACATACAAGAAAGCACAAGAAAAATAAGATCTATAAATACCTATAACCTATCAAGAATGCTACTGAGAGAATTTGTATTACATTGCGTTTACACAGGATTTAAGACTTTATAGTTATATGTTAATTATACCTTAATAAAATAAGCCTTTATAAATCCTTCCTACATATGTAATCCTATTCGATTCTCATAACAACTTATGGGTGATGAGGAAATTGTAGCTCAGAGACATGAAAAGATCTATTTGCTCAGGGTCATACTGTTTATGAGTAGAGACCAAGACAGTATCAAGGATCAGATTTTCACACAAACTCGGCCACTACATAGCTCTGTGATGTAAGCAAGACACATTTCTCTGGGCATTAGTTCCCTTTTTAAATGAAATACTGGGTTTGGACTATATGATCTCTAAGTTCCTTCCAGCTCGGACATTGCAGGGTTCAATGACCAATCCCTAGGCCTCTGACTCCTGGTCCAGCACTCTTTCCACCACTCGACCCTGCCCTCCGTGCTCGAATCTGACAGGCTCTTCCTCTGTTAGGAGAACTGGGATATCTCCGACCAAACAGAGGCACTGCCCTAAACATCAGTAGCTGTTGGGTCAGGAAGTCAGGTAGCGGCTTCTCCAACTGCTGCTACAGGTCAGAAGAGATCTAAGTAACTGTGATCCAGAAGAATAAGGCAGCAACTAGAAATACTGGGTTATCAGTAATCAAAACCAGATGGACACTGGAAACCAAGAGTTCCAAACTAAGGATGGAGGTCTTTGGAATTACCAGCCATGAGCTGCCCACAGATCAAGAAAGAAGAGGGTCATGCTAAGAAAGGAGAACACCATGTGTCATCAGGCAAGAAAGAAAAATGGCCAGATGGATGCCAGGTGGTGAGCTGACCCATGGTGCTCGCAGTTAGAAGGCCAGGGTGAGTCAGGTGCTGGATCAGGACAAGATTGGTTTCCTCTCAGGCCTTTTACTATTTTTATTTTTGTTTTTTAGTATGTAGGGTGTAAACTAAAGTGACCATGGCAAACTTGGGAGCTGAAACTTTCCGGATGAAGGTATGGGACAAGGATCAGTGGAATTACAGAATGGAAGGGAGTGGAATTGCTGAGTTCATACAATTGTTCTTGCATCTTGTATCCAGGCAGAACACATCACATCCGCAATTACAGCCTTCATGCAGAGGAGGAGGTTCAAGCCTGTGCTCTCTCCTCGGGGCCCAAATTGGTGAGACTTTGGCACATTGATGACTAGTGAGATAGGCCTAGCTGCTCTGTGACCAGGTCGGTCTTCCATAAAAGCTTATTCACCTAAAGTGAACAAGTGTGGAGAAAGGAACTGAGAATTCTCTACCTTGGGTTTATGAAGAATGATGAATAACTGAAAATTACAGAAGAAGGCTGCTCTGTTGGGGACAGGTATAAAATGCCGAATCTGTTGGATACTGTCAGGAGCACTGTGGTGCACTACCCAGATTACCGCCCCACCAACCCTGCCCACCCCACCCTTTTGGAATGAGAAACTCATTCTTTCAGTTGCTGGAAGTGCTTGTGGGCTGGCAGCTCTCACCTGAGTCCCTCTCCTGGATTGCCAGCCACTGAAGGGAACAACTTTGTCCAAGTTCACACCACCTGCCCAGGGGCAGCCCACATCCAATGACCATTGACATGGGACTGTAAAGGTCCAGCCCCCGTGCTCCAATGTGGATGGCACTAGCTCCAGAGTCCCCGCAGGACTGGAGAGACTTCAGCTGCGACTGCGTGGTGCTCCCTCGGTCTGCTCCTGCTGCTCCAGTTTCCCTCTGGTGGTAATTCAGAGGGCAATCCCAGGAAATGTCCTGCATGTGAATCTTATGTGTCGGCTTCCAGGGTAACTGACCTGTGGCAGACACGCTCCAACATGTGACAAACAAATATTTAACACAGTTACAGCTCTTGAGCTGGGTTTGATCAAATAACAAAATTTATCAAATTTTAATAAATTTTTCAAATTATAAATAATAAAATTTATCAAACAACAAAAGAACACAACAAAAACAAATAGCAATGATATGGCTATGCTAAATGAGCCGTTATCACATGTCAGTTATAGTCTATTATAAAATCTTCACAGCATTATTAAATTATTAGTATCCCCATTTTACAAATAAGAAAACTGAAGTTTTAAGAGATTGAAGTAATATTCTCAAGGTCACAAAATTAATTGGATCTGGAACTTGAATTCAAATGTGGTCACAAAGCCTGCACACAACCTCTATTCTAGTATCCACAGTGGAAGCACTTTTGCCCTCGGATGGAATTGTGAATCCAAAAACTTATTATACAATGATCACCTCAATACTCTAAAAATCATGTTGCACTGGGAAAGATAGAAGGGAAAGGGAGTGTAGGTAATGTTTCCTATGTTTTTTTCTAACTAAAATCAACGATAAACAGATTTCCTTAAGTAAGGTCGTATGACAATCCATTCTTTGTTAGTAATTGTTATGAGTTGAATTGTGTCCCCTGAAGAAGATGTGTTGAAGTCCTGGCCCCCTGTATATGACCTTACTGGAGTAGGGTCATTACAGATCCAATTAATTAAGATGAAGACATAGTGCAGTGGGATGGGCGGCTAATCCAATATGATTAGTATCCTCAAAAGAAGTCGACATGAAGACAGGAGGAGAGAACAGCACGTGATGACAGAGGCAAGGACGGAGAGGTGCAGCTGCGAGCTAAGGAACGCCAAGAATCAACAGTCACCCCCATAAGCTAGGAAGAGGTAGAGAATGATTCCAGCCACAGTCTCGAAAGGAGCGTGGCCCTGCTGAACTTTGATCTCAAACTTCCAACCTCCAGAACGGTGAAACGATGAGTTTCTGTTGTTTCAAGCCACACGGTTTGTGGTACTTCATTACAAAAGCCAAGAGAAACAAATACAGTAATCATAGAAATGTAGATTAAAGCCACAAAGATATAGCAGTTACTATTCATATGTCCTCCAAACTTTTTAATTGGAAAATTTCATGTCTTATAATTCCCTCATAAGCAGTAGTGTGCCAGTCAGTGTTTAGCACCAAGCTCTGAAGAAAAGATGTTTGTACGTATGTATATGTAAATGTGTTATTCTAAACTTTATTGACGTATAAGACACATAGCACAAAATTTAGAAATAATAAAGTATGCCGTATTCTTTATTATCAATATAATAAAAAATCAGCTTTCTGCTTTCTGCTGATTTTTGCTAAATTCCTGAATCCATACCCAACCCAGAGTTACAATTGACAAATGAGTGTAGTTCTGACATAAATATTAGTTGACATGTAATTTATGTTGATGTGTAAGGCAAAGTGAAATGATAAATACATATGTGATAACTGCACTTACTTGTCATTCATGTCAGCTGATTCTTTGCTGCACTAGATAGTAGTTTTTGAATACTGGAGAAGTATTTCCTCGATATTTTATGCTATTCATAGTAAAACAGCTACAGAAACAATGCACATTAACTTTAGTCCACATTATTAACGTTTTCACCATTTGTTTCCTTAAGTCTAGGCAATCAACAAAACAATAAATCAAGCACTGGTTATTAGTGTTTGCCAATTTTCTTGGCCAATTTAATACTACAACAGGATGTCAGTGAACATGGAGTTGTGAAGTGATGTGTGAAATAGCACACCATTCTCCATGTACTTTCACCACTTAAAGACAATGGATGTGAGTAACCTCAAGAGCACAGATGGTAAACTGCTGTAAAATAATCAGAAGGTGATAAATTTTGAGTTTTCTCTTTATTTTCAATATAATTTATTTAGTTATAAGTTTCTATAATTGGATTTTTAGTAATGGCTATGTTAAACAAGTGGCTTGCAGATTTCTGAAATATTAGCAATTGGTTCTCATACTCAGTGAAGCTGCCCAGTGCACTACCAACAAATTGCATAAAAAAGGAACCTCTCCTATACTAGTGAAGGCATAAATTTAATATAGCCTAAAATTTAGTTTTCACTCATAAACTTCTACACAAAAGCACAAGAAAACATGGACAAGGATGTTTATTGCAACATTTTTTGCAATAATAAAAAGAATAGGCTGATGAACAGCCTAAATGTTCATCAGTAAGGCAATGCATAGATAAATTGGGTTATAGTCACATGATAAAATATTATATAATAGTGACTATTTTTAAAAGGGAGCTATAGATATTGGCATGAATATATCCATAAAATTATCCTAAGTGAGAAAGACAAATTGCAGAATGGTATGCATATTATGATAAATATAAATTTTTAAAAAAGCTATAGTGAATCTGACCAAATATTAAGCTTTGTTAAAGCTGGGTAATAAGTAATAGGTATTGGTGATATTACGTTCTTTACTTTTCTATGTACTTAAGATACTTCAAATGAAAAAATTTCACCTAGTTCCTCTTCATCTTATTTCTCTTAAATTTTCTTAGTGTAAACAGTTAAAAGTCTCTTTGTGCCTCTAGAGGGATCTGTTTATGTCTCTGTTCAGGGGGCCAGTGAGCACCTGTGTCGACAGCCACTTATGGCTTATTTCTCTTAAATGGGCCTATTGGTATTCTTACAAAGGGGCTGTCAGGCCGTGGTGCACAGAAGTAATAAGCCAGACATGTTTGCACCTATTTTACCCTCTGATCTCTCAGGTACAGGGTGATTAACTTTTCCCTTAATTTTCTATTAAAAAAATTTCATGAGCATGGTACATGCTTCCATTTGTTTGTGTCTTCCTTAATTTCTTTCTTCAGTGCTGTATAGTTTTCTGAGTACAGGTCTTTTACCTCCTTGGTTAGGTTTATTCCTAGATACTTTATTTTTCTTATTGCTATATCAAATGGGATTTTTTTCCTGATTTCTGTTTCTTATATTTCATTGTTGGTGTACAAAAATGCCCTTGATTTTTGAGTATTGACTTTGTATCCTGCTGTTTTGCCAAATTCATTTATTAGGTCGAGTAGGTTTTTGGTGGAGTCTATAGGATTTTCTATGTACCCTATCATGTCATCTGCAAACAATGACAGTTTTACTTCTTCCTTTCCAATTTGGATGCCTTTTATTTCTTTTTCTTGTCTGATTGCTGTGGCTAGGACTTCCAGTACTATGTTGAATAGGAGTGGTGAAAGCAGGCATCCTTGTCTTATTCCTGATCTTAGTGGGAAAGCTCTAAATTTTTGTCCATTGAGTATGATGTTGGCTGTAGGTCTCTCATATATGGCCTTTATTATGTTGAGGAATGTTCCCTCTAGTCCCACTTTGCTGAGTGTTGAAAGCAACCTAAATGCCCATCAGCAAATGAGTGGATCAAAAAACTATGGTACATTTACACAATAGAATTCTATGCAGCAGAGAGAAAGAAGGAGCTCCTACCCCTTGCGACAGCATGGATGGAACTGTAGAGCATTACACTAAGTGAAATAAGCCAGGTGGTGAGGGACAAATACCATATGATCTCACCTTTAACTGGAACATAATCAACAAAAGAAGAATGCAAACAAAATACAACCAGAGTCATTGAAATTAAGAACATCTAACAATAGCCAGAGGGGAGGGGACAGTGGGGAGAAGGGTTTTCGGGAATTGCTATAAAGGACACATGGACAGAACCAAGGAGGAGGGTGGAAGCAAGGAAGGGAGGTGGGTTTGGCTGAGGTCGGGGGGAGTGGTGGGGAGAAAATGCAGACAACTGTAATTGAACAATAGTAAAGTAATTTAAAAATAAAATTTCAAATCTACAGAAAAACTAAAAGAATAATAAACACACGATCTTCACCTAGATTAATTAGCAATATGTTTCCATATTTCATTTCTCTCCCTAAACATTTTTTAAAGTTTTTTTTTTCTGAATGTGAACACCCATATAATCTTTACCTAGATTCACCGGGGGTTAATATTTTGCTTCATGCTTTATTTCTCTCCCTATGTATTTTTAATTAACATTTTAAAAGCAAATTTCTTAGTTGCAGACATTCTGACATTTATTCCCTAAATACTCAGCATAAGGTCATTCCCCTACCCAACCACAACACCATTAAGATAGCTAACAGAATTAACATTAGCCCATCTAATATTTGTCCCATATTCAAATTTCTCTGATATTTCAAAAATGTCTTTTATATCTGTCCTTTTAAAAAAGTATAATTCCATCAATGTTTGTATTTGGTAAATCACTTTGGTTCAGTTTTTATTTGTTTTGTTTTTCATAGTATTAACTTTCTTGAAGAGTTCCAGTCAGTTTGTTTGTTTGTTTTCAAAATGTTCCATAGTATAGATTTCTTCTGCTTATTTCCTCATGATCAGATTTAATTAAATTTTTCTAATAACACTATATAGGTAATGTGTGCTTCTTATGGCATTGCATCAGGAGGCACATAATGTCAGGATCCTGCATTATTAATTATGGTAATTTTCAATAA